>CM040244.1:258122500-258495385 GCA_022545495.1 Chrysanthemum lavandulifolium | reverse complement strand
TTAATAAATATACTCGAGCAAATTCTATTACGAATGCATCGTAAACTATTCCATTCACTTCTCAAAGAGCCAAAGACTTATAAACATTTGAAACTTATTTAAACTTAACCGTTTACCACAAGCGTTAATAAACACAAACTCTCGAGAATGCTTCAACCGTTTTAAATACACTAAGTCATGCATAAAACAATAAACTAAGACTTGCCATGCTAAATTATAGGTCGCGTGGCGGTACCTCGTGCTCATCCTACTTGATCTTACACTACTCGGATACCACGTGCTAAGGTGAGTTCATAGCCTCGCCTTTACTTATTTATTTCAAACCCCATGAGGAGATGCATGCTATAAACTAGAGCACAAGTCTTTTCTTAAGCTGTATGCTTATCGATCATTATTATTATAGCCTAGGTTGCTGCCATAAGTCCCTTACATCATGAACCATTAATCACTTGCTGAGTGAGCGAATATTGTGGATAGTACTATGGGAATTAACGACCCGACTCGGTTATCGGAAATAACAGGCGCACTATATTTGGTTAACTATGGAATTGGCAATTCCATCTCGAGGGCAATATTATTACTTACGCCATGAATTAGGTGTATCTGATTAGTTTGGTGTCATGAGCTTAGCGCATAATAATAATCTATGTTTTCCATGGTGATTGTATTGAAGCAATTATCATCTCTTACTTGTGTTCAACTTATTATTTAAACCTATGAATATCACTCAACATTTTGTTGACCTTTTAAGCATGCTCATCTCGTGTACAAACTAGAATTTCGGGAAGGCGTGGAGCGGATGTCATGGGACATTTGAAGTGGTGTCATTTTCGAGTTAAAGTTATCATTTCATAAATATTTAAACTATCTTTTGTGTAACTCCAAAACATGTGGTATTCTCTTTTGTGTTTCTAAACATTGAGATTTATGAAATGGTAACTACTTTTTATTAAAACGTCTCTTTAGAGCCGTTTCTATAACTATGATCACGATCCTCTAAGTAATACCCCGATTAGTCTTCATTTGTCACATTGTGATTTTGGGGTGTTACAACGTGTGTTAGCACCCTTCCTTAAAATTCGATAATTTGGTCCAATATTCCCTCTATAAGATATAATGATCACTTTTATACCTCAAATTGAATGACCATTATTTTGGCCCAGAAGTGAATATCTAAAAGTTGGAACCTGAGCTAAAAGTTACAAATAGAAAAGTGTATATATAGTAATACATTTGACAAAAAAAAAGTATGTTAGTAGCTATAGTGACTTGTTTTGTTGTGGAATAAAAACCTCGTCGACTTCCTTAGTTACTATAATAAATTAACTTGAGAGTGGGGCAATGGGAAATTAAGGGAAGCAATTAAAAGGGAATCTAAATCTATAGGGAAACAATTAACAATGCAAATTTACGCTAAAAAGCAAATTACGACTTTAAATGAAACGCGACTTAAATGCAAAATAATACCAAAATAAGTCCTAAAAATGATTGAAAATTATTGTAAAATGGAAAATACAATTTAAAAACTATCTAAGAATTAAAACTAATTTTTAGGATTTTTCTTGAATTTATTTGAATTAAAAACTATTTTTAAACATTTAAAATAGAGCTAAAATGCTAAAAATTATGAAAACATGCAAGAAAATTACAAAACTATTTTTCAAAAATATTAATTAACTAAAAAGAATTTTCAAAACTGGAATCACATTTTCGACTTTTCTCTATTTATTATGAATTTAAATCTATTTAAAACTAATTAAATTCCTAAAAAAAATACTATTTAAGCTATGAAAATTATGGAAAAATTCTTTTGTGATTTTTGAATATTCTAAAACTAATAAAATTGAAATTGCATTTTCTAACCTTTTTCTAAATTATTTGGATTAAAAGCTAATTAAAAGCCTTAAAAATGATTTTAAATGCGAAAAATAGCAAAGAGGATGGAAAATATGAAACTTCCGAAAAGTATAAAATAATACTCGAATCCAGGAAAATGTAATGAAACAACTATGGAGTGCAAGAAATATGAAATGGGCATAAATCGGTTATGAATAAGCATCAGTAAAAAGCTAAAAGCTACTAATAAGATACCTAAGCTAAACCGATCTAAACTAACCAAAACTAAGCTAATGCAACTGATATGGGTCAAATAAGCTCAAGCAAAATGCATTTAAGCACTAAATAAGATTCTAGCGCTAAAATCCAAACGGCCCCACTGCAGCAACTTTAAGCTCCAATTCAGCTTATTTAGAAAAATCCTAAAAATAAACTAAAAATACCCTGAAGAAGACAACCAACCAAAGATCATCCATGTCAAATTTCAGACCATGAAAGCTCATATTGATCAAATGATAAATCAAAACTAAAAGCTGTTTGGCATATATTGTTGAGAATGACAGGACAATAATCAACTAATGCAGGCTATTTTAAGCTATCCTATAAGCACTAAGATCATAACTAAGGGTATATGCAACTAATATTGAACACTACAACTACTCTAAGGCATACTAATCTTCTGAGCCAAACATTCCAAAAGCAAATTGATAATCACTTAGCAAACTGGGGAAAGCCTAATAAGTATTAGTGAAGCAAGCTGAATCTACACCTAAACTACTCAAATAAACAGAAATCAAGCCATATTTTCAAAGGATTAAGCAAATAAAAGGATGAAACAACACTTATCTGAGCTGGTGTTTACTGCAGTGGTGTACAGGACATGCTTTAACCAAACTACCAACTTTAAGGTAAGGCCAATATACTCAAAATAATTTTCTGATTTTTTTTCCTTTTGGACAAAGCTAAACCAACTATTGAACTTGTGATTTTTATTTTTTACTAATTTTAGAACACATTAAAAATGATAAAAATTGCTAGTGAATTATATGAAAAAAAACTACATTTAAGACTAATTGACAGACTTGAAAAATGAACTTTAAAATGCTAAAACCAACTTGACACTATGAAAACTTGATTGATAATAATCTAAAATCGGTTACTAAGCTCGAGAAAATTCAATTTTAACAATCCTAATGACTAACTCTCTAAAAGCATACCTATTCCAAACACTCCTTCAAGGCTACTGAAAACAATTTTACATGAAAACTTAGATGAATTTAGCCCTTAACTGAATTGAAATGAACACTCTATCATCTAACTAAACTATTTAGCAACTCACAATCAGAAACAACCCAAAAACATCTAAAAACACCAAAACATTCTTCCTAGAGTGTAATGATCATTCTAAGCTCAAAGTTAGAGTTTTATTTTAATAACCCAAGTTGGCCTGGTCTGTTAATTATTTTTCTTACTTCATTCTAAATGGGTATTACTTTGCTAACCAAATGCGATTCGTAAAATCTATATCAGTCCAAAAAAAATGTGATCCTTAATTCGATTTGTTATGTTCAATGCAAATATAAGAATTTAATAGGTGTCAAGAGAGGTGCTTACTTTATTGCCCAGAAGCGTTATTAGCGATAAACCGAATATGCAAATCAAACACCCTTGCGAGAACACTTATTCAAAATTCTAATGGCATGGTGTTTATGCAATCGTAGACATCGCAATTTCCAACATACGATAGAAGTAATGAGTTAACATCAAAAGTTGTAGCATAATGTAACAATTCTATATGAATGACTATGTATCAAAAATAGTGTTTGATAATAGTTGCATTTCAAAAATAAACCTTTTGTTAATTTAAGTACATTGTCCCAATGGGAGGGCCTGTACACAAAAGAGATGTTACGGAATAGGGTACCGAATGAGAATGTGAGACATTATATAATCATTTTGCCATGCAATAGCGGACACAGGACAGGTGAGAAGGTTATGTACCAAAATTTGATCTTGTTTGTCTGGGGTTACCAATTGCGGATTTGGGTCGACACGGATCTTGCGACTCAGAAATATTTTCCTTAAAGGCTTTGGAAACCATTTTCACAACTGCAAATAGTTTAAGGCCAGGGCCGTACACAGTATGTTAATACGTCCATGTATGCAAAGTGGATGCAATAATGCAACACATTATGCACTGTGTGTCGAGGACCAAACAGAGGCGTGAACTTTATGTGGAAGTTGCCGACTTCTCCTCATCCCAAAATAACGTGTTACAATGTTTGCATCTGTGCGTGCAACGCACTCAAATGCTATGTATTCACACGAGCCCTGTATCAATAGTGAACATAAAAACACGAGATGTCGTGTTACGCTAATAAATAGCATAATGCAATGTGATATGAGTTACGTAAGTCTGTAAAATTTGTTAACATGTGCACCTGACCTTGATTGCGTACGTCTGCTGTCATAAAATGGAGAGCACATGAGAGCTGTTGTTACTGTAATGATATTAGCCGAAGAAGTAAGGTGAAAAGCAAACCGAAAACTGCCAAGGTTATTGAACACTATAACTAAGAACGTGATTACAGACCTTCGAAGACCGTTGGTCGCCTCCTTTTGCGTGAACCTAATGAAGTACCACACTAACCCATTGAGTCTGCATTGACAGTAGCACAACACATTAGGGTGGCCGTGGTTGTTGTTCAGCTACACACGAATAACTAAAGTGTATGTTTAAAATTGGGAGCATGGCTTACCATAAGGTTGTGCCTTCCTTTTCGAATACGAATTTTCACAATGCGTATAATCATGGCGAGGCACGTAAGTGTTGACCTTGTTTGGATAAGCCACGATTCAAGTCTAAAATGACCGACATGTTTGGCATAACTACAACCAACAAAAAACGATAGGTCATAAGTTTAGAACACATACGCAATTCACATTAAATAAAATTAACGTGTGGGATTACCATCTCGAGTAGGAATGACGAACTACCAGATCATGAAGGCTTAATAACAACTAAAGTAAAGGTCTGTAAAAATATTTGGTAACTCCTTTAACCGTCCACACAACTATTTCGCAAACTACAGTCTTTTTTCCTTCTTGACATGCCACACTCATCTCTTACAAATAATATCTTCCGACGATTTTTCATTATCTTCTAATGTTACACTGAGTTCACTACTTATATGGCACTTGAGTTTTAATTAAGGCATCATGTGTAATCATCTTTAGAGAATCTTGCAAGCACCAATATACATTGGGAACTCTTTAATTTTGATGGACCGCTAAGTCGAGACAAACAAAATAACCATTAATGAATAGTATACGCGAGCATGAAAGTAGCCCACCCATGAAAGTATTACCATTAAGTACATCTGTTTGATCCTTCTGGGCATGTACACATTAGAATAGTTAGAACCAAAAACAACTTATGATATATGTTTCGGTATATCATTTTGTGCAAGCATTTTAGTATAAGTACTATATTCACAAAATACTTTCAAAGCTAAGATTGTATATACGATCTTAAATGTTTGCGTTGACTTGAAAAACTTAACTGATGGTTATCATGTTGATCATGATAGTTAGAACATATTGATCATGATAGTTAGAACCTGCAACTATATGTTGATGTCAATCTACATAGCCAAAAATTATGTATCTTCTATTTTAACATAATCTCAAGGCCAAGGAGAATATAGTGCCGTTGATAGCTGTCGGTAATATGCAACCCTCGTCATATCAAAACAAAAGCAAAATCACGTAAAAGGAATTAAGAAAGTTTAATAAGCTAACTAATATGATTAAATCACAGGCTTAAGTGAACCAACTATTATACCGTAAAGAATATATTACTTCGGATGGTTCAACAACTTGGACATAATAAAGGATCAACAAAGACGAACTATCTTTAGTGATTACAAAAACATAAATCGGTTTCGCACACATATACTAATTCTATCAATAGCACTTGCATCAATAGCACCTACTAATTCTATCTTTAGTCATTACAACCGACCAATGGCGTAGGAAGAAAAGTGTACTTACATGCGTAATATGCGTAATATTACCCGGTAACCATTAGCTACCATATTAGCAAGTCCGCGAAAACAAACCTTCCACCTGAATGAAACAAATGTAAACACATAAACATGACAATCTAAACATCCCTAAAGCCTTGTGTGAAGATATTGTTACAAACATAAGGAAATAAAGTAAAAATACAGCTCTCTTTCTAATACACTAAAAGCTTCAAGTTTTCCATATATGCAGCTGGCGCTTTTCCGTTAACTGAGGTAAAGAGGTCTTATACACAACTCAACTGATAAATTGTTGTGTAAAAAAGTTGGGCTTAAATAACAAATATAGTCCTATACCATGTGAAGACTTGGTTGTAATCTCCGAAACGAACCGACCTGTAACCAAGATCACCAAGAAGAAATGTTCACCCAACCTGCAACATCCGTATAACCACAAATTAAAGAATACCAATTAAACGAACCCAAATGAACATAAGGGAGGAGGGTGGGCACGGTAAGGATTGGTACCACTTACCCGAGCGGTAACATCACTGCCGCCTTCCGGTATCAAAATCGGGTACCAAAATCGGTTTACCAAGCCGAGAGTTATTTTGTGAGGTTGGATGGGATTTTTGACCGTTAGAGCTAAACGGCTCTTTGGCCGTTACTACGTATCAAAAAAAAAAAAAAAAAAAAAAAAATCCTTTTAAAACCAAATGTTACTCTCTTTATTTTCAAATAAACACACACTAAAATCTCTCAAAACAAAAAATAATTACCAAAATGTCTTCCGACTCTTAGAATTCGAATGCATTATTCCATCTTCGTCCGACGAGATATCCACGGGTAGCTCGTTGCAATACTTCTTCAATGCTGCTCAAGATCTTTAAGTATTATGTAATGTTTTATTTTATTTAATGAAATGATATGTTTTATTTTAAATATTGTATGTGATTTTATGTATGAAAAAAAAAAAAAAAAAAAAAAATCGGGTACAAATTGGTGACCACTCCCTCCACTTAGGGTATGGTTAGGGTAAAATTGGGTACTTTTGATGTGTAATGTTTTTATTGGATGGAGGTGAGGTGGCACCTAGGGTATTAGGTGACCACTCCCCCCTCCCTAAGCCCAAAAAAATATCAATTAAAGCACACCCATGCATTCATACGGTTAAAAATCTGATACAGTAATGAAAGTGGATACAAAAATTAACCCATACTATAAAAAGGGTAATAATCTAATCGACCAACCAAAATAAACCCATGATATTTTTATAATTTATCGTGCACCGCTCCGAGGATTATTTTCCGAAGCGACTTTTATTCGGATCATAGTATATCTCAAGTCTTGAACTATCATGTCTTTCTTCATGTTTCCCATCAGTATGGTTTCTCTAATAGCAAGGTTTAAGATGACATGAAAAAAAGGGTTCATGTTTATAATATTTTTTTTACCATAAAATAAAACTCATTCGTAGGTGTTGGAAAACAAAAAATGAAAACAACATAAACAATCACCAAAGAGTTTATGAAAGTCTGTTTACCTTTCTCTGTTGTCAGTCTGCATTTGTGAAGGCCTAAAAAAGATCTGCTCCTCGAAGACAAATCTCGCAGCCAATGTTTCACCTGTCAAACCTGTGGTAATAAAACGGGTTAAAAGTAGCAATCTAGCATACACATAACAAATGCCGACATATCAGTTAAGTTTGAGGAACATTGTCAAGGTATGTTTATGTAAAGAATTGACTATGCATATGCACGTGGAATCAAAAAGTATTATTTGTAAATCAAAAGAATAAAATAAAACATAGTTCCAAAAAATGTTCTAATGACGAAATTTACACGACTACATGGTAGGGAACATGAGAAAGACCTGCATTTAGGGGGCGTCTCTTGAAGACATCTTTGCCACAACATTGATGATAAGGGCTGCAACATTAACTGTGGGGTGGAATTATATGAAATTCTGTGTGTTTGCATAAACCTATCTTCCGCACCTAACAACCTGGTATGTTGCAGAAACAAAAGAATTATCAACTATCACCATTGCATATTAGTATGTGTAAACATCTATTCATTTTTATTGCTATTAGTATGTGTATTTGCTTACGGCGAACAAACTTTTGGCTGATGTTTGTTGCGACTATGAAAATCACAGCCATGAATCTAAAATCTTATTGTCTCTATTGGTAGCAACATTTATTATTAGATAAAAAAATAATACATTGATGTATCCATACCTATAACACTAAACTATACAAAACACCGTTTTGATTACAAACTACAACACCATTCTACAATACAAAGCTACCCGCAAAAATAACGCAATTTCAAACCAATATCTATAAATTTGTACATACAGTTAGTCAAATAACAAAAAATCAACAACATGGAAGCCTACAATCGATTAAATACCCGTAAAATAGTAGGAAGCATACATTCGATTAAAATACCTATCACGAAGCTTGCGGGATCAACAACATGGAAGCCTACAAAACAAAAATATAAATATAAACTAACTCTTTGAAATCAGTTAATTATCATAAAACTGATTACCTGCTATTGAAGTTGTGTTTTTCTTCATAAATAAATCCGCTTCATATGAGGTTCAATATGTGAACTCGAGACCCTAAAACAATTAAAAAAAACAAATTTAGCTTAACACACATTTTATCAAACATGTGGTGTGTATAGAATACCCTCATTAATTCATTTCAAATCCAACTCAAAACTGCATCCCAAACGAAACATAAAAGCAGTTCATTCATATGGATACTGAGAGATAATTGTTAACAAAAAGATTAGGATGTTAATCAAATAACAAAAAAATTAGAAGAAATCAATTAGAAATAAATATCACTGAAAAGGCAAAACCACAAATAATGAGATATACATTTTAACCCTACTAACCTTTACTAACCTTGAATCGAAGATATTTCCATCAAATCGTCCATCCTTTTTGGGTTTTAGAGCTCTGCGATGGACCACCAACGTTATATTGATTGATTTTTATTATTTGGTTTTGAAAAATTTGTGACAGAAGATTGATATGTTTTGATTTGAATCCGATTATAGGAATTGAAACGCAAAATTGAAGGATTTAATTACTTTCCAATTTTATGACGAAGAAATCTCGGTTGATATGAATTTTGTTTGACTGGGCCATTTAAAACGTGAGGAGGAAGGGTAGCATAAGTTGGTCACGTGATGCTGCACATGACATATTGGAGGGATGCATTGGGTCTTGTACATTTAGTGTTAAATATGGAAGTGTTTTTAATATTAAAATTTAATGCTGTGCTTTAGAAGGATGGTACAGTATTTTTCATATATTAGATAGTATAGATTACACGGAAAATATCTAGTTATGTTTGCCAAATCAACGGCTTTACAAATCAGAAGATACCGAAAATATCTAAATTTATAGGAAACGCGTTTTTCTTTCAACGAATTTAGATGAACCCTATAGCTTTAAATCATATATGAGTGATCAATATTTGAAATCATGACTCGAGGCAATCATTTTGTGCAACTTTATTTACTTGTGTCGTTCTCAAGCATACTTCATTCCGCCAGGTGTTAAATAAACTCGGTTGGGATATATTGGTTGGGTCCGTTGAGAGACACTGATTGATGATGAATGTCTAAGTTAATGTTGTTAATCAAGTGTTGAGACAAATGGTCATAATCACAAGTAAATAGTTGATGAGACTAGAAATTTATGGAAAACGACTTGAAATCTAAGGTAAATGAACGTGTCGATTTGGGATTAGGAGTTTGATACAAGATATTAGTGATTCATGATTGCTAGATGCAAGTCTCTTGAAAGGTTGAAACTCTAAAAGATGCTCAATAATTCACAACATGGTGACGAAAGTGTACGTATATCATTTTAAAGATCTAAAAATAACATGACGCGTTTCATAACTCATACCTCATAAGATCCTTTGAATATTTTCTTCTTTACAGTAAAATAATAACTCGTAACATTAAATGTCAATAAAATTTGAGAGGAATAAAGCAAAGTTCTATGTTCCATTTCGATGAAATTATAACATTTGTACATATATTGCACTATTATCACGATTTTATGCATCTTAAGTACAAGGTCCCCTCAAAATTATTGACATGTTATGTGGACAAATTTACCATGTTGTCTAAAGTGTTTAACCTAAGAAGATAAAGATTCCAAAACTAGTATGCTCTATATCATAACATGATCAATTCCATTATGCATTACTATATTAATAACATTTCTGGTAGAAGTTTTGAGCAAGACATATCCCAAACATAAGATGCAACACAAACAACATATCTTGAAGTCAATTTATGTGCTCAAAACTTTTGTACAATAACTCCATGTTCCTTTTGGCATGGCTTAGGATGGGCGTTATGGTAGCGGTTGACTACGGAGACGGGCCACCAATCATGCGCCATTCTCATTACCTCACTTTCCAACCGCCACGAAGGTCTAATTTTGCAATGGTTTGATGGTGCAGACCACCTAACGGTTTGCCAATTTCTTATTATTATTATTATTATTATTATTATTATTATTATTTTATTTATTTATTTATTCTTTTTATATGTTTGTGGGGTATCTAGTAAGGTATCTTTCATAGCCGGTTGGGTGCATGCAGACCGACCGTCGGACGAAACCAAATTGAGCCCCCAAACTTGGTCCAGTATGTATACTAACATGTCTAAATAATCCATTTAAAGTTTTTATTCTTTTAGCTTTTAGCGGATTTATACACAACACGGAATAACAATTAACAAACACTAGGCTATTTATTTCCTTACCTCTCTCACCCTATGAAACAATCATCAGTTCACCATGTATATTCGACTATTCGTAAACTTACATTTTTTTCCCTTCCTTCTTTGCTTTGTTTTCTTTCTCCTAATTAGATTAACAAGTAACTTTAAAGTCATTATATACGTTTTTATAGCATTATTTTGTAGTATTGATACACTTAATCCGCATATATACCAACTTTTTTGTACCAAAGGGCCTCGTTTACGGTAATAATACAAGCCCCTCAAAATTCTCGGGACGGCTCTGAGTATACTTGTGTATAAAGCGTGTTAGTTTTATGAGACAAGTTAAATATACCCCTCCAAAAAAAAAAGGATACCCCTCACGTTTTTATACGTTTTTTTTTAACTACAAACTTAAAAGTACGAAACATAAAATATAAAATTTAATAAGTTAAAAGCTTAAAACACACAGAAAATACGGAACAAAAAATGATAAAGCGCATTTATCAGTAACAGAGAGGAGGGGGTGAGAAGACAAAACATCACATCAAGGGTAACTATAGTAGATCCCTACTTTTATACTCATTCCGTCTTAAAATTATTGTTCACATTTCTTTTTTGAAATGTGTTAAAAAAGTTGTTAACTTTTCATTTTAAGTAATAAAAAGATAATTTAGTGAAGAAATATTCTATTTAAGTGGTTAAAAAAATATAGTAGTCACACTTTTATTAAACTGTGTGTTTTTTTGTCTTTTGATAATAATTCTAATTTTGAGACAGAAGGAGTATGTTTGTTTTGGTGGTGTCCATTACAATTGTTTGATGTTGTGTTGACAGTGTGCTAATGATAATGTGACGATTATGTGAAAATAATGAGTTTGATTACGGTGAGCATTAGGTGGGGTTCACAACTATAATTAGGTGGGTGTCCACAACTACAATATAACTCAATTAAAACGGGCCAAGTGGACAACACCATGACTCCATGGGGCCATAGACAAGCAGAAAATGATTTGGGGGAATCAAACACAAACACCAAAAATTGAACATTAATTTATGAGTTTTGATACGTGGATCTAGCCAAAAGCGCAAAAGAAGGCACTAACGTAAATGTATTGTGCGATCTTGTTCTTATCGACAATTTATTTATCGTTAATTATGTCCATTTACCATTTTCCTTAATTTATGAGTTTTGATACGTGGGCCTGGCTAAAAGCGCAAAAGAAGGCGCTAACGTAAATGTGTTATGCGATCTTTCTTGTACAATTTATTTATGCATTAATTAGGTCCATTTACCATTTTCCTTAATTTATATTGATTTTACTTGTAACTACGGAGTACTAGTCTATTATTACCAGAATAATTAAGGTGGGGTATGGTTTCTTATGTGCATAAACCCATTTGTATCTTGGTTGTGTTTTGTTGTGTTGAATATAACACTTGATATTGAGAAGTTGAGAACACTACTTGCTCATTGAGCCAACAAACGAGTAAAAAAAGTACTGTATCAACTTTTGTAGCTTGGTCCAACACAAATATAGTTACCTTTTGACTTCTAAGAAAGAGTTATGACACAAGTAGACCAAAACATACTACTTATAGATCGTTGAGACAGATCAAAAACTAGAGATTAAAAGTTGCTGTTTAACTCTAAAGAAAAAAAAGTCTTTGTACAATAGGGAGAAAAAAGGTTACATTAACTAGTTAATTGTTATCTTCACCTTGCCACTTCCAAACGATATCTTGTAAGGCAGGGCGCACATCCTCTTCACAAAACTTTTTATACTCAAGTGTATCGCCAGCCGACTTCGAAAATTCCACGACAGCGACTTCGGGCGCTACCTCAGACACCTCAGCCGTCACCGATAATTTCCCTTTTCGACCCTCGGACGTCCCTTGCATCCTCATTTTATACTCATTTCCTTTCGAATTTGATATCTTGAAATTCAGCTTCTTAGCAAGTGACTCGAGCCTATTAATGATAGATGAAGCCGAGCATCGAGAAGTAAACAAAGAACCCGACTTTCTTTTACTTTCAAACAAATTCGATAAATCAAACCCCGAAGACATTGAGGAAATAAACTCAAAAGCATTGTAGAAAGGCGGCGATGAGTGTGACTTTGTGATTTCTGAATCTGTTCCCATTTCTATACTGTCGCCTTCAGGCTCTTTGATTGTAAAGGCAAGGGGTCTTTGGAACCCTTTTAAGAACCACGGTAACCGCATAATTGCAGGTATCGTGATTCTACGAGTGGGGTCCACAATTAATATCTTCCCAATTAACCGCCGTGCTTCTGAAGAGAACCACGGCGGATAATCAAACTCCGCTTTGAAGATCTTTTTATACATGTTCATTAAATTCTCATCCTGAAATGGCAAAAAACCAGCTAACAAAACATACAAAATCACCCCACAAGACCAAATATCAGCCTTAGCTCCATCATACCCTTTTCGCCTTAGTACTTCAGGCGCGACATAGGCCGGGGTTCCACACTGAGTATGAAGCAACCCATCATTTCTCAACTGTTCTGGCAACGCAGATAACCCGAAATCAGATACTTTCAAATCCCCGTTTTCGTCTAGTAGTAGATTTTCAGGCTTTAAGTCACGGTGTGAGACACCGCGACTATGACAAAAATCTACCGCGCTAATTAATTGTTGGAAATACTTTCTTGCCACATCTTCTTTTAGTCTGCCTTTCACAACTTTGGCAAATAACTCACCTCCAGTGACATATTCCATAACGAAATATATTTTTTGTTTTGTAGCCATAACTTCTTTTAATTCTACCACGTTTGGATGGCGAACTAGCCTTGTTACCGCGATTTCACGAGTAATTTGCTCCATCATGCCTATAAAAATATGTTTATATATATTAGCATACAATGAATCTAATACTATAGTTTAGTACTACTACGTTTTTGGGCTAGTTGTAAGTGTGACTATGGGGTGTTTGTTTCGGCTTATGTAGCCGGCGTATGGCTTATTTGATTTTGGACTTATGTTTCGCCTTATATAAGCTTCTTATGCTATAATAAGCTTATATAAGCCAAAAAGTTTCAAAATAAGGCACAAAACATGAACTTACGAAACATAAACCCAAAACCAAATAAGCCATAAGCCGACTATATAAGCCGAAACAAACATTTCTATATTCGGCCAAAGTTACAATACAAAATCTACATGATATATTTCATTCTATATAGTACTATTTTTGTAAGAAAGGTACCAAAAACAAAACCTGCAATAGTTTGTTGAGATGTATAAATAAACGCATACATACCTTCTTTTCGAACTTGATCTTTCTTGATAACTTTAATCGCGACACTCTCCGAAGTGACAAGATTTTTGGCGTAATACACTTTGGCAAACGTGCCTTGACCCAACATCCTCCCCATCTCATACTTGCCAAAGATTATATTTCTGCCACCATGATCCTCCATTCTTATATAACAACTAATTTAATGAGAAGCACAGGTAACCCTAATGGTGTTATTTCTTGTGTAACATGTAAATGGTGCAAAAGGCTAACTAGGGTGGCATGGTGGGTTAAACTCCATTTTAGATGGTTTTTTGGCTAGTTATTTTTTGATGGTGGTTGTGGTTTAATGAAGGTTTAGGTGTGTGTTTTGTGTGAAATTAATAGGTTGTAAAGTTGCATAAATGGGGGTTTAAAGTGAGTGTAGGGTGGGCCCATTAGTGTGAGTGTTTGTGAGGTTATGATTGGAAGACATGGTTTTCTTAGATATTCCAAGGAGCGCCTATACCCATGGTTTTTTCTTATTTTTTATTTTTTATTTAATGTTGTTTCACTTTATTGTCGATTCACCAATTGTTGTTTGTCACTTGCATTTAGGGCTGTCAATCGGGTCAACCCGACCCGATGTTCTATCGGTCGGGTCTTATCGGGTTTCTTGGCTTGGAATATAACCGCAACCCGACCCTATAAGAATCGGGTTATCGGGTTCGGTGCTTATCGGGTCGGGTCGGGTCGGTCAACATAAAAGACACGTAAACATAAGTTGGACCGATATAACCCGACCAACCCGATTCTATAAGTTATCGGGTTTATCGGGTTGGCCGATAAACCCGATAAGCTAACTGACTCGACTCAACCCGACCCTATAAGGCGCCTCGGGTTCGGTTCGGGTTAGTCGGTCGACCCATTGACACCCCTACTTGCATTATAAGGAAAAACATAGTACACACCTAATTAGTTTTAATTGGTTTTCCTAATAATGATTTTGCTTTGAATTAAATAATAGAATTTGTGTTGATCAAGTAACCTTTTTTTTTTGGTTTTTGATTTCATATGATATGAAATGATGATCCAACTTAATGCGTTTTGTATAAAATACGACAACATGTTGACATAATAATTCCGAAATTGGTAAACAAGATATCACAAATATAATTGTGTAAGACAATTAAATATACGACTAATTGATTGTAAATTGGATCTAAACAAAACTTTCACTTATTTTAGTGGCAAATAAGTTGGCTACACATTGTTTTGAATTATTAATATGACTTCTTGACTCTTGACCATATTTCAATGCTAAAGTTCAACAAAAAAGAGAAAGCTTACCTTTATTTTCAATTATTATTATTATTATTATTTTATTCCTAAATAAATTTTAGGAACAAATATAATTTTTCATGGCAAAGATTCTATTTATTGTTAGCTATAGCCATAATAAATTTACCATTTTTGATCGAATCTTCTAAGTTATAAGTCGATACTATGGTCAAATCTTTTTATGGTAAGTATATACTACATGTTAACCATAACGCTTTATACTATGGGTTAACACTTACCAAAATTGTTAAAAGTTGCAGACTTTACTAGCATATTCACGATTCAAAACATAAATCAACTACTTAACCTTATCGCAATTAAAGTTAAACTTATAGGAAATTAATAATCTTGTCTATCTTTGAATTTAAGTATCAAACTGAAAAACTAAATTTTATTTCATATTGAAAATTGAAAAACTATAAACTGAAAAAGTCAAGTCACATCCGGGTCTTTCTGTCAAATGAGAGGCAAAAGGAAAACATAAACACGTGTCCTCCATATTTCAAGAAAGTGAAATGTTTGTTCGGATTTTTTTATAACAAAGCGAATAAATATTTCGTCGTTTCAAATTATATTTCTACTTTCATATTTAAAAAAAATAAATAATAATAAAATAAAATAAACCTTTTCATAATGGTAATCAATAAATTTTATTCTCACTCATTTAAAAACATTTTAATTTATTGTAATTGAAAGCAAACGTTAATTTTAAAACATTCAAAAATAACAAAGTGAACTTATTTTGAGATGAAAAAAGCATATATAATGTGAAAAATACAACACATGGATTCCCAAGATGAGGAACCAAACAACACCTAACAAGAATTTTTTTTAACAATAACAATAACCACTGAGCTAAAAGAACAACTTGGTCACCTAAACAAAAAGAGCGACACTATAATCAGCTACATAATCCCATCGATAACTCCCCATGGACGCGAGACCCAAGAAGACCAGTTGAAACCAAGACGTTTGCATCAATTATAAATTCAAAAAAGCGAAAGAATTTGTATTTGGGGAAATACATCTTCGTCTTTGATTGCTTGTTTGTTTTTGGTGACCGTATTAACAATGCGATTGTGCCATCTCCAAATCACCCAAAGCACCACAAGGAGATATCATGACATATTTTGCCAACCATTTATCTCCGGTTAGAAAGAAGATATCTAGGGCGCAAAAGGCGTGGTACGAGCCGAATCAAGCGTTCCACCAATCAAAACATCTAAGCCAAATAGGTTTCACTTGCTACAATTGAAAAGGACATGTTCCTCGTCCTCGATTTTGAATTACAAATCGGATAGAGAAAGGAATGAACCTCAAATCATCGCTTGTCCAAAATTGAAATATGGGAATACGATCGTTTATTACCCTCCAATGACACGACCCTGGCATCCCATAGATAGCAACTGAAATATCAAAGGCAATTCACTGAGAAACGCGTGTATGATCTAAAGAACATCTCCAACCATCATTAACATCAGATTGCAAAGAGAAGCCACTCGTCATTTATTGTGCAAGTGATCGGAGTTGGTTTATGTTGAGTTTTGATTGTCTTGGAAAAATATGAACAAACGTCTTTCAAGAAGCTTACCTTAGTCCCCCTCACCACTTTTCTCTTAAAAGAATGACGGGACATCAAGTTGTACATAATTTTGTGTCAACTTTGAAATATCGTAGAGAATCAACCGTTTGTTTATGTTTTCTTGTAGGTGATATTAACATTTTGAAGTTAAAGAGGCAAGAACGTCTGGGGTTAGTTTCCCGTGGAGCTCGTAGGTAAATGAGCGTCTCTTAACCCTCTCTATTTACCACTTAATGCCCTAGAAAATGTCTTTGGAAGTATGATGTAAAAGTACATAAATTGTGTTGCCTAAAACTGGTACATGTCATGTTCATGTAGTTTAAGGGGTGTATTGGCATAGTGCCAATTATACCCATTTTGCCTTAGTACGGGTCCAAACGAATATCATGTACTATGTGAAGTTTGTTTTTAAAGTAATATGATCATGATTTGGGACATTACAGATTTTAGTCTACGGATATACATTTTATGCAGAAAACTGACGCATATTTCTTGCGATAACAATAACCATTCGTATTGTCCCCACGACCATTACGGTGAGGCGTATTTTCCGCGACATTTACGGCGTAGTGATACAATAGTTCAAAAATAAAATCTAGAATGTGGGCGTTTCATAAATCTCAATGCCACTTACCAAGAAGGCGAGATTTTTGGCCTCAAGTCGCTAATCACGAGCCCGCCTAAATCACGACTACCAATCGTATTTTTATAGCTTATCTATATCATGCCTTTTGATCTTTTTAAAGCTCCAAAGAATCTACATATGATATTTTAAAGTGTATCAATAACTTTTATTGGAGCCGAAACAAAGATGAATAATAAAGAGTAGAGCATCAAGAACCGATTTTGTAAGAACCATGCGACCACCCATCGAAGAAATCTTGACTTCCTAGAAAATTTTTATGCCGAAATTGTATGCCAAGAGCATCAATAGCCATGCCAAAATTACGAATATTATACCATACCCATTTAACACAAACAAAGGAGGAAATTTTATCATTAAAGTCATGCGAACATCTTTCGAAGAAGCTTACCTTAGTCCCCTCCCCACTTTTCTCTTAAAAGAATGACAAAATGGTATGCCAAGAGCATCAATAGCCATGCCAAAATTACGAATATTATACCATACCCATTTAGCTAAACACGACATAAAGACTTCATTAAGACCACTATTAGATCCATAAAATTACTAATAAACTTATGCCAAACAACATATTTACCGTCTTAAATTGTAACACCCAAAATTTTGATTTGATTATAAATATATATTATATTGCTTTAATATGTTATAAAGGTCTTTTTCTAGTTTCTAATAGAATTAAGGACTTGTCACGCAAGTAGTTAACGAAAAAGGATTAACGATGGAGCGGATTTAACAACAAGGACTAACGGTGCAAAGTTAGCTTTAAAAGATGAAATTGCCGAATTGCCATTGGGTTATGATAATCACATTAAGTCCATAAACCTTTTCATAATCACACGTGTTGGTGTGTTTTTCATGGAAGGAAATGTCTAGGTGACTTCATGATGAAGAAATCACTCCTTCTGAGGATTTATGATGATTCTAAGTGATTTGATGCTAGATACAAGATGTATTATGCTCCATTAACATATCCCTAATCAAAGTAAGGGCTGAATTTAAGTTTATGATTTCATGATTTTAGTAAGAATTGAGGCTTTTAGTTAATAAGTAATTAAGAATGGAATTTAACCCATGCTTATGAAGTTAGACACACGTTGGTGATCATAGACCATGTTAGCATAATTTGTGGTTTAGGAAAAATCATGTTTCAGAAATTATAAAGTTCATGTTTAAAGAAAAGTGAGATAGTTCATGAAAATGATGCTTATGAAGTGATATGTGAGTTGCCCACAAACACGGAGGTTGTGGGTTCAAAACCTCATTGGAGGAATTTGTGATATATATTGTGAGATAGGTGGTATAAGTGTGAAAAAATTGTCGTTCTAAAAAATGTGTTTGGCTCATGGTCAAGTTATCAAGTTTAGATGTGATTTATGTGTTAGTAATGCATGAATCATGTTATAAATGATCATATACATGTTTAGTAAGTGACATTTTATTGTGCAAGTGATCGGAGTTGGTTTATGTTGAGTTTTGGTTGTCTTGGACAAATATGAACAAACGTCTTTCAAGAAGCTTACCTTAGTCCCCTACCACTTTTCTATTAAAAGAATGACGGGATATCAAGTTGTACATAATTTTGTGTCAACTTTGAAATATCGTAGAGAATCAACCGTTTGTTTATGTTTTCTTGTAGGTGATATTAGCATTTTGAAGTTAAAGAGGCAAGAACGTCTGGGTTAGTTTCCCGTGGAGCTCGTAGGTAAATGAGCGTCTCTTAACCCTCTCTATTTACCACTTAATGCCCTAGGAAATGTCTTTTGACGTGTGATGTAAAAGTACATAAATTGTGTTGCTTAAAACTGGTACATGTTATGTTCATGTAGTTAAAGGGGTGTATTGGCATAGTGCCAATTATACCCATTTGCCTTAATCTGGTCCAACGAATATCATGTACCATGTGAAGTTTGTTTTAAAGTAATATGATCATGATTTGGGATATTACAGATTTTAGTCTACGGATATGCATTTTATGCAGAAAACTGCATATTTCTTGCAGTAACAATAACCATTACGGCGTATTGTCCCCACAGCCATTACGGCGAGACGTATTTTCCCCGCAGCATTTACGGCGTAGTGATACAATAGTTCAAAAAATAAAATCTAGAATGTGGGCGTTTCATAAATCTCCAATGCCACTTACCAAGAAGGCCGAGATTTTTGGCCTCGAAGTCGCTAATCCTAAGCCCGCCTAAATCACGACTACCAATTGTATTTTTCAAGCTTATCCATATCATGCCTTTTGATCATTTTAAAGCTCCAAAAGAATCTACATATGATATTTTAAAGTGTATCAATAACTTTTATTGGAGCACGAAACAAAGATGAATAATAAAGAGGAGAGCATCGAGAACCGATTTTGTAAGAACCATCGACCACCCATCGAAAGAAATCTTGACTTCCTAGAAAAAAGCGAAATTCACCCTATTAATCATATCTCCCAACGCATCAACCTACCCACTTCATAGACTTTCCCAGGGAGTCCCAGTAAAGAATGGAAGAGACCCGAGATTGCAACTCTGTTATCACGAGCAACCATTTCGACTTCCTCTAGATTTACGAACACCAAATAATACAACATTTAGATAGGTTTACACCAAGACCCGACACCTTATGAAAACACTTGAGAATGTTAAATGTATATGAGATTTTGACATTACTCAATGACCATTCTCCAATAAGAGGCATCATCCAGTATATTGGAGGAGAGAAATATTAGTATCAACGCCATTGATTGTAAAACCTTTAAAGATACCTTTTTCATATGACTCAATATGGTGATTTGAAGAGTTTCTCTATAATATTGAATAAGAGATGAGAAGAGGATCTCTAGCCTAAGTCCCGGTCTCATATGAAATTCTAAGGTCGGGGAACCATTCACCAAGATGGATATTGAGTAGAGTTTGTGAACCTTTAATCCAAGAGACCCATTTATCTATATATTAAAAGGGAAAAATGCACATGTATCGCTATAGTGGCCAGGAAATTACGATAATAGTCCTTGCAATTATCTAATGGTTTCAAAGTTAGTCTATAAGGTATAACTTTGCAACAGTCCGAGAATTTTAAGGACTTTTTCCGTAAAAAGACATATTATTACAATAAGTAACTTTCAAAAATAGTCTTTAGGATTATCGGTCTTTTTCCCATTTAGTCCTTACTGCCAAAGCTGATGTACAGCCGGACGTGACAAAGTTTCCTGAAAGATCACGTATAAAATCGAATGAGACTAGGTTATATTTATAGTGAAAACCTATCTTGTTCACAAAGATTGAATCACTGCTAAATATACACGATATATGCAAATCTGTTTCATTCTAAAACCGACTTCAATATCTTCCATTTATTTAAACAGATTATGTATACCTTGTTGACAAAGTTAAAAATCAATTCTGCAGAGAAAGATCACGTATAAAATCGAATGAGACTAGGTTATATTTATAGTGAAAACCTATCTTGTTCACAAAGATTGAATCATCAAGTAAATATACACGATATATGCAATCTGTTTCATTCTAAAACCGACTTCAATATCTTCCATTTATTTAAGCAGTTATGTATACCTTGTTGACAAAGTTAAAATCAATTCTGCGAAAAGATACATGCGTGAGCGAAGTTCAAGCTCGAACCTATTTTAGCCCATAAATCCTAAAATCTGCACCCCCTGCGCGAGCGTAGGTGTTGTAGTAAAACCAACTTAAAGATTTTGATAGCTAGTACCATAATTTCATTATAAACATGCATTCATTTCCTTCTTTGGGCGATGTGGGATACTCTCCTAAAACCCAATTTTTGTGTTTCAATCGTCACTTTGAGACACGATATCTCATTCATTTCAACTCTATTTTCGACATTTTTAGGCTTGTTGCATGTTCTCGTCGAAAGAGCATAAACTACCAAGAAATATAAATATATATAACATCTACATATATTAAATAGTGTCAAAATGCAAAATCATTTTACAAAATATTTTTCCAACATTAAGCACTAAACCCCATTTGCCTCGTAATATCAGTAAGTAACTCCCAAACACACACTATCAAAAGCCTTTGCGAAATCGACCTTAAAGACAAGAAGATTCATATATGATTTCAGTTCATATATAATCGATTACTTCATTTGCTACTAACACTCCATCCAGGAATAACAGTCCAACCAGAAATGTTTATTTAAAGCAATTTGGGTTTATTTATGGTTCGGATTGTGATAAAATATAAAACGACTTATATTTCATATTGTCTTTTATAGACAAGTATTTTAAATGCTTCTTTTATTTTTTTTATCAAAACAAAGTGGATATCAATGATTTATGCCAAAATTATCAAGAATCGAAGTACTAAATACTCACTTCATATGAAACAAGGAGTTTTTTAGTTGACTATAGTGTTTTGAAAAAATAATTAACAAAGTAGGTACTTTTGGAACTAGTTAACATACTACGTAGTATTCATTCACAACACTATTCTTTTTACTTTCTATTTCTTTTTCTAAAATAAAAATCTCCACTTGAAGGAACTTTATGAGTTCTGTGTTGAGTCAAAACCAATATGAAACACAATAACATTGCTTAAAGAAATTTTATATTCTTTTGATGAATTCGACGTCAACAAAACAAAGTACCTCCTTACCTTACCAAAACGAAACCTAATATCATAACAACAACTGAACAATGCGAAAACCATAATTATCACAAGTTCATGCGAAAGTAATCTATATTCGATTGATCCGCCAATTAAATGCATAAGAAATGCTATGAATATATGAGAGGGATTAAATTGAATCAACATTGAACGATGACGGTATTTGCGGCAATCACACATGTCAAATCCAAATCTTTTCTTTAAACAATAACTTGTTATTTAAAAAAAATATCAACTTGAGAAGTGTATGAGGACGTTGAAGAAGATACGGAAAATGATATCGACATCGAACGATGATGGTATTTGCGGCAATCACACACCGTCTCGTCAAATATCAACTTGAGAAGCGTATGATGACGTAGAAGAAGATGCGGACAATGAGATTTTTTGTTTTAAAAAAGAAAATAGAGAAAATAGTACTATGAAATATGAATACTACGTAGTATGTTAATTACTTCTAAAACTACCTACTTTGTTAATTATTTGTTTAAAACAGGTCAGCTAAAAAACTTGTTGCAACAAACAATTTTAATACTCCAGTATTTTATAATTAGACTATTAGCATTCCAAATATTTTAAGGAGGACTTGTTAAAATTAATACCAGTTCTGGGCCGACTTGTAAGTCAATGACTAGTATTAGACTCTAGAAATGGTGATCTTCTTTCTTTAGTCATGGATTATAAATTTTTTGTCACGCTTCAATAATACTCTACTAATAATAAAATTCATGATCAATAATTGACATGATATTATAAATTAACTACTACTACCAGCCATTGGAACCCACAAATATCATGAAGTACTATTTTGAATAATTTATTTATAGCATACGCATATGCACTAAAAGAAGTATATATATACTCATACAATCGTAAACAACAAAGGTGTGCGTATACAAATAATAATAGCCTAGAACTCATGGTACAAAGGTTTAGTACTTTTGCATAGCTAGGCTGTTCTTATCGATCATGTATACGTTTATTTATTTATGTACTATATGTTTCGGCCGAAGAACTAGTTTAAGAATATCTATGAAATAGATTATTTGATTTTCGCTATATCTTGCACTCGTTAATCCAAATGTGGTTTATAATTGTCTCTAAAACCATCGTGCACGAATTTTCAACGTTCTATACGATTGCATCGAATCTATTGTATATTAGGTTCGTACGTCTATTAATTATATACGATTGCATCGAATCTGTTGTATATTAGGTTCGTACGTCTATTAATTATCTTAAACTAGTCATTTGGAATAATAGGTTGTCTACCAACTAGTTCATTAAACCTCTAATCTTATCCTTATGCCTTTACTATGATATCTAAATGTTGATAATCCTCTTGTCTTGATATATTTGCTCAAAGATATACTTCCATAGTTCCACGATTCTATCCATATGACCAACATCATTGTTGAAGTTAAAACATCAATGTCTAGTTTTAGTCTTCACACTTATTTTAATCTTGTTTTCTAGTGCTCTACATAAATATCTCAAGTAAGAGGATGGAAAGATATATACAAATCGGACTCTAAAGAATACATAACTTTGTAGTCAAACAACTCAGAAAATACATAGGTGAGTTTAAATATGTCATTATTTGACCCATGTTTCTTTTTTCATGATGGATAAGGTTAGGGGTGTTCGTCAGTTCGGTTTTTGGTTTCGTGGGTTGTATGGTTCGGGTTAATCGGTTTGAAAATTTTATAAGTTAAAACCAAAACCAAACCAAACCAATTATAGAACGGATAAACCAAACCATACACCAAATTAAATTCGGTTTGGTTTGGTTAAAACCAAAAACCAAATTCAAGTAAACTTCAAAATATAATCTAAATTTCACAAATAAAAACCTAAAGTTCAAATAAATTTACCAAATCAAAATGTCTCACAAAGTGCTTAAGTAAATCAACAAAACAAAAGTTATATAAAAATTTCAAAGTGAAATATTACTAATACATAAAAGTTGGAGATGATGTTAAAAAAGCAATTGAAACTAAGTAACATTTTCTGTGATTTGCTTCCAGAAGGAAGTTATTGATTCATTTTTTGGATGACAGATGATGTGTGAAATTATGGTAGGAGAGGATACAGTATATGTGAATTTATAGGAATCAAGTAGGTTAAACTCTTTTCGAGTCTCGGATATGCATCAATCCTTGATTTGAGGAGGTTATTTTATAAGATTTTTAAATTATTAGGATTTTTGTTAGGAAGATAAACATATAAAATATGTATATATATAATTTAAACTTTTTGTGTGGATATATATATATTGGTTTTCGGTTTGGTTTGGTTGTGTGTTTTCAACCCAAACCAAACCAAACACCAATTATCTTGGTTTGGTTATAAACCAAACCATACACCAATAAAATTTTGGTCCGGTTTATTCGGTTTCGGTCGATTTATATTTCGGTTTGTTCGGTGTCAAACCAAAAACTGAACACCCCTAGATAAGGTAGTCGGTATATTTGTATTGATTTGTTAGAATAATAATTAAGGGATATCTTGGCTACAATTAAAATAGCTAATCGGTGACAATTTTCCATCAAAATTACACAATAAAGGATTCGGGGATCCGCAAAAATGACTCAGGGATCTACAAAAAGACTCGGAGACCCACAAATTGTAGCACTAAATTGTAAGAAATTGTCTACGTAAAATTGCAGCTAATGTATTCCCTAATAATTAAACCAAAGATAGATATTTCCATAAAAAGATAGAAAGTAGAGAGTTGAGACAAAGTGGATAGGCTGGAAAGGACTCATGATTTAGTTAAAAATTAAGTTGAGCTTATCAGATAAAAAGAGAATCAATATGCTTGTGTATAGATTAATAATGGCACTTTAGATGTTATGTTATCCTAAAACTCGCGATGTTTCAGTTTATAAGAAATTTACTATCTACGACAGCTAAATATTATCTAGTCTTTTTTTTTTTTTTTTTGGAACTAAATATTATCTAGTCGACTAAGGTGTTCTTTTATTTTCTTCCTTGATCGATCCAAATCATGAGCATTAGTGTGAGAAATGTGCAAAAATGAGTCAAGAAGACTAATAAAACTGAACCCAATTGGCATCATTCATGCTTCAGTCCCAAGTTTCCGTTTTCGTTTTGGCAGTTTTGCCCTATAACCACTTTAACTTTCGTAATATAAAATATAATAACGCAAATAGATATGTGATAATGGAATCCGTTGCTAGTTCATGTGCTAGTTCTTTGTTAACAGGAATAACAGCCAACCGCGAAAGTTCAAAGACAAGAAAAATACTATTTCGGATGTTGTCGCTGCATGAGCTAGCTAGTTGTCTTGGAAATTTCAGAAGGCCGAAAAAAAATTGTTAAGGAAATGAAAACAATTCTCATGGAGATGATATAGAAAAGCTTCAGTGGGCTTTGCTTGGTAAATTAAGTGATCGAGCATATTAATTGATTCTCTTAATGAGGATGACATTGCAGATTCAGAGTCAGATTTGGATTCTGATTAGTTATCAGATTTCAACGTTGCTAAAGGTGTTCATGGCGTTGTGTCAATCACGCGGTTTCCGTAGGAAGGATTGAGTTGTTTTTTGGTTCTAATTGTTAGGTGTTGTTTAGTTTGGTGAGGGTGTCTAATAGCTAATTAGAGGTGCTCGTTTTTTTGCTTGTTGTTCATTTTAGTTTAGATGTGCACTTGTTCGGTTTGGTGCTTTGTAAACTCTAACATCTCGCTAATCTTTCTATCTTTTAAAATTCTACTTGCGATTCAAAGAAAAATGTTTAACTCCATCCTATTATTCTTAGTGTTCATGCTGCAGGCTAGATGCATAGAAAGTTTTATACAGAAACCGATAAATAAAGACAAACTAAAATCGATAATTGACAGTACAGGCACACATATGATTCTATTATTCGGCTGCTTATTTAAATGTTGTGAAATATGGATCGAACTACAAAGAAACTATTCAGTACCTATACTATAAATTTGTAACGCAACCCACTAAAAACGAAATCCATCAATATTCTGAACCAAAAGGTTTAAACTTTCTAGCATTTACTTGTAAGCAAAATCACAAGTGGTGATTTCTAACCTTGTAAGTTGATACAGCTCTAATATGAAAAGCAATGACGGCAGAGGGGGAAAGTAATAACGGATGATCACCGGGAGATTTTGCTAATTAACAAGATCAGAATACTGCCATGGAATTTCTTTTCCAGATAAAAGAAGATCCACTGCATCATTTGGGAAGCCAATTGTATCAACTGTCGCCTTCCACACAAACATGAAACCTCCAAATTCTGTGCTTCTTTGCTTGGAATCATGGTCTTACAATTGCAAGCTACATAGGGACAAACAGGCCATTCTTCTGCTTTCAACTTCTCACAGTACTCCCACATCTCATTATAAACTGCAGCATACAAAACGCTTCTAGAACCTTCTTGAGCAGTATATAGAAACTTCGGCAGAGCTTGAAATGCAATTTGAATTATTCTTGGAAGATCCCTTACCACATTTGTACGAACACTTCCGGGATCCACACATACCACATTGATTTTAGCACGCTTCGGAATGGTTCTATGAAGCACATTGTTAAACATAATTTGTGCCAGTTTACTCCTTGAGTACCCTCTTAAGCTAGTAAAATGGTTTATACCTTTATCAAAGTTCAGATCTCTTGTGTCAACAAAACCAATAGCGTGCATAAGCGAGTTCACATTCACAATTCTGCTAGGAGCACCGGCTTTCAAAGATGGTAAAAGTAAAAGCGAAAGCAAAGACGGTGCCAAAAAGTTAACTTGCATATGCATTTCATATCCATCAGTAGAAAAAGTCTGAGGCTTTCCCATTGAGAAGATACCCGCGTTGTTGATAAGAATATTCAAAGCTTTGTTTCTGGAATTCCATGTGTTTGCAAATCTTGCAACGGATTCTAGTGAACTAAGGTTGAGTTCCATCACATCAATATCAAGTACTTTCATAGAAGATGTGTTTTGCAATTCTGCTTGCCATTTTTGGACCAATTTATGAGCTAATTCAGTGTTTCTCACTGCCATAACGACATGTGCTCCTGCTTCTGCTAGTTGTCTGGCTATTTCTAGCCCTATTCCACTAGTCGAACCAGTGACAATGCTGGTGATACCGTTGAGGGGAGGCAGAGGTAATGGGTTTGGCAAATGTCTTGACCAATATTTCTCAAAGAACGTCTCTAGAACCAAACGGTACCATCCTTTGAGCCATTCAAACCAACCCAATTGTGGCTTTTCTTCCTTAGCTGCTGAGAATGAAGGTACTGAATCCATCTGTATATACAATAGATTATTACGGAGTAGTACAGTACCAATCTACAAGGGATCGGTGTAACTAAACAAATAAACAGACGCCTTAATAGTTTAAGGGACATTAATTGTATCATTCCATAAAGTGTAGTTCTCCTATCTTAGCAAACTTTTGCATGGTATTCCTATTTTCTTGACTCGCCATTCCTTTACATAACTCATCACAGACAACTAAATATGCATATAAATTACGGGATATGCAACAGATGAATATCATACTCCACGACCACATATCACCCTAATAAACAACCAAATCTAACCAACATGTATCTCATGCTCAAGCAAACCAATATCAGAAATAAAGCTTCCCGTATCTAATAGTGACTGATCCAAGGTTACTGATACTGAAGTTATAGTGAATGTTTCGTTGATTCAGATATAACAGTTCAAAATTCAAGATACAAAATTTTGAACTATGAATGATGACACATATACGTAAAACCCTATTGACTTCTATATGTCGAATGTTTAGACATCGAGTTTAAACTTGATTCATAAAACTAAATCTACATTTAGATTGTTATTAATCATATTGTATCTCATGACTCATAAGTTATTACTGCGCATTAAGACTGCTACGTACTCAAGCTTGTTGAATTTCTCATAAAATCTTTCTACATTTCTTATAACCCTACTAATAACTTGTCATCTAAGATTCAAGAACACGGAACAATTAACATGCAATCAATTCAAACATGTGAAAAACGATACAAGTTCAATATTTGTCATATAAGATCCAATTTTACGTCACAATATTTGTCATTGAAGATGAAAGATTGAAACATGCATGGTTAATTGCATAGACTAATATTACCTGATGAGTGATGACGATGAAAATGAAAGTTGAGATCGAAAGGTTATCGATCAAGATGATCAACGACGTCGTTGAGATTACACAAAGTAGAAAAACACACAATCTAATCAAACAAACTAACTGTAACAAATTTGGAAATTCTGGAAGAGAAGAGTGGGAGTTTGTTATATATTTCTTCCGATATATCTGCTTCACTGACTCAGTTTTATTCAAGCCCATCTTATTGGGCTTAAGCTCAACTAATAGACTTTGGGCCGGGTGTTAGTTAACAATTTCTCAGGCCAATCCTAAAAAATAACCACATTTTGAGAAGTTATAGATTACAAAGATTCATGAAAGGATGACGATAGTTCCTCATATCCGGCATTCTAAGATCACGGAGGTGAGACCGTGAGGTCTAAAGTCCAATACTAACTTTGGCCGTGCAACCCGAATGGGGCTGTGTGTGGTATTTAGTGGGTATATTCGTACAAAGTGAGATTTTAATGAAGGTGAGGGATTGGTGTGTCACTCTTGTTTGGGCTCACGGTGTGACCCAAAGAGCCCACAAAATTCTATACATTTCGATGACGAATAGATATCCGATATCTTCTAAATAAGAAGATTAATCATTCGTGAAGGCCAACCGAATCTATTGATGGAATAGATATCGGATACATCCCCAACCGATTAAGGCGGGATACGCCGGGTTGAGGAACACGGAACCAACAAGGATTCCGCATATATAAAGGGAATTACATCCCTCGCTTAAGGTACGATCTACAAACCCTAATTCTCCTTAAACCCTAAACCGATTACTTACTCACGCCGGAGGATAATCGTGGAGACAATCCCACCAGAAGCCTAACGGTGTCTTTTGTCTCTTAGTGCGCAGTCTCAAGCAACGATTCTCAATTGGTGCGGAACCGAGCTCCAAACAAGGAACGCCCAACTTTTGCATCAACAAGTGGCGCCATCCGGGGGACCATTCACTAAGAACCAAGAACTAGAATGACGAAGCGATCGCAATCGACTTTCATCGGAAAGAAGACGACAACGGGTCAACTCCCAAGCGGATCTCCGGGACAACCAAGGTCGCTAAAAATCGTGATCGTGCCAGATTCGCCTTTCCTCCGTGGAACCACTCTGGGACAACCTGTGCAACAACTACCACCACCAGTGCGGAGATCCGCTGCGCACTCCTTTTACTCCACTCCAATCGGTGCTAGAAGCTAACTTCACAAAGCACCCGACGCACCCGATAAGAACAAGGGCGTGTTGATAGAAACGGATACCCCTGTCCTAGGAGGGGTCGTTCCGGAATTAGAGCCAAGTAGTTTTGTCTCTCAAAACTACGAAGCCCTAGCTATCCTCATGCAAGAGGAAGCAAAGAAAAGACCAGTGTCTGAGTCTCGCATGCTCGGCCGACTTTGGCCCGGAGTTTGAGACATCTCCACCGCGTCGTCAGAAGGAGAAACGCGGGAGGGATAATCGCCGACCCCCAGTGTTCAATAGAATCGGAAGGAGAGTCGAGGAAGATGACACATCTGACTCACAGCCTATGGACGAAAGTGAGGAAGATGAGAGGCGCACCAATGTCCACACTAGACTTGGTAGCCGCAGAATACAAGATAGACTGGGGGAGCGATATTCCCCAAGTGAGAGTCCCCCAAGCACAAATTCTGGAGACAGTCGGCGCAAACGCCGAAGGAGAGAAGAACTATCCTCTAGTAATTCCTCAGACAACGAGGACAAGGAGATCGACATTGGAAATCCAAGAAAAACCGTGACCAAGAAGAGGAGGATATGTCTCCCATGGCGCCGCCGAAGGTAGATGCGCTCACTAGACGATCGCTGATTTCTCGAGAACAAAAAGAGGCGATGCCTACTAATGTTAAAACCTATGATGGAGCAGTGACCGACGATCACCTAAAATTTTTCGAATCACCGCAACCATTGAAAATTGGCCACAACCTCAGATGGTGCCACATGTTCAATTCCACATCGGTGGAAATGCGCGAATCGGTTCAACAAGCTTCCACGCAGAAGCATCAATGGCTTTGAAGAGTTGAGGAAGGCATTCCGCCTAAACTTTACTCAACGAAAAAGTGTGCTAAAACCCCATTGAACTCGCTAGAGTCAAACAACACTGGGAATCCACAAGCGCTTTTATGGAGCGCTTCAAGGATGAGTGCATGCAAGTCAAAGCATGTCCCGAAGTACTCAAAATTTCAGGGTTCATGAATGGGATCAGCAACCCAGAACTTATTAAAAGATTGAATGACAGGATTCCCCAATCCTTCGATGAGGTTATGAAGCGCACACGGTCCTTTGTACAAGGAGAAGCTGCTGCGGCGGATAGCAAGAGAAGCTATTCAAACTACCGGTCACAGGAACAACCTGGGAGACAATCCACAGACCGGAATAGTAACCGTAACAGGAACTATCGCAACCAAGGGAATGGTCGCGACAATGACAAATACACCCCGCTTACCAAATCGCCGAAGGAAATACTCGCAACAGAGGGTGCTAACTTCCCGAGACCGCCACAAATGCGCACTCCAGAGGATCGGCGTGTAGGGAGTGGATACTGTGATTACCACGCACAAAAGGGCCACACTACTAACGAATGTGTCCAATTGCGTCAGCTCATTGACAAAATGGTTAAAGATGGCAGATTAGACCATTTAGTCAAAAATATCAAGGAAGGGAAAGATAGGTCAAAAAGCGGAAACAAGAAAGAGACACCCAAGGAGAAGGCCGACACCATCTACATGATACAATCATGGCAGCGGGTCACCCGGCGTAAGGTCACCAGAGTTTTCGAGGAAGTGAAATATCATTCCCACTTTAATCGCGGACAACGCAGTGATCGAGCCACTCACTATCGAGATTAGTGCGGGGGGTCACGACATCCATCGCATGTATGTTGATGGTGGGGCGTCGGCAGACATCATGTATGAGCACTGCTTCAAGCAACTGCGGCCGGAAATACGCAGTCGGCTAACCCCAGTCAGAACGGCACTGACTGGTTTCACGGGGGAAAAAATATGGCCTATGGGGCAAATACGATTACCAGTCAGCATCGGAAACGAAAAGCACTCCGCAACGGCTTGGATGGAGTTCATGGTGATCAAATCTCCCTCGCCATACAACGGCATTATCGGGAGACCCGGGATCTCAGCTATGCGCGCAGTGCCATCAACGGCGCACGGGATGCTTAAATTCCCAGTGGAAGGGGGTATAGTTACTCTTTACAATGCCACCGTGCCGCAGAGAGAATGTAACACGATTACATGCGAAACGGAATCAATCCTGTGACAAAGATGCAACCAAAGTTCCAAATCAAGGTTGCGATTCACCCGTAATACCCGTAATGTGAAATAGCCATCCTGAGGGTCACTATCGGACAACGGAAAATCACCGTGTGCGCGCTCCCGCAAAAGAACTTAGACATTTTGCATGGGAGCCAAAACACATGACCGGGTACCGCTACCAATCACGTAACACAAACCGCGAATCCGGCAAGGGTACTCGCCATCCGCCGTAAGCGCGCCAAGCCCCGTAGCGCCGCGCAAGCGATCCCGCGTAGGTACACAGTCGGTCGATGCGGAATTATGCGTGAAGTCTACTACCACGATCGGCTTTCTAACCCAAGAATGGTCAAAAGAGCGACGGTAGTCGGCGAATGTGTGTCGACTTTATCGATCTTAACAAAGCGCCCACAAGATCGCTATCCATTACCGTAGATAGACCGAAAATAGAGTCTCGTGTGGGTACCCATTGAAGTGTTTCCTAGATGCGCATAAAGGGTACCATCAAATTCGATGGCTAAAGAGGATGAAGAAAAGACGGCCTTCCACACGTGCCAAGGCGCGCATCGTTACACAAAATGCCCTTTGGCTCAAGAACGCGGGTGCCACCTATCGCCGGTCAGTGGATAACGCCGAAAAACAGTGGGCCGCAACCTAGAAGTCTATGTCGATGATCTAGTCATCAAGAGCCATATCAAGATGAGCTAATACGCCGACATCGAGGAGACGTTTAAAACTCTACGAGATCAACATGAAGTCAATCCCAAAAGTGCACATTCGCGCCATCAAGGCATGTTCCTTGGATACCTGATTGAACCCGACGGTATAAAACCGTGTCCAGAAAAGACAAAAGCGGTCATCGAACTTCCTTCACCGCGCACGTTGAAGGAAGTCCAATCTCTCAACGGAAAGTTGGCCGGCCTAAACAGGTTCCTATCCAAATCAGCAGAAAAATCATTACCACTTTTCAAAACACTCAAGAAGTGTATAAAGAAGGGTGATTTCAAGTGGACTACGGAGGCAGAAGAAGCCTTCACTCAGCTTAAACAGCATCTGGCAACGCTCCCAACGCTCGTCGCACCCCGACCAGGGGAAGAACTGATCATGTACTTGTCCGCAACTGATGGAGCAATCAACAAGAAGGTTACTAATGATAGGGATTCAAGATAAACCCCTATCTACTTTGTAAGCAAAGCGCTAAAGAAGACGGAGATGAACTACACCGCCATGGAAAAATTAGTTCTTGCATTGGTGTTTGCTGCTAAACGGCTACGCAGGTATTTCCAGGCGCACCCGATTGCAGTAATCACCGATCAACCAATCAAGCAGATTATCTCTAAACCTGATGCATCAGGCCGACTTTAGAAGTGGAGTGTATTGCTGGGCGAACACAACATCTCTTACAGACCACGCACGGCAATCAAAGGACAGATTCTGGCAGACTTCATCATCGAAAAGCCAGACACCGACGAGGTACCCACACCAAATAAGACGGAACGGCATGATCCATGGATCTTGTTTACAGATGGATCCTCATGCATTGATGGTTCAGGAGCAGGCCTTATCCTTACAAATCCAGAGGGAATGGAATTCACTTACGCACTGCGCTTTGAATTTACAGCGACAAACAACGAGGCAGAGTACGAAGCTCTACTTGCTGGACTACGCATTGCAGCTCGAATGGGTGTACATAACCTAGAAGCAAACGTGGATTCCCGGCTAGTGGCCAACCACGTGTTGGGCGAATACGTGGCTAAGGAAGATAATATGATCCAGTATCTCGACAAGACCAAGACACTGATCAAAGGTTTTGACAGGTTCACCATCAAACAGGTTCCTAGAGGGGAAAACCGCAAGGCAGATGCACTAAGCAAGATTGCCTCGACAAGCTTTGCACACCTATCAAAGCAAGTTCTAGTGGAAACACTAAAAAGCAAGTCAATCTCAGAGATGGAAGTCTCCACGATCATAGAGGAGGACGGTCCTACATGGATGACACCAATAACGGACTTCCTAAACAAAGGAATGTTACCCGTGAGCGTATGAAGCTCGCAGGATACGGCGCACAGCAGTAGATTTGAACCGAGACAACATACTGCACCGACGCCCTTCCTCGCAACCATGGCTCACTGTGTAGGCCCTTTACAGCGAATTATGTGTCGAGAGATCCATGAAGGTTCATGCAAGATGCACTCGTGACCACGATCCGCTGTGGCACGCGCCATGAGATCGTGATACTACCGCCTACCATGCACCGCGATGCGCGGACTTAATAAGGAAGTGTAACGATTGCCAAGTGCATAGGCCCGCCCCGCGCCAACCACAACATGAGCTAACACCAATAACATCACCATGGCCATTCTACAAGTGGGTATTGACATCGCAGCCCTTTTCCGTCGCAATGGGGATTAAAATTTCATAGTCGCCATAGACTACTTCACCAAATGGATCAAGCAAAGGCGGTGGTAACAATCACCGGCAACCAGTGAAGCGCTCAGATGGGATAACATTGTATGCCGCTTTGGTCTTCCCTGGGAAATCATCTCGTATAACGGAAACAATTCGTGACAACCCTTCAAGGATCGGTGCGAAGCTACATCACACAACACTTCGCCGCTTAAACACCCACAAACCAACGGCCTAGTGGAACGGGCGAATCAAGCTTAGGCGAAGGAATTAAAACACGCCGACAAGCACAAAGGGAGATGGGTGGAAGAGCTATCACATGTTTTGTGGGCGATCGCACCTCAATCAAAACCAAAGACAGAGATACTCCTTTCTAGTCTACGGATGAAGCCGTCATACCACCGAGATCGGTATGCCAACCATCCGCATCAATGAAATAAATGTGGCAACTAATGACGACGATCGACGATTGACCTAGATCCGCTGGAAGAAAGGCGTGAACGCGCAGCCTATACGTGAAGAAAAATCAAGTCAAGAATGAAGGGATACTATGACGCTAAGCGAGAGGTGTCTCATTCGCACTGTGTGACTTCGCCTATCGCGCTAATGATGCAAGCCACGCAGAAGACACAGTAAGCTTGGACCGGCTGAGGGACCCTATGAGGTTATCAAGCACTAGGAACAAAGCGCATACAAGCTACGGGGTTTGATGGTCGTGAATTGCCACGCACATGGAACATCCGCAACCTCAAGAGATGCTACCTATAGAATGGCTACGCCAAGCGCACGTACGCCGTGCATTTTACTAGAGTACTCAATAGACAACTATGTATTTTTTTTTTTCCTTAGTATTATGTCTTATTTTCTCAAAAACACTTGCAAGTATTAATAAAGCGCTATGTTTCTAGCTAACTCGTGACACATTTCAATTTGTTACTTTCATATACCGTATGTCTTAACAACTTTTTATTTTTGCCTACATGGCGTGCATGCAATATATAAACCCACGATGGTAAAAGGATAAGTTAACCTAATAAACAACTTGTTGAGTAAGAGGGTTGCAAACCCATCAACGCCGGATCACGATCCTTGTTAAACACCTTGTTCTCAAGACGTTGAATAAGCTTTGCAAGCACCCCACGACGGATGCGCAACAACGCACATGTGCACGTTTAACAACTTTGGAACCAAGACACTTGATTCCTTAATTTGGTATTTACAGTACGCTGCATATCATTAACATACACGATTATGATGATACTTGACAATTTTTTTTAGTATCTTAGGATCTTCATACATGATTATGGATTTCTTGTATTATTCACACTTGCATATACAGGTAACAACGAATACTTCTTTTACGCAAAGACAAACAGATAAGTGTGTACATCACGAATTGAAAAATATATTCACAAACACTTAACAAAAGGAGATTTATTTCATAACTACGAGTTATTTCTCAAAGATAGTTACAGCACAAGAGACAATCTAAAAACTATGACTACGCTTCAAGGATGAACTACCCACGCGGCTAGTAGCATTCCCAACCCTATTCAGCTCCTGCAACAAATCCGCGTCTCGACGAGCCACAGTGGCAACACTCACGGGCACCCCGTCAGACCGAGGGAGGCGCGCCGCACCAACACCACACATAACCTTGCCCCTTAACACCTTTCTTTTCAAGCAAGCCTCGCCGCATGCGCTTCAAAACTTGCTTCAAGGGACCTCCTTCCCAGACAAAAGGATTCAGATATCCCTAGGGCGCGAATATAGGAACGTGCAGCTGGGATGCATCGGTCTAAGATAATAGTCCGTCACAAGAACGGCTTCTCCACCGAGATGACGGGCTAGAGTCGACTCGCAAAAATTACATTTATCGGATAGTCCTAATCACGCCCAGCTCAAGAATCTTGGGAGTTCCAAGTCCTCATCTTCTTCATGGCAATGACTGAGATTATCATAAGCCTTCACGTCATAATTAGGTACCGCTCAACGGTACCTTTAAGCTCGGCCTCATGCGCCTTCTCAATGGCTTCGCTTTCCCACGCCCAAACACAAGACTTAACTACATCCCCAAGGAGTCAACAACCTCTTGCGACTCTAGGGTACTTAACGCAAGAAGACGGAGCCCATGGCTTATGAGCCATCTCACGCCAAAGAATGGTCGATAAGTTGAGGATATAACTCCTCGTCATATTCCGTGCTTAACTTGCAAACTCTCCTCCCGAGTTTCAAGGCGCTTTTCACAAGAGCGCCAAGTCTTCAAGTCGGGAGGTCAACGCCTTTACCATTCTCCAAATATTTCATGGCCCAATGACAGAAGACTTATATCCCGCTGCCTCTGACGTTTGATTTATTTGGCACATCGCCATTTTCTCTTCAACGAGTTTTTAGCATACGATCCCATAGTCTCGCTTCACCCCTAGCACTAGCCAATTGCGCCTCCAGCAGCAGCAATTGCTGGTCTTTTCAAGACCTTGGCTAGTCTCTCCCGAATACTTTACCTTTAGCCGCAAGCAAGTAAGACCAGATCATCGACCGCCTGCCCCACGGGCGCATCCCTCAGAGGTCCTGTGCTCGGCTTTGGCTCTTCACCCATATGATTCAAAGACGAATTGGACTTGATTGGGGGGCGATCATGGATTGTTCAAACCTACAAACATAACGAGAAATTCACAGTTATTCAATAATATCATGAGGCATTTCGGTATATAATCTGGTAAGGATACTTACGCAGGGATAGATGTGGCAGGCGATGGTGGGCGCGACGCCACATCAATAGAGGATGACTCCACACTAAACACCACCGGGCGCTTCTTCCGAGAGGTGGCAGCACCATCGCCATTGCGCTTCCTTTTGCGCTCCAATCCTTGACTTTCTTCTTCCTCTTCCACTTCCTCCATATGCTCCGCCGCTACGGGCGCAGTTGCACCGAGATGAAGGGACTGTCGAACCGGGCACACTCAGTAAGGTGTTGCTTGTAGCGCAACGGATGAACTTTCCTCCGCCTCGCCTAGGTCCAACACTAGGTACGCCCGCCACCGCAACAAGCACGGCTCTTCTCCTCTTTCAGGGGCCGGGTTCCCACCTTTACTGATTGGCTTCGCCACTGCACAACGCTAAATGTGTCCATCTCGCACAACAACAAAGAAATACACACAGCTCACGACAAGTACAAAGAACAAACAAAGAAGAACTTACAAGAATGTAATTCAACGGGCACGAAAGGATGAGCACCCACCCCGACCATCGGCGCCAAGAAGATAGGAACTTCTTCCGAGCCGCCAAAATAGTTGCGCGTGCCAATATGCACCAAGAACTCCTCGGGTAGAGCTTATAGGGATGCGGTTCGCATTTATTGTTTCCGCATCCTCCGCATTATATGATCCGTGAGGGGCGCCATCCTTCGCAAAGGTCCCCTTAGCGTAAAATCAAAATGAGACGGAAAGCATGCGTCGTCAATCCGTAAAAGGTTTCCTCCAATTTCGAGCACGCCTAACTTTTCCGTGATAACATTGAGCGACCTGTGGCGCCATGGGAAACCCATCCGCTTGACCACGTGGTGTGGTAAAACGCCCGAACAGTGGATTGGGGTTAATGGCCAATAAGTGGCGCTCACCTCAAAATTAATTAGTTTTGCCGCACCTATACAAAGGTACCGGGACAAGTGAATGCGTAATAATTCAATACATCACTTAAGAATAACGATAGGGGTATGCTGATTTGCGAATTCAAAGAATCGCGCAGATACCCCAATCTTCCCATCGGGAAGTCCGCTATCGACGATTCGCAATGGAACTTCCGGATGTATCGCTACTGGGATATAATAATCGATGCAAACCGTCAAGCTCCTCTTCCGTTATGTCTGACGTAAAATCCGATAACTCCTTAACCATGGTATTGTTTATAATAAAAAACAAAGGCGCAGGCGCAGTTACCTAGAGGATATTTCGGTATGAAGGCTTGGAAGTGTTTGAAGCTATGATAATGGCGGATAGCGTTTTTTTTTACTATGTGTAGAAACGGTGAAAATGAAGTGAAGGGGTTATATAATCTTCTTCCTCCACGCGATGATCGACACGTGGATCCCACTAACCCTAAATATGTGGTTGGGATTGTTTGATGGGACACGGTGCGCATTACCTTTCCCGATTTACGAGGTGCCCGCTTTATTACGGCTAGATACAATGTATCAAGAGGATATTTCTTTAGCTTCTTTGCTACGCTTTGTTTATTTTTCATGGACTAAGATAATTAGTCTAGCATCCGTGAGCGACGCATCGCGATACTAGACCTGGGGACATGATGACGATAGTCTATATCCGGTCATGGATCCGACTAAAGTCCAATACTAACTTGGCCCGCATGACGGGGCTAAGTTAACTAGACGTTTGGGCTCGTGAAGGCCCAAACCCGAATCTATTGATGGAATAGATATCCGATATCTTCTAAATAGGAAGATAATCATCCCCAACCGATTAAGGCGGATACGCGAAGGTTGAGGAACACGGAACCAACAAGGATTCCGTGCGATATAAAGGGAATTACATCCTCGCTTAAGGTACGATCCGAACCCCTAATTCTCCTTAAACCCCGATTACTTACTCCACGGAGGATAATCGTGAAACAATCCTAAAGCCGAACGGTGTCTTTTGTCTCTTAGTCACGCTCAAGCAGGATTCTCAATTGGAGACAAGCTCCAAGGAACGCCCAACTTTTGCATCAACAATTTCCCATAACAACAAAACTATTTAAGGTCATTCCGCTTAAGAAAGACTCTAAACACGTTAACAGGACTCAAGTTGTGTTAAATTTTCAACATTGGTTACGTCCTCATGAAGGCAACCTAATATGAGTACATTGCAGAACCAAAGGCATCATATAGACTATCCTCCATGAAAGGCATCACCAAATGTAGAAAATTTGTTACCTCAACTACATTTCCATGAAAGCAATCTTTTATGACTACATTGTAGGATCATCCTCATAGTACATCACAAATACTATCATCCACAATATCATAGGCCCAACCATCTCTATAACTCCATATTTCCTATTTCCCATTCATCATCGTTTCTAAAAATTTCATCCGCACAAACCAATACACGCCTACTTTTTGTGTGCCATCTATCAACATCATTTTTGGTAGTGTCCTTGTCATCTTAACATTCAATCTTCCTTCAATTATTCTAGTCGCAAATGATTCTTTGACTTTCAAAGTCATCATGGATGTTCTTAAGCTCTCCACCACCAACCAGATTATGACTTCAATTGTTCTCTTTTGCCTTGAAAATTCTTAAGTTCCTTTCTTTCCATATTAGGTGAGCAGTGAGCACCAATCAACAATCTTCTAAAAACATTTCCAATACTATTCTAAATCCCAAACTAATCATTTTAGGGACAATGAGAGACCACTGGTAGGTAAAGTACAGTGCAAATTTTGAAGCAGAGCATGCCAAACTTCTTTAGAGAACTCACATTTAAAGCACAAGTGATCATGTGAGTCAGAATTTTTCACATAAAGCACATGATAACTTCAAGTTTGATTTCCATTTAGCCAATCTATCTTGAGTAACTAACCCTTCCTAAATAGTCATCCACATCATAAAGGAGTGTTTGGGAATGCACTGAGAAAACCAAACAAGTGACTTCCATGGTACTTCTTGGCTTTGATTGTTCAGCTCATTCTACATATAGCTAGTTGCATAATTCACAACTTTCCCCTCATTGGTCAACCCCATAACCTCATCGGTCAACCACATAACCTCATCACTAACCACTTCTTGTAAAATAGGCACTTGAATTTGACTTAGAACATGATATTTAGAAATCCATGTTGAAGGCCATTTCCAATTACCATTTTCAATCATATCTGCAACACATGCTTTCTGAGATAATCTTGCATCATATATATCCCCGTTGGTGATAAACTGATCTAATGGACATACTTCATGCCATATGTCATGCCAAATAGATGTAGTTCTCCCATTCCCAAGCTTATGGAACACATGCTTTTCAATATTGTTCCTAAGCTTTAATAAATCCTCCAAGAACACTTGCATCACCTGCTTCCATAGACTTTTACCTCTCACCCTTCTTCATGTATCCATTATACCCACATTGAATCTTTCTTTGAAGCAATATTCCATAGGTGCTTTATCGGAAGTGCATTATTCCACAAACTTATATCTTTCAACCCCAATCTACCTTAGTCTTTAGGCTTACAAATAGAACTCTAAGAAACCTTTGCTTTACCTTTTACCAATTCACCTTGACACCATAAAAACCTTTAAACATTTTGTTCAAGTCTTTTATAATGACTTTAGGCAATCGAAAAAGCGAGGCCTAATATTGATTCATGGAAGATGTATCAGATGCTATCAACTCAGCTACCAAAGACAGAAAGGAATTTGTTCTTCCAATTATGAATTATACTTTTATCTTTCTCCACTAAGATCTTACAATCATTTATACTTAGTCGCTTTTGATGAGAGGGACACCAAGGTACCTTATAGGCAACTTTCGAACAGAGAAAGCTAAGGGAGAATTTGTAGGATACTATTTATATCCTCATTAGACATTCCACCAAAGAAAGCAAGATACTTTTATTCATATGAGGCTTCGACACGAGATACCACTAAATTTCTCTAAAGCTAGCTTAATAACTTAGATGAAACTACATCTCCATAGCATAGAACAATAAGATCATCAACAAAACAAAGGTGTGTAATCTTCAACTTCTTACAACCAAAGTGATACTTAAATTCAAGGGTTAGAATTATCTGCTTTTTCATTATGAAGTTGAGCATTTCCATCACTAGTGTAAACACATATGGAGAGATGGGATCTCCTTGTCTCAACCTCTACCACTTTTGAAATAACCTTCTCATCATGATTAATGCATACATAAAACTTGGCGGTTGTGACACTAGTCCTAATCCAGTTTACCATCTTATTGTGAATACCAAAACCTTCAACACATATCTTAAGAAATTACATATAAGAGTATCATAAGCCTTTTGAATGTCTATCTTAAAAGAGCATTTATTTACATTCGCTTCCTATTATATCCTCATCAAGTCTTGAACTACAAGAATCTTATCGTTGATTTGCCTTCTTGGTATATATGCACTTTGATTCTCATCAACTAACTTGCCAAGCACCCCTTAATTCTATCGGTTATAGATTTTAATATTTAAAATTGGGAAAATGATCCTTGCGTTTGCTACAGGGAAGTTGTGTGCTTTTATGTTGAAATAACTCAAACTAAGGACATTGTAAGTAAAACTAAAAAGTTAAAGGGTGGTAAATGTGAAATTTAGGATTCCATTTGTTCTTTACGTAATTACGTGCAGTTTCAATTCGATTCGGTTTTCATTTTGCTAGAACCGAACCCAAACCATAAACCGATTAAGGAATTTGGTTCATCTCGGTTTGGACCCAAACACCAATTTCAATGTTTGGTTCGCTTTTCTTCCGAGTTCGGTTCGGATCCATTTTCGGGTTTTGTGGGTGAATACCGAATTGTGAACACGCCTAGACCTAAAAGCCTTGTGCTTTGACAATTTATAATTCTAACTGAACACTAACAAAGAAAAGATCTTCTTTAACAATCCTAGTAATTCAAGAAAGAACTTATCGAGCATCCGTACTTACCCTTCAAGTTGAGTAGTTTAACTATTGCGGACAGCTTTGTGAAGTCGGGACATCCTGCGTAAAGAGGCTTCTCTGCCTAATAACAATTGTTGAAACTTGACAAGATCATCCTCATCAAAATTATCTTTGTAGCATTAACCATTTCTCTCGCTGTCGGGGCATCTGTTGGAATATCTGAAGCAAAATCCGTGTCGTCAACAAACTCTGTTGTAGCGTTAACAGGTGTTTCGGTACATATTGATGACTCATCCTTCTCTCCATGTTTAGTCCAGTTTAGGTAGCTTAGATCAAACCCATTGCTATAATAGCCTGACTGAGAAGTCTTTGGGCTTTGCTCAATATACTTGGTGGCGGATGATGCATTTCAAGACCACCATATTATACATGTCCTGAGTTAACTCAATGCAAGCAGATTAAAATAATGGATCTAATTTGGGTTTAGAATCGAAATCAACACGGTTTACTTTGTTACAATGCAAAAAGTAGCATTACATAATCAACCGAAAAAGACACGTCTAAACACATTCAGAATGGTCCATAAAAGCAGTATGATTTGTCAGTCGGTCAATCTTAACAAAAAAACACAAACTACGTCACCCATATAATAGCCTAGCATTTTGGGTGTTCTATGGTTAATATAGCTGAAGGCGATGCACGTGGAAACGGGAGCCTTATGAAGTCCTTATAAATCTTCAGTTCTTCATCAGGAGAAATATAACAATCAACCGTTATCTGCATTTTCTTTAGAACCGGTGACTTAGCCATGATGAGTTTGACAAATTCCAACCCAAGAGCTACGTTCCTAAAGTTTGAAATCTTTACTTCCTGGAGACGATCCAAGTTGAAGCCAGAGAAGTCTTGGAAATCAGTCAAGTTCATAGAAAGTTCTGGGGCATTCGTTTTCTCATAAAACTGATCACACAACAGGTAAAATGTTAATAGAATTATAGAAAGGGCAATTACCACATATGTAATAGCCTTATTTACCGTGACGTTAAGTTTCTCTAAATTTGGGGAGCTTCGCATTAAACAAAGGGCAGGCGATATATCAGCTTGTTCCGTTAAGTACATATATAGAAAAAGACATCTGAGGTTGACTAGTGAAGTTGGAAGCTTCTGTGGCATACCACCCGCACCCAAGAACTGTAACCATATACCAAAGCCAAAATCAGCAAACACAATATTCGTACCTGAGATATATCATATTTATCATCTCTAAACTATGTATTACCCTCATAAACCATGGTGCGACAAACAAAGTCCTAAGTGAAGGCACACACTGTAACAACTTAACAAATGTTAACTTGTTTCCTCCTTCATAATCTTCTTCGCATCCGTTTCCTACCTACATTAAAACACCTAATAAAAGTAAATGCCATCATCTTTAATTAAAAGAGCTTTATAAGTGGTATTATGAATCTTACCAAATACAATTGCACAAGTAGTGGGCAATTTGAAAGGAAACGCTGAAACACATTACTAGTAATCTTGACACTGGCAAAGAGCACACTATACAACCTACTGAACCCATTAAATATTAATGGGAGATTAAAATCACAACATTTGAGATTTAAGATCTCTAATCCTTGCAATGAAAAGAACGAAGAGGGTAGCTTATAGCTGGAGTTGTTTGGCATCGCTAGTTGTATTTTCTTCACAGTGTTGCTACTTGAAAGGTAACACATTACTGGGTCAAGCTCAGAACCCATTTCAAGGAAACAACAATTAACATTAAACTCTAGTATCGGACCTCTGTGTTGTAACAAAACATGGACGATGGTATTAACAAGCTTATACTTCTCCAATTGTACGCAGTTAGATGTTACTTGAACTAACTCCTTATCATAAAATTCAAGTTTAGGCATGCCCTTCCAGCAAGACCTCCAATTCCTTGATAAAATGCTCGTTCTAATTGCATCTCGAATTGGCATAGAAGTTAGAATTTTTTCAATAATGTTTTGAGGAAGGGTACTGATTATATCCGAATTGCAGCATTTAGCTTTCTTCTTTTTACAATGGGATGTCATACTCCACAAGCCTGCAATGTACAATGCAAAACGAGAAAAGATTAACGTTCTTTACCAATTTTATCCATGCACATCTAACCCACTAACTTACAGAAATTCAGATTCTTGCTTCTAACATATGTGAACCGGCCTTATACACAAAGTAGACACAACCGAAGTAACTGAAAATCAAATGATGACAAAACATATTACCAAAAACTACACTCTTAGAAATTAGAACCAGCGATTATGCAAAAACTTGTCCCACCAAATCATTTGTATTATTGTCCGTAGCTTAAATTAATGTTGTGCTATCATCATCCATGAAAGGTAAACAGTACCATCAGTACGGGCTATCATTCAGATCAAATTACATGCTAGAATATAATGTTATCAAGTCCATTGGTGGAAATGATGTTATAAGCTATGAATGATTGAATGATACCATCCCATTCTTTGGGAGGTCGAAACATAGATGTTAGCCAAATTTTATATTGTTTAGTCACTAATAAATTTGTAAACAGAGATTGCTCAAATATTATGGAGAAAGTAGATCATTTTGATGAAAATGCCTTAATGCCATAACAGCCAAAGATGCAAATAAGCATATTAATGCACGGTGGGTATTTCCCAATTATTTTTAAAAGATTAGCAGTTTTGAAAATAAGCAATCCAAAACACCTCTTACGCCCAAATATAGTTAAACAAGTATACATTAAAACTGTAAAAGTCATTCAAAGTACATCTCTATCCTAATAATGCTATTAAGGGGGTGTTTGGCTAACTGGCTGAGCTTATTTAGGGTGCTTATTAGCTCATTCTATTATCAAAATACAATAAGCTTAGCCAAACACTAGCAAAAAAATAGGCATTATTTTTGGTCATAAGCTTATTTTGTTCTGCTTATTTCTCATAAGCCCATTTTTTTTTATCTGATTTATGAGCTTATTATGACTTAAGGGTGTTGGCTAAGCTTATTTTTTCGGTTTAAGCTTATTAATACGGAGTAATAATTAGCTTATGATAAATAAGCTTATAAGCTTTTGCTAAGTGTTTGGATAACTTATGACAAACAAAGTGGAAAAAGAAGCTTGTAAGCAATAAATAAGCCCATAACTCCATAAGCCACAAAAAATTAACTTACCAAAACCGCCTTATATATATGCTTATAAGCTTTATCCAAACACTAATATGAGCTGATTGCTGTTATTTAAGCTAATAAGCCCAAAAAATTAGTTTATAGAAACAAGCCGAACAAAATAAGCTAAAACATACACCCCCTTATAAAACCCATATTGTAAGCTAGAATATTTGGTCGATTTAAATGGCATATAATACAGATACAGCTGCATTTAAACATAAAACAAGTCACATTTTCATAAGTTATAAAGTCTATCACAGTTAATACATATATACATACATCTTAGGTTCTTGGGCAAGAAAAATAAAAGTGGGATTAAGATCTTCGAGGTTGACATCAAACTCTCAAACACTGATATAGAATGACGTTTGACAATATTGCACCTTCTAGCTAACTAAATAGCTAAACCGACTCATAATTTATAACTGCGCATTAAGACTGCTGCATACTCAAGCTTATAATCTACTAATAACTTGTCATCTAAGATTCAAGAACACGTAACAACATGCAATCAATTCAAACATATCAAAACGATGCACGTTCAATATTTGTCATATAAGATCCAATTAAACGTCACAATATAAAAAGAAATAAATCATAATTACAGTTATATGACAGAACACTAATAGATTGATCAACATGCATGGTTGCATGGACTAATAATATTACCTGATGACGATGAATAGCAACGACGTCGTTGAGATTACACAAAGTAGAAAAACACACAATCTAATCAAACAAACTAACTGTAACAAATTTGGAAATCTTGGAAGAGAAGAGTGGGAGTTATATATTTCTTCCGATATATCTGCTTCATTGACTCAGTTTTATTCAGGCCCATCTTATTGGGCTTATTCTCAACTATTAAAATTTGGGCCGGGGTTTAATTAATTATTTCTCTGACCCATCCTAAGAAATAACCATATTTTGTAAAAGCTATAAATTAAAAAGAGTAATGCTATTTATCAATGTTTTAAAACCCGGTTTTTAATCGACCGGTCGAGTCATCGAGACCGGTTCAACCGGTTCGACCGTCGGTCAACCCGATTGTCCATTTATTATTATTTATTTTTTTCCGACCGGTCAACCGGTTTGATCACCGCGTCTACCCGGTCAACCCTGCTTTTATTTAAAAATTGAAAAAAACCCGGCCGGGGTTTCGCGACCGGGTTGACCTGGGTCACCCGCGGTCTAACCGGTTAACCCGATTTTAGAAACCAAGATTTTTGACCCGTTATTGTGGCAGGGCATCGATCCGTAGGGTAGACCGGGTTCAAAACATTTCTATTTATGCCTAAAAGTTTAAGTATTATTTGAACTCGGTTTTCTTTTCACTAGAACCGAACCCCAACCATAAACCGATTAAGGAATTGGTTCAGACCCAAAACCGGTTTCGATGATTTCAATGTTTGGTCTGCTTTTCTTGGAGTTTGCTTCGGATCCGTTTTCGGGTTTTGTGCTAGACCAAATTATAATTCTAAACAGAACACTAAACTAACACTGTCAAAATACCCTGAGAAGTAGCAATACATAATCAACTGAAAAGGACACGTCTAAACACATTCAAAATGGTCCATAAAAGCAGTATGATTTGACAGCCCATCAAACTTAACAAAAAAACAAACTGCATCACCAATATATTAGCCTAGAATTTCCAGCGTTCTATGGTTAATATAGCTGAAGGCGATGCACGTGGAAATGGGAGCCTTATGAAGTCCTTAAAAATCTTCAGCTCTTCATCAGGTGAAATAAAGTAATCAAGCTCTATTTCCATCTTCTTTAGAACTGGTGACTTAGCCATGATGAGTTTCACAAATTCCATCCCAAGGGCTAGGTTCCTGAAGTATTGGATCTTTACTTCCTCAAGATGATCCAAGTTGAAGCCAGAGAAGTCCTGGAAATCAGTCAGGTTCATAGAAAGTTCTGGAGCATTCGTTTTCTCATAAATCTGATCAAAAAATAGGTAACAATGTCAACAGAATTATAGAAATGGCAATTACCACATATGTAATAGCCTTATTTACCATGACATCAAGTGTCACTAAATTTGGGAGCTTCGCATTAAACAAAGGGCAGACGATATATCAGCTTGTTCCGTTAAGCACATAGATAGATTAAGATCTTGAGGTTGACTAGTGATGTTGGAAGCTTCTGTGGCATACCACCGCACCCAAAACTGAAACCATATACCATAGCCAAAATCAGCAAACACAATATTCGTACCTGAGATATATCATATTTTTCATCTCTAAACGATGTATTACCGTCATAAACCGCGATGAGACAAACAAAGTCGTAAGTAAAGGCACCCACTGTAACAACTCAACAAATGTTAACTTGTTTCCTCCTTCATAATCTTCTTCGCATCCCTTTTCTACCTACATTAAAACACCTAATGAAAGTAAATACCACCATCTTTAATTAAAAGAGCTTCATAAGTAATATTATGAATCTTACCAAATACAAACGCATAAGTAGTGGGCAATTTGAAAGGAAACGCTGAAACACATTACTAGTAATCTTGACATTGTCAAAGAGCACACTATACAACCTACTGAACCCATTAAATATTAATGGGAGATTAAAATCACAACATTTGAGATCTAAGGTCTCTAATCCTTGCAATGAAAAGAACGCAGAGGGTAGCTTATAGATGCAGCCAGGTGCCATCATTAATTCTATTTTTTCCACAGTGTTGCTCCTTGAAAGGTAACACATTACCGGGTCAAACTCAGAATCCATTTTCACAAAATCACAACAAATCTTAAACTCTAGTATCGGAACCGTGTGTAGTAACAAAACATGGAAGATGGTCTTGACAAACTTATACTTTTCCAATTCTTCACAGTCAGATGGTACTTGAACTAACTCCTTATCATAAAATTCAAGTTTAGGCATGCCCTTCCAGCAAGACCTCCAATTCCTTGATAAAATGCTAGTTCTAATTGCATCTCGAATTGGCATAGAAGTTAGAATTTTTTCAATAGTTTTTTGAGGAGGGGTACTGATTATATCCGAATTGCAGCATTTAGCTTTCTTCTTTTTACAATGGGACGTCATACTCCACAAGCCTGCAATGTACAATGCAAAACAAGAAAAGATTAACATATGTGAACCGGCCTTATACACAAAGTAGACACAACCGAAGTAACTGAAAATCAAATGATGACAAGACATATTACCAAAAACTACACTCTTAGAAATTAGAACCAGCGATTATGCAAAAGCTTGTCCCACCAAATCATTGGTATTATTGTCCCGTAGCTTAAATTAATGTTGTGCTATCATCATCCATGAAAGGTAAACAGTACCATCAGTACGGGCTATCATTCAGATCAAATTACATGCTAGAATGCTATCAAGTCCATTGGTGGAAATGATGTTATAAGCTATGAATGATTGAATGATACCATCCCATTCTTTGGGAGGTCGAAACATAGATGTTAGCCAAATTTTATATAGTGTAGTCACTAATAAATTTGTAAACAGAGATCGCTGAAATATTATGCAGAAAGTAGATCATTTTGATGAAAATGCCATAACAACCAAAAGAAGCAAATAAGCATATTAATGCACGGTGGTTATTTCCCAATTATTTCTAAAAGATTAGCAGTTTGAAATAAGCAATCCAAAACACCTCTTACGACCAACTATAGTTAAACAGTATAGAGTCAAAGTCATTCAAAGTACATCTCTATCATAATAATGCTATTAAGGGGGTGTTTGGCTAAGCTTATTTGGGGTGCTTATTAGCTCATTGTATTATCAAAATACAATAAGCTTAGCCAAAAAATAGGCATTATTTTTTATCATAAGCTTATGTTGTTCTGCTTATTTCTCATAAGCCCATTTTTTATCTGATTTATGAGCTTATTATGACTTAAGGGTGTTGGCTAAGCTTATTTTTTCGGTTTAAAAATGTTAATAATAATTAGCTTATGATAAATAAGAAAAGCTTGTAAGCATAAATAAGCCCATAACTCCATAAGCCACAAAAAATGAACTTACCAAAACCCCCTTATATATGATTATAAGCTTATCCAAACACTAATATGAGCTGATTGTTGTTATATAAGCTGATAAGCCCAAAAAAGAAGCTAAACCAAACACCCCCTAATAAGCCCCAAAAAATAAGTTTATAGAAACAAGCCGAACAAAATAAGCTAAAACATACACCCCCTTATAAAACCCATATTGTAAGCTAGAATATTTGGTCGATTTAAATGGCATATAATACAGATACAGCTGCATTTAAACATAAAACAAGTCACATTTTCATAAGTTATAAAGTCTATCACAGTTAAGTTAATACATACATAGATACATCTTATGTTCTTGGGAAAAAAAATGGATTACCTTGTCTTAAAGGGTTGGTTATCTTCTCCACCGTATTTAGATATCTACATACTTTTGCAAAGAAAACCCTTGAAATACAATGAACCAAACAAACCTTTGTCCCTGTTTTAAACACTTGAAGTTAGGGGTGGCGTGGTTCGGTTTGGCTTTTTTTATATAAATCAAACCGAACCAAAAAATTTCGCTTTTGATTTTTAAAACCATTCGGTTTGGTTTGTGTCGGTTTGGTTTTCGGTTTCGGTTTTTCGGTTTGGTTTTTCGGTTTTTTCGGTTTCTATACGATTTATCGAAATTTGCTTTTAAAGCATATTTGACATATATCATAAAATAGAACCATATCTTAAACCGCACCGTACAACGGTACTAAACGGTAAAGAACCATCTTAAAGCAAGTGCCAACATTCTCAAAGTTGCCTCCAAGTTTCAAGGATTGTTAGAACTTGAAAGGTGCATCAAACAATTGAAGGTGTGTAAATGAAAAAGAATGATGTTGGAACAAGTTCTTCAATCTTTTGATGTAATTGCACCATCTTCAACGAGAACAACCATTAACATTCAAACTTAATGTGTTCTTGTGACATTTGTGTACCCATTTTTTTTACCTTAAAGCACATTTGTGTTGTATATTGTTATGAAATAAAATATTAGCTGAGTTATCACACATTTGAAATACATCATTGACAACGATAATGTAAAAGGAAGAAATCAAGATAAAGTACTTATATTATTTATGAACAAGGCAAGATATATTATTTTGACTTTAAATGTCGGTTCGGTTTCTACTGGTCGGTTTTTAAAGCTAAAACCAAACCGAACCAAAAATTTCGGTTTTTTTAAAATATAAAAACCGAACCATCGGTTTTTCAATCGGTTTCGGTTTTTTTGGTTTCAGATTTTCGGTTTTTTTCGGTTTAGGTTCGTTTTTCGGTTTCTTGCACACCCCTACTTGAAGTACTTTAATAAAAGGTAACTTGCTTTAAGGAAATGTTTTATTTGGAAAGTGTTACGAGTATTGTTTTTGATAAAATTACACTGGTAGTCCCTTTGGTTCTGCCCAATTCCATGTTTGGTTCCCGTTACAAAAAAGATTACGCCTGACTTTTCCATCAAAGAATGGTGTTGGAGGTTATAGAACCGCGTTATAGCGCGTTTTGAGGGCATGTGACGATATCATCGGCACCGTACCTCACGCCATAGGTCATAAGTCCTTTGACGTGAACGGGTGCTTGTTGTTGTGTTTATTTTTCTAACTAGTTTTAATTTAATTTTGAATTTGTTTTATATGTATAATGACAGCGTATTTTCATTTTTGTACCGTTTTGATACATGAATTTTTTTTCTATTCCACTTAATGTAACGAACTTTTTGATTTTGTGCTACTATACTTTGCACATCCATTAACTTGTTACCGGATAAAAAGTTATTTGACCTGATAAAATCTACGTGGAATATTTTTGCACATAAATGGCCCACGTGGTTTCCGAGTATCCGAATTTAGTCCCAAAAATTTTTGTCTGCTTTTCTTACGCTTTCATCTGCTTTTATACGCTTACATCCGTTTTATACATTTTCATCCGCTTTTATACGCTTGCATCAAGATTCTTACGCTTTTATCATGCTTTTATCCGCTTTTATACGCCTCATTCGCTTTCACACGCTTTCGTCCTTTTATACGCTTTCGTCCGCTTTTATACGCTTTCATTCATTTTGTTAGGTTTCCTCCGCTTTCATCCTTTTTCTACGTTTTTGTCCGTTTTTATACGTGTCCGTCTGTTTTCTTACGTTTTTATACGTTTTCGTCCGTTTTAAACCGATTTTATCCTCTTTTATTCGCTTTCATCCGTTTTCATGCGTTTTCGTATGTTTTTATACTTTTCGATCATTTTTATATGTTTTCATCCCCTTTTATATGTTTTCATCCATTTTTCTTACGTTTCTATCTGTTTTCATCCGTTTTATACATTTTCGCCCGTTTTTATATGTTTTCACCCATTTTTCTTACGTTGTCATTTGATGAGTGTCTAAATACTCATCATTTTTGTATCATTTAAACTGCAAAAACATCTGAAAACACTCAGAAATGCATCAAATGATAAAAATATCACAAATAAGTGTTTTATGTGTTTTAAATGCAAAATATCAAAATCTGTGAAAACGATAAAGTTTGCATAATTGGCGCTTATAGTCCCCAAGTTTCAAAAGTTGTCAAAAACAATCCTAGTAAAACAAAATAAAGAAAATGTTATTCAAGGTCCCCGAAATATTCTAAATTGTCAAAATGGTCCTTGAATAAATCTTTTGTTAAATGGCGTAAAAGGTCCCCGAACTTTCATAAAATGTCAAGTTTGGTCCTGGAAAATTTGAAATTGTCAAAACTGGTCCTTGTACTATTAAAGTTTGTCGGCTTTTAGTCCTTGTGACAACTTTGGAAAATTACAGGATTGGTCCTTCAAGAATTGGATAATTACATTTTGGTCCTTGTTATATTAAACCAAACCTCGACCCTTTCCCACATTTAGACCCTCGCTTTATTCCTTTTTTTGACCCCTGTCACCTTCCTGTTTTTGACCCTTGGTCAAATTCACCAACCCAACACCTTTCCTCCCATATGGTTTTCCCCACCACTTGCTCGAATCCTCTGCAACTCTCAACATATTCCCTCCCACCTCACCTTATCTCCTCAAAACCTCACCCACATCATCATTACACCTAGCCACCCCCCACCGCAAAATTCGGATCGAGGTCAAAATCACCTTTCCCGCCAAAATTGACATTTTGGCCAAACTCACAAAAGTCACCCAATGGCTCGAATCGGTGGGATCCACTCGAAGATGTGAGAGAATCATTTGAAGCTATAAAAGAGTGAAGAAGCAAGGAAAGGCGAGAGTTAGTTTTGTAATTTTTTCTTAATGTTGTTTTTAAATTAATGTTTTAGATTTAAGTCCAAATGTTGTAATCTCGGTTTCTTTGTATCAAATTATCTTGTTTAAGTGTATTGCAACCATTATCAAGTGTCAATTTAAGTTTTGTGTACCTTTCATATTTTCATCAACTGTTGAAATTTTCAATCTTAAAAGCTTATGTTAAAGTTTCAAAAGTCTATCTATAAGCTTAAACAAGCTTCCACAAGCTCATGATAGCTTTTATAAACTCACAATCAAGTTTCATACGCTTTGTTTCATGGTCAACATAAGTCAACTGTGAAGAGTGATTGGTTCAATAAAACTTGGAAATGGTTAATGGTGTTGCAGAGCTGGAATTTGGGTTGTATTAGATTAGGTTAGCATAGGTTTGGGTTTGGTTTAGCCTGCAAACAATTTGGACACTTGTAAGTGAGTTTCTCAGTTTCAATTTTCAAGTCCATTTTGCATTTTATGCTTGTATGAACATCTGTGATCACCATTAGTGTACACTTGTTCATATAGTTTTATTTAGGTCATGTAAACTTAGAGTAATCAAGAAATCAGTCTGGATCAGTGGTAATCTCAATTTTAGTTGCTAATCAGTTATATAAAGGGTGTTTGGAATTGTTGATTTAGCTGTCATTTAGGTTAATGCAGTGGTGAATTATTGTTGCTTCATGTTTGTTTAGCTCTTAATATATCCAATGCTGTCTTAAATTTGCATCTACAAACACTCTAAGTCAAAATCCCATTGTATGTGTTCTAACAGCTTAATGTTGAGCTTTTACAAAACCAAAAGCTTATTTTGTGTTTAACTTTCATAAATACAACTTGCAGTAGCATCATTCCACCTTATTACATCAATTTCAGTCCAAAATCATGATCAAAATCCATAAAGTCAACTTTTAAAACCTCGCTCAAAAGTCAAAATTGCAATTTCGGTTTGGGCTCAACTAAGATGAATTTTCCTTGATTCATTATCGGGCCAAATCATGTGAATCTTGTGGTTTCAGAAACTTCCCTTGGTCTACTTTATTATTGTCATTTTTGTGAATTTTTGTTAAATTTTATAAGTCCTTAAATCATTTGTTGAACATGGGATAAATGCCACATGCATAGACTCGATTCTCATAATGAGTCTCACAAGACAGGGTATTGCAACCTTGCCATAAGCTCAAATGAGCTTTTCCAGGTCTAGTATTTGGTCTATTGGTTCTTGGCCAGGTCTTCTCCAAGTTCCAATTGCTGGTTTTTCTTTTCACTTATCTAGCGACTTGTGCATAAGCTCAAAATAGCCACCTTCTCGGTGTTTTTAGTTCAAAAAGCTCATTTCATCAAATCTGTTAAGCTTGATATCCAGTGGTTAGGGCTTGTTGATTTGTGTTGTATTTGGTCATTTTTAATATATTTAAGCTTCTGTTTTGGTTTGGTGCTTATTGGTCTCCATTTGCTTATTCAAAGTGCTTATTTATAAGCACTTTGCTCATCAGTTCCATAATTCCACACACAAGCCCCTGTTTTTCTATTTTTCCTAGCTTCCTAATATTATTTTAAGCTTTTCCTGAAATTTTCAGATTTTTCTAAGTTGATTTGCTATTTTTCTTAATTTTAATTAGTTTTAAGCATTTTTAAATAGCATTTAATATAAAAATTAAGAAAAGGTTCAAAAATAATTTTCATTTTTCTTAAGTTTAGATAAATATAAAAGTCAAAAAATATTTTTCTAGATTTTTCTTAGTTAAATTTGTATTTTTAAGTAATTTAATTAGTTTTAATAGTTTTTAATTCCTAGAAAATACAAAATAATCGAAAAATACAAAATAGTTTTGAAAATTCTATTTTGATATTTTAGATTTTTCTAAGTCTTAATTTTATTTTTCTAGCTTTATTTCCTATTTTCTTGTATTTTAGGTTAATATTAAATAGTTAAAAATAGTTTTAAATTAATAATAATTAGAATAATAGTCATAAAAATAATTTTCTTTTTCTATAAATTTTCTTTTATCATTAGGTTTGTAAAATGTCATTTTCATATTTTTAGGAATTTTATTTCTTAGATCTCACTTTTTATTTTGTACGCTTACGTAATTTTATTTAAACGTAAGTTTTAAGTTTTAAACGCTCATCAATTTTAAATATAGTGATAGCGTTTATTTAATAGTTTTATCTTTTAATTTCCTTTAATTTGCATTTAAGCCCCTGTAGTTTATGGGCTTTCTCTAGGTATAAATCAATCACTATCCTTTCCTGCTCAAATCCTCTCGATCACTACACGTCATTATTCTCGCACGTCGTTGGGACTTAACGACTGGGAAACACTATACTCTCCGATCTTCATTGCATTTGTGCTTAAACTGCTTTAAGTTTGTTACGATCGGCCATTCACAGTGGCGGGCTTGAGTGATAAAACTTGACGGTTTTGCGGATCAAATTTTGGCGCACGCCGGGGAGCAAGGCTAATAGTCTTACGCTTAGCGATTAGTGATTTGAATAATCACTCCTTGTTCATACCATCTATATAATCCAAAACCCAAAAGATTTTCATTCTTAGTTTTACATCATGTTTTTCAAAATACCAAAATATTCCTCTTTACCCTCCTACCCTTTTTATTCTTTATCCATTTACCCTCTATACATTTGATTCTAAACTTCTATTCTCATGGAATCTCTCGACTATGACGACTCGGGACGGTGAAAAGCTTCGCACTTTATCACAAATGTCAAGAATTGCATTGTTCGTGATGATCCATTGATTCTGCGTAGGAAATAGAACGAGAAACCCAAGTGACAAGGACCGGTACTTCCTCTCGATAATGGAAGTGCTAACACGTCCAACCTACGGTTATCCAAAGATCTAACCCTCAATTGCTCCTAAACCGCCTAGAATTGATTCTAAACTTTCACGATTTACTGGTTAAAAGCAAACATGCGAATTTAGACCGGTGACCAAAGAAGAATGACTTGCCTAATCTTCACGTATCTCAAGAACCGAACCGGAGACCATAACGAAGTGGTGGAAATTGCTAGCTCGTCGAGCACACCACTTGTCCCACCTCCGGATTTTCAAAATGTTCTTCGAGTCTTAATAGTCATTCGGATCACCATGTTGGTTTTGTTGATTCTTTGAATAAATGATTCTTTCTCATAACTCTCAAATAGAATCGCTTATTCCTTGTGTCGGTTGTGGTGAGCCTCTTTATGGTTCACCTCGTCGTTGGTGTACGTGTGTACAATGTGGTAATGATATTCGAACGGAGTTGTTTGTTTTGTGGTTCAAGGAATTCATTTGATTATGATCCTAATCGAACTCATTTAACGACCCTCAAATTTTTCCAATTACCCACCACATACCGACTTATCTTCATATAACCAACATAACTGCTGTGAATTTTGTGGAGGTCCTCACCAAGGATTTGAGTGTCAATCCGAAACGCGTTTGTCTATGAACAGTCGGTGACGCCGTAACTTTGGTTATGACCAATATCCATATGATTCACCAAACCACCCACAACAATCATTTTGTTGTGAGAATCATGAGGTCCCCATTTCACCGATTGTCAAACAGGAATCCATTTCCTTGTAACAATTACGATTATCCATACCACGACCAACCTCCACAAGGCCAAATGAATCAAACTCCTCAAAGAAACCCAACAAGACACTTATCTAGAGCTTCGGAGTTAGTGAAACGAAGTGAGGAGTTCAATAAAACAAGATTTCATAATGTTCCCACTATTTCTTGTGTATATTGTGGGGTCCTCATGATGATTATCAATGTCAACCTTCCGGTTTTGACAAATCTCCACTCCCACAATGTCCTGTCATTCAAAATTCACATGAGAAATCCATGGAAGAATTGCTAGTCGATGAGCGGTGCTAAAATAAATTCCCAAATTGCCTTTGAAAAATCTATTAGGAATCAATTGCAAAAGAAAAGCAAATGATCTAGCTCTCAATTTCGTTTATTCCGATGATGTGATGATGAGGATACACTTGATTCATCAAGTTCATCGATGATATCCCGCCAGCTTGAGATTCATTCTCAAACAATCGCTATCACACCAAGTTCCCACTCACTCTTTGAACATGGGGACGAGCATCTTGACACTGCTCCTAAAAAGGAATCGGACGAATTCATAAAGTCTAGTGTTGAGAACCTTGTCCCAATCCCAAGAGAGTCACAGAAATTCTCGATCATGTGTGTGATATCCTCCTCCTCTTGTCTTCCAAAATGATCATATTGAGATGTTCTCCGATTCTAATGATAATGATTCGTTATCTTGTGGAGACATCGTTTATGTGGAAGATTTACCTTCGAGCTTGATAGCTTAGAAGAAGAGAATGATGAAGTTATCGAAATCAAAGATGAAGCACTTCGTGCAACATTACTAAATGTCACTCTTCTCATTTCTAAAATCGAGGCTTTCAATGAAAAACCTATTTCATCTCCTATCCCCATTAAGGATAGTGACATTCTTCCGATGATTCTATTCCGAAATGAAAGCCTTCTGTTTTGATAATACGGGAGAGAAGATTAGTGGCAATACCACTTTTCATCCTCATAATTCTCTCCCGATTATGAATCATTTACATTAGAGGAGTTCACCAAAGAACCCACTCATATCAATTCGAATATGATTCATTCACATTCATGGAGTTCTCGATGAACTCACCGTTATCATATCTCCACCGAGTATGATAACTTCTACTTTGATCTAGACACAACCGGATATGTCTAGACCAATTGAGCTTAAAAGATGAAATTCATGCTATCATGAATTCCCTTCGATGATGATGAGTTAGTCAAGATCATTATCATGACTTTCTTTCTTCTTCACCTATCCTGGCTTCTCCTGTTCTTCACTCCTTCGGAATGAAGACATTATCTTTGACCCGGCATTTCCATGTGCCATTTGTGAGCCGGTCTGTCTCAGTATCTCATCGGTGTGGAACTTTCACGTACTTCAATGTTTATCCAAACATCTTGAATGAAAGTCCGATGGAGATTGTCTCTTCCACTTACTTCCCATGAACCAATTAATTGGGGTCGAGTCAAGCTAGCGACTCGGTAATCAAAACAAGAGTTTAACATGGGTTTTCACCCGTGTGTACCACCCTAGTGTGGGGAGATGCCCCACATGTTGTATATAGATCTAAAAATGAATGAAAATTGTAAATATTAATAAAAAAAAAAAAAAAAAAAAAAAAGAAAAAAAGAGAATAATTGTTGTGTTTCTACACTTAGCTAGTAATGTTATCTTTTACGTTCTAAGTTTCAGCATAACAGCTGCAGACTTTGAATATTGAGGACAATATTCATTTCTAAGTGTGGGGAAATTGCTAATTTTGATCATAAATGTACCTTTTAGTCCCTTTTTCCCCAAAATGGCCAAATTTAAATTTTTTAGTGGAAATACTATGTACTAAACACAACAAATGGTAATCACCCACCATGTCTAACCCACAAAAGGATTGGCTAATCCAGAGCAAACGGCTCTTGGTAAAGATATCTCAAATCCGTTGACGCTTGCAATTTTCCCAAAATTGTGTGGTATTCAAATTTCACCATATCCTTAAAAGTGAAGAGTTGGCTAGCCCGCAAGTTTATGGCTTGTGGTAAAGGCGATGGAAAAACCATAATTGGTAATCGACTCACCAAAGATAATACTGATAATTTATCTAAGAGTTATTAGCATGTACAAACGGCTTCGTAAAGACAAATCAAATCCGTTGAAAGTCGATGATTTGCTCAAAATCATTTGGTTATCGGTGTACCAAGGTTCTTACTTGAATCGAAACATTTGGCTACCCGAGTAATGGCTTTTGGTAAAGAGATGAAATCCATTAATTTTTCTTAAAACATTGCTAGGGACTAGCAATATCTTAGTGTGGGGATTGATGAGTGTCTAATCTCATCATTTTGTATCATTTAAACGCGCAAAAATATCCGAAACACTCGTAAATGCATCAAATGATAAAAATATCACAAATAAGTGTTTTATGTGTTTTAAATGCAAAAATATCAAAATCGGTGAAAACGATAAAGTTTGCATAATTGGCGCTTTAGTCCCCAAGTTTCAAAAGTTGTCAAAAACAGGTCCGGTAAAACAAAATAAAGAAAATGTTATTCAAGGTCCATGAAATATTCTAAATTGTCAAAATGGTCCTTGAATAAATCTTTGTTAAATGGCGAAAAGGTCCCCGAACTTTCATAAAATGTCAAGTTTGGTCCTCGAAAATTTGAAATTGTCAAACCGGTCCTTGTACTATTAAAGTTTGTCGCTTTAGTCCTTGTGACAACTTTGGAAAATTACAGGATTGGTCCTTCAAGAATTGGATAATTACATTTTGGTCCTTGTTATATTAAACCAAACCTCGACCCTTCCCACATTTAGACCCTCGCTTTATTCCTTTTTTTTCGACCCCTGTCACCTTCCTGTTTTGACCCTTGGTCAAATTCACCAACCCAACACCTTTCCTCCCATATGGTTTTCCCCACCACTTGCCTCGAATCCTCCAACTCTCAACATATTCCTCCCACCTCACCTTATCTCCTCAAAACCTCACCCACATCATCATTACACCTAGCCACCCCCCTACCCGCAAAATTCAGAGCAGAGGTCAAAATCACTTTCCCGCCAAAATTGACATTTTGGCCAAACTCACAAAAGTCACCCAATGGCTCGAATCAAAGGGATCCACTCGTAAGATGTGAGAGAATCATTTGAAGCTATAAAGAGAGTGAAGAAGCGGGAAAGGCGTAGTTAGTTTTGTATTTTTTCTTAATGTCGTTTTTAAATTAATGTTTTAGATTTAAGTCCAAATGTTGTAATCTCAGTTTCTTTGTATCAAATTATCTTGTTTAAGTGTATTGCAACCATTATCAAGTGTCAATTTAAGTTTTTGTGTACCTTTCATATTTTCTGTCAACTGTTGAAATTTTCAATCTTAAAAGCTTATGTTAAAGTTTCAAAAAGTCTATCTATAAGCTTAAACAAGCTTCCACAAGCTCATGATAGCTTTTTATAAACTCACAATCAAGTTTCATACAGTTTTGTTCCATGGTCAACATAAGTCAACTGTGAAGAGTGATTGGTTCAATAAAACTTGGAAATGGTTAATGGTGTTGCAGAGCTGGAATTTGGGTTGTATTAGATTAGGTTAGCATAGGTTTGGGTTTGGTTTAGCCTGCAAAAAATTTGGACACTTGTAAGTGAGTTTCTCAGTTTCAATTTTCAAGTCCATTTTGCATTTTATGCTTGTATGAACATCTGTGATCACCATTAGTGTACACTTGTTCATATAGTTTTATTTAGGTCATGTAAACTTAGAGTAATCAAGAAATCGATCCGGATCGGTGGTAATCTCAATTTTAGTTGCTAATCGCTTATATAAAGGGTGTTTGAATTCTTTGATTTAATTGTCATTTAGGTTAATGCAGTGGTGAATTATTGTTGCTTCATGTTTGTTTAGCTCTTAATATATCCAATGTTGTCTTAAATTTGCATCTACAAACACTATAAGTCAAAATCCCATTGTATGTGTTCTAACAGCTTAACTGTTGAGCTTTTTACAAAACCAAAAGCTTATTTTGTGTTTAACTTTCATAAATACAACTTGCAGTAGCATCATTCCACCTTATTACATCAATTTCAGTCCAAAAATCATGATCAAAATCCATAAAAGTCAACTTTTAAACCCGCTCAAAAGTCAAAATTGCAATTTCGGTTTGGGCTCAACTAAGATGAATTTTCCTTGATTCATTATCGGGCCAAATCATGTGAATCTTGTGGTTTCAGAAACTTCCTTGGTCTACTTTATTATTGTCATTTTGTGAATTTTGTTAAATTTTATAAGTCCTTAAATCATCTGTTGAACATGGGGATAAATGCTTCAGGTATAGACTCGCTACATCGAGTCTCAGACAGGTATTGCGACTTTGCCATAAGCTCAAATGAGCTTTTCCAGGTCTAGTATTTGGTCTATTGGTTCTTGGCCAGGTCTTCTCCAAGTTCCAATTGCTGGTTTTTCTTTTCACTTATCTAGCAACTTGTGCATAAGCTCAAAATAGCCACCTTCTCACTGTTTTTAGTTCAAAAAGCTCATTTCATCAAATCTGTTAAGCTTGATATCCAGTGGTTAGGGCTTGTTGATTTGTGTTGTATTTGGTCATTTTTAGTATATTTAAGCTTCTGTTTTGGTTTGGTGCTTATTGGTCTCCATTTGCTTATTCAAAGTGCTTATTTATAAGCACTTTGCTCATCAGTTCCATAATTCCACACAAAAGCCCCTGTTTTTCTATTTTTCCTAGCTTCCTAATATTATTTTAAGCTTTTCTTGAAATTTTCAGATTTTTCTAAGTTGATTTGCTATTTTCTTAATTTTAATTAGTTTTAAGCATTTTTAAATAGCATTTAATATAAAAAATTAAGAAAAGGTTCAAAAAATAATTTTTCATTTTCTTAAGTTTAGATAAATATAAAAAGTCAAAAAATATTTTTCTATATTTTCTTAGTTAAATTTGTATTTTAAGTAATTTAATTAGTTTTTAATAGTTTTTAATTCCTAGAAAATACAAAATAATCGAAAAATACAAAATAGTTTTGAAAATTCTATTTTGATATTTTAGATTTTTCTAAGTCTTAATTTTATTTTTCTAGCTTTATCTCCTATTTTCTTGTATTTTAGGTTAATATTAAATAGTTAAAAATAGTTTTAAATTAATAATAATTAGAATAATAGTCATAAAAATAATTTCTTTTCTATAAATTTTCTTTTATCATTAGGTTTGTAAAATGTCATTTTCATATTTTTAGGAATTTTATTTCTTAGATCTCACTTTTTATTTTGTACGCTACGTAATTTTATTTAAACGTAAGTTTTAAGTTTTAAACGCTCATCAATTTTAAATATAGTGATAGCGTTTATTTAATAGTTTTATCTTTTAATTTCTTTAATTTGAATTTAAGCCCTGTAGTTTATGGGCTTTCTCTGCAGGTATAAATCAATCACTATCCTTTCCCGCTCAAATCCTCTCGATCACTACACGTTTGGCTATTCTCGCACGACTCGTTGGGACTTAACGACCTAGGGAAACACTATACTCTCGATCTTCATTGCATTTGTGCTTAAACTGCTTTAAGTTTGTTACGGTCGGCCATTCACAGTGGCGTGCTCGAGTGATAAAACTTGACGGTTTTGCACGGATCATCATTCGCTTTTATCCTTTTTAATACATTTTCATCCGCTTTTATATGTTTTCATCCGCTTTTATACGTATTCATACGTTTCGTCCGCTTTATATGTTTTCATTCGCTTTTACGCTTCCATCCATTTTATACGCCGTCTCATTTTATATATTTTTATACGTTTGCATCCATTTTTCTTACGTTTTCATCCATTTCATACGTTTTAATACGTTTTCATCCATTTTTCATCTGTTTTTATACGTTGTCATCCATTTGATATGTTTCCATCTGTTTTTAAAATTAAGTTATGGATGTAAATGGATAAATGGATAAAAACATATGAAAACGTAAGAAAAACAGACGAAAACGTATAAAAATGGACGAAAACATATAAAAAATGGACGAAAACATATAAAAACGGATATAAGCATATAAAAATGGACGAAAACGTATTAAACGTGTAAAAACGGATGAAAAGGTATAAAAACGGATGTAAACGTATAAAACTAGACGAAAACATATAAAACGAATGAAGATGGATAAAACCGATGAAAATCGATGATAACGATAAAATGGATGAAAACGCATAAAACGGATGAAATGGATGAAAGCATAAGAAAATGGATGAAGACGATAAAACGAATGAAAACATATAAAATGACAAAAGCATATAAAACGGATGAAAAAATGGATGAAAACGTATACAAACATATAAAAATGAGGAAAATGTGTGAAAATGCATAAAATAGATGAAAACATATAAAACGGAAGTAAGCGTATAAAACGGATGAAAATATATAAAATATTTTAACAAATTTTTTAGGAACTAAATTTGTGATAATTCACAAACCACATGGACCATTTATGTAACTAAATCAAAGACTTATTGTAAATAGAAATTCTACATGGCATTTCCACGTAGGATGCATAACTTGTTAGCCGTTAAAACAAGTTTGGTGGTGCAAAGTAGCACAAAACCAGAAAGTCCATTACATTTATTGGAACAGAAAAAAGTTCACGTACTAAAACGATACCAAAATAAAAGTATGTTTCTATTGTACGGGTAAAACCCTTTTGAATTCAATGGTAATATTTCAAACGCTCAAAATTTCTACTTTTTCAATAAACGCTCCCTTTTACCCCTAACAAAATATTTATTTAGGGTCTGTTTGGTTCCCATAAAAGGGAATGAAACTATGACTTTCAAAGTCATAGCAAGTGTTTGTTTTGTTTTGTTTTGTGGGCCGGAATGAAATGGGTATATCATAGTCATAGATTCATTACACACCAATTTGGTGTCTATGAAATCCATTCCTGGGGCCATCTTTTTACCACTACAAGATTCAAATATCCATACACTTTTTCATACCATATTTTATCAACCAAACATAAACAATCGTAATCATACACTTTTTCATACCCATTATCATTCCATCTCATTCCAACCGATACCCATTATCATTCCTAGCAACAAACCAAACGGGCCCTTATTTTCAAATACATTCCGCCACTTTCAACCAAAACAAATAACTAAATAACGATTGAACATGAACAATTTTTTTCGCCTATCAAAACAACCCTCCATCCGTAATTCGAGTTCACCACAAAACGGTACACCATCATACGCCAATTCTAGCTTTTCAAAACACACACCATTTCTCAACTTTGGCACATTGTATTCTTCCCAAGTTATAACTCAACATGATCGATCATAATTTGTAAGAACATATTAAACGAACAAAATCATAATACGCTTTGTTAATACAAATAAACCGTAAAACGTTTATCAATATTTTGCGATCTCTTTGTGTTTTGTTGATAACAAATATAATGTTATCTTAAGTACAATTATAAGCATACATGTTATTTTTGTAAAGCATTTACATATAGCCATTTAAATACAAAATGTAGCAATTAAGCATTTGTTGTAATAGTTTATTAGGATGGGTAAAATCATAACCCATGGACCATAACCCATGGATCTTAACCCATACCTAAGTTGGATAGATACAATGTATACTTAGATACATTGAATCTAAAGAAACCCATGGACCAACCCATAACCCATGACCCATAACCCAAAACCCATGGGCAAACAAGAGCGTTCCACGGATCCCTAGGATTACACTAGACGGATCCCAGTGGAAGGGATCCGTGGGATCCGGGAACAAGGAAGATTTTGCCTATAAATAGAGAGTCATTTCTTCATTCTAACTCACCCCTCTTCTTACTAAATCTCTCAAACACTCTCATTCTCTTCTAACATATAGATCACTTGATCTAGAGAGTTGTTCTTCTTTCTTTCTATTGTGATCCTCATATAGGTCCTTCTCTAAGGCGAGATCACGAGCATTCTACAAGTCATCAAAGCAAGGGGTCCTTGATTGAATTGTCACTCCGCAAGATTTCTGTAGCGAAGATCTTGTATTTGATATTTCACATATTTGTTGTGTAATAGTCGTATTGGTTTGGTCCACCGTGCTGCACTCGGTATCTAGCTTTGTACCGGAAAAAGTGTAAGCAACGCCAGTGAAGGCTTCTCCGCCAAGTGAAGGAGTTTGTTGACATAGTGCTTGAACTCTCGAGTAGGTGACTCTGGGAGTGGAGTAGGGCAAGGAAGGTGTCCTTGTAGTCGAACCACTATACATCGGTTGTGTCTTTTCTTTCCTTCGCTTTACTTTATTTACTTGCTTTATCATTAGATCTACACTTTCTCTACATCCATAAGATCTCACATATTAACGAATCTAAAGTTTTTAAAACTAACTTAAAATCGACAAAACTATTCAACCCCCCTTCTTGTTTTCCACAATTGGCATCAAGAGCTAAGTTTATAAAAGTTTTAAAGTAAAATTTTATTTTAAAAACTTTTCAATCACTACGAGTTCTGAAAATTATAAGGAAGGGCAATCTATGCAACGACCACCGCTACTTGAAACTAATGGTTTTATATATTGGAAAATAGATTCAAACATATGTGAAATCTAAAGATATTGATCTTTGGTACATTATTGTTGAAGGCGATTTTGAGGCTACCTCAAAAGATGATAAAGGAATGTAGTTAACATACCTCATGATAAACTAAATGATGATTTGAAGAAAAGCTTTCTAAAAATAGTGAAGCAAAATGGTTTTATATAATACTTTACCAAAAAGGAATTTGAAAGAATTTCTTTGCTTAAAACCTCTAAAGAAATTTGGAATTCTTTAGTTGTAACTCATCAAGGCAACGAACAAGTTAAAAATAATAAAATTGATTTATTTATTCAACAATATGAACAATTTTCAATATCGGATGAGGAAACTATAGATCATTCATTTGCTAACTTTAATACTATTATTACATCTTTACAAGCACTTGATGAATCTTCTTCTAGCCGTAACCATGTTAGAAGATATCTAAGGGCACTTCCATCAAGTGGAGATCCAAGGTGACGGCGATCAAGAGTCAAAAGATTTGACAACCTCACCCTAGATGAGCTCATAGCAACCTAAAAGTCTACGAGCTTGTCCTTGCTAAAGACCCAAGCCTCAAAGGTGAAAGAGAAACACAAATCTCTTGCCCTAAAAGCCAAAAAGGCTTCAAGCGATGAAGAGAACTCCTCCTCGGTAGTGACGACGAGGAGTACGCTATGGCGGTGTGGGACTTTAAAAGTTCTTTAGAAGAAAGGAAGATACGTCAAACAACCATATGACGATAAGAAAGGTTTTCGAAAGGCAAAGAGGACGAGAAGCCAAAGGATGATCGTACTTGCTTTAAATGTGGGGACCCAAACCACTTTATTAGTAAGTGTCCCAAACGGGATGATCAAAAGGCATTCATGAGCGGCACGTGGGGAATGAGCGACGCAGAGGACGAATAAATTTGTCTCATGGCAAATGACGAGGTATGTCACGAATACTATAGTAGTTCATCACTTGATGACGACTTATTGCATAATGAATATGACAAACTATGCAATATTAGCTTAAAACTAATTAACAAAACAAACTTTTAAAGAGTCAAAACCAACGCTTAGATAAAGAAGTCATAGAATTAAAACAAAACTAATACGCTTAGAAAAGGGTAAAATAGCAAGTGGTGAATGTGAACTTATGCTCAACTTCAAACACTAGTTGATCATCTAGATTCTAAAATTGCTAGAATGAGTACGGACACTTTAGATACAATACTAGATGGTGTTAAAACCGTAACAACCAAAAAGGTCTAGGTATTCAACAACTTGATCCATCAACTAGTGAAAGTAAAGAAACAAAATTTGTTAAGGCACTAGAAAACCAAACATTGTTGTGGCGGATCCCACGGATCCCTAAAAGGGAACCGCCAGTGTACGATAGGATCCGTGGATCTGCTGTAGCAAATAGTGGTAATAACGTAGCTTCTTCATCTAGAACCGAGTTTGTTATCGTTAATAGGAAGAAACCAACTCATGTCACCACTAGACAACCACCTCCAAAATATAATCCTACTTTGCAAGAAACAAAGCTCCATCTTTTCAAAACATAATCCATCTATGTTAGGAATTAGAAAATTCCATAGTGAAGAGTCGGTCACCCCTAATATTATCTAGCATAAGTTAGCTCGAGACATATCGTTATTTACGTTATTTAGTAGTTTATTTATTAGTTTGTAGCGTAGTATAGCTTAGTGCAACACCGTGGAGGAAGGACGGTCTTTACCCATCGTATCCTCGATCCACAGCCGATAGGAGGTCGTGTATTGTAGTATAAATACCCTTCCATCCATGGAAGGGGTGGTGCTTCTCATTAATCTAATATTTCCATACTTTTGTAAACCTCTAGCAAGAACACCCTCTCTCTCTACTAACTCTCTAACTATGGCAAACATGTATTTTGATCATCCAAGACCACCCGAATCATCAACACAATAATATTACGATCCTACAATTGGTATCAGAGCCAAGGTTTTTGTGTTCTGATGATTTGTACGTGGTTTTTGAATCTTGTGTTTACTGTTACTTGTACTTTTTGATCGGAAAATATTTTTTCTGTTTATTGTGGTCAACTATTTTCACAAGTTTTGTATCCTTTATCTCAGTCCATGTCCATAAGTGGTTTGACAGTTTACTCATGTTTAGTAAACTTTTTTGGTCCAAAAGTCCTAGCCTGTATACTGTTGCATATGTCTGTTTTGTATCATTTATCCAAACAATTTTATCTCATATCATTTGTTTTGACTTTTGGTACCATTTCAGTGTAAGTAGTGGTCATATGGTCAAGGTAAAACTGGGCATGAATGAAGAATATTCATATGTTACCAGAAATAGCGACTTGGATATCGTTGACTTTTTTGAAAGTCAACAGCGAGTTATATCAAAAGCTAACTAGCGACTTGCTTTGGAAAACTGCTAGCGACTTGACTCTTTAAAACGGTAGCGACTTGTTATTGAACAAGACGTAGCGAGTTGGCTTAGCGACTTGGCTAGCGACTTGGCTTAGCGAATTGGCTAGCGAATTGGCTTAGCGAATTGGCTAGCGACTTGGCTCATATACAAGGCCTAGCAACTTAAACCTAGAAACTTGACTCAAATGATGTAAAGACTTGAATGAAAGAGATGAAGAAGCTAAATGACTTGACCACAAGACCAAACCAAATACCATTACTACATCTCGTCCTCAGGTTAAACCATCATTGGTCCAAGAATAATTAAGAGTGAGCTAAGTACAAAAAACAGATCCATCAACAATAATCCAACATCACAACTTCAACAACTCCATACTCTCCTAATCCTATCCTCCATCAACCACTATCATGTTCAAGACTCAAAGTATTTTAAGGAAAAGATTAAACATTATTAGATCTCACTGCTTTTGTGACATTTTAAAGCAACTTCAAGACCTCGAGGGTCTATATCACGAATAGAATTGTCCATCACGATCCATAAGTCAAAAGGAATACGAAATGAAAAATAAAATATGATGCTTCGACCTCACCTTGTATCTTATGTGAGTGGTTCTCAAACTCATAGATCATTAAGGATCTATTCACATAAGTACGTATGTTCATAGATCAACCTAGAGTTTAGTCCTTTTTGAAATATCCGAATAATTAAGATAAATCAATCAACAAGATTGTTAATTGTTTATCTTGATTCGTTCATACTAAACTTCAAAGAACAATATTCCTACCTTTTCTTGGTTCGAGTTAATGTGGTCATGAGTTTCAAAAAGCGTTTCAAGCCCTGGAGCCATCCCTGTGGCTATACTTTGTCCCTCGAATTCAATACCTTGAGCCATCCCTGTGGCGTGGTTCACCTGAATGCATACAACGAAGGTTCTCAAGGGTTGGGTATTAATGGAAAACGCCCCGCCTATGATTTGTTAATGATATAATTTTGTTGTGTGTTTTGACCGAAGGAGGCGGTATTATGATGGTGGAGATTTAGGGTTGGAGTGATTTTGGGTGGCGAATTGTCCGAGAAGAAAAATAGAGGCGGATGCGCTTTGTGATTAGGGTTAGGATAATATGACTAAAATTAGGTATCACTCTTCTTATACCCGGTTTTACAATGTGATAGTGATTGGATCGGGTCTTTGGTTTGGATCCGGGTTGGGCCATCGTGAGGCGCTCATGGACCGCTCGATTTTACGAGATCAATATGGGCTTGGTGGAGATCTCATCTTTTGATATAACGATTCAGTGGCCACAAACACATTGGACTATAAATTGGATTTTTAACTTTTGGGCTTTAAGGGTATTATTATCATTTGTGTTGAAATGTTTAATTATCCATGGTCGAATATTTGGTCACAATGGGTTTTAGATGGTGCAAATTTATTGAAATCTGATTCGTATGCAAACTTTGTATCAAATACATTGGATCAGGTAGTGATTTATTTGGATGGTTCTCTAAAACTGTGATAGGATATATGTCTTATGGGCTTGTTTTGAATTTTTGAATATTTGGATCGGGTAGTATGCATTGTACGTGGGCCTTCTAATGCTCAAATGTTTAATGGATATGCCTTTTAAGATGAATTGGGCTTGACTGATTTGGACCAGTGATCATGAGATTTGATGATATATATATGAATTTATGAGATTTAGATTTGATGAGATTCGTTAGAAGGATTTGACGATCATGAGATCCGATAATGTGTTGTTGATGTGATGATGAGATTTGTTGAGTTATGAGGCTGGTACATCGGTTTATACATTTTCACGAAGTATATGTTGTCACAACTTGAAATGATAATTGAACAAGGTTAACTACGAGGTTGTTTGTACGATATTTCTTATTTGGCATTGAAGTGAGGTTTTCCAAGCGCATTTACTTATTTCGTCTTCTTTCTTTCTACCCTTCCGTGAAGATGACTTGTTTGGGCACTTATAGAGGGTGATAAAGACTTGGCTATTTAGTTGCATTTGTGATTCTTTCTCGGTTAACCCACAACGTAACTATCACTTTGGTGTCTCACGCAATTGAGGATGTCAAGAGGTTTTGTACATTGGGTACACCGCTTCTTCTTCACAAGAATTAGTACAAGTTTAAGTAACAAATGGGAAGTTCACTTCATGATCAAGTTTGACATATCGGGTTTACTTCACCTGTGGTCACTACAATAGCCGATGAATCGCGAAATGATGTGAATGATGTGTTTACTAAAGTGTTCATTGGATAATGGACCGTTGATGAACCGTTGCATGTTCCCTAAAAGATATTCTCCGAAACCAAAGTTGTCATAACACATTCAAGTCGACATTGTTTACGGTTTTGTCTTGATTTTGTAAACTCCATGAAAGAACCTATTTCTCGGTTTAAATCATAGACTTGTAAAATCCCGTGATAATGGAAACATCCCGGTATTAGTAAAGTGCATTTCGGATCTATCTTACGGTTTATTCTTGGTTTTGTAAAATCCGCGAAGAAACTATTTCTCGGTTTAAACCATAGAGTTGTAAAATCCGTAATGATGGAACCATCTTGGAGAAAGGAAAGTGTAATTCTAGATCTTTTGATGTCGGTGCCACGGTTTCTTCTTCTAAGAAGGGATAAAAGGGTGTACTTCATGAATTGGATGTGTGTTTGGATATTTGTCCTGGCGGTTTGGTTACTTCAAAGTTTTACGGGGTTATGCTCATTAAACCATGGTCGGGATGAATCCATTATCAGATTTCAATTAAAACGTTAAAAGAGGTTAGATTTGAGCTTTTAATCAGAAGATGTGATAACGGGGTTAATTCACTATTATTTATTTGAGGTTGAAGTGAAATAACACGAGCAAGTGTACTTAGTATCTGAAGGTATCGGGGATGGATGGATGAAGATTCTTCATGATCCTTGTTCGAGCTTATTATCAAAAATGAAGACTTGGAAATCTAGTTATTGTTGGGTGACTTTTCCTTTTCTTTTACCACTGGGGAATTGGGCTCTTATCACCTCAAAATAACTATCACTTAAAGGAGTTACGTTGTAGTGCTCAAAGTCACATTCAATTGTGGATTTTCAAGAGGTAATGTACGCCTATTACTTGATGGTTGGTTGGTTGAAGAGTATAGAGTACTTAGAGATTCAAAGGGCATGAATTCTGGAAATCACGCGCTTTTGTTACATATGTGCAAGTTTAAGTCACGAGTTCGGGTTAGTTTACTTGAGGTCAAATTCATCATATTGGGTTTTCTCCATCACCGTGTCACTACAAAGAGCCTACCGAATGATAATGGGGTTAATTACATGTTTTGCTAAGAGAGTCGAAAAGAGAGAGATTATGACGTATGAACACAGCAGCTCATGCCTCGCTCCTCAAAGAAAAGAAAAGTGTACGCCTCAAGGCGCTTTATCTTCGAAAGAAAAGAAATCTTCTTATTAATGACCATTCTCATCAACATGCTTCATGCTTTTTCCATGCGCTTTCATTTATCAAGTGAACCGGACTACCGATGATTGTTTTCTTATTCCACTTGCTCAACTATGATGAAGATGGCAACATCATGTGCTAATTTTTCGGGGAGAAGTGTGAATTGACTACATTTGGATGATTTTCACTTGTTTAATCAAGAATGGCATCTCCGTATGCAATTCTTGAGGGGAGAAGTGTGATAATTTTGCATGGTTGATTGATATATGAGAATAAAATGGTCAAACGGCTCCAAACTCATGTAAGAACCGAGCTTCTTCTTATCGGATCATCTTTACATGGTGTTTCTTCTAAGAGTCGTTGGTTGACATCTTCACTGGATTGATGAGTTTATCGACAAAGTGCTTCCGGTTAATGCTTCACGATACATCAACATGATGATTCCGAACAATCTCTCATTCTTGTTTGGTGTGATTGGTAGTTTGGTGTTACCATCTTGTGTGTTCGCTGAGGCCCGATTGTCGATTTCCTTGATGAACATCTTTCGTTTCTTTCTGTTTCTTGAATACCGGAGTTGTTTGATTGGGAGGATTTTAGTTAAGGCGATTTGCAAGATGTAAGTTAATTGGGATGCTTTTGGTGGGATGCTTTTGGTGTGAGTTGAAGATGTTAACTTTCTATTCCCAACCGGACAATCTTGAAGAAGGTCGAGTCTACAATCGGTTCTACATTTTCTCTATATGTTAGAAGACTAAAGACGAGTTGCATTTGATTATCAAAAGACTTCTTCTTAATTCATGGCATTTATTAAAAGATTGTCGGTTTAGGGAGAGCACTAATTGGGGAGAGTGAAATGTCATATTTATTCCCCAATTAGACTTGCTCATATTCTTCAAAGAAGTTGATTCTCACAAAGACTTCAAGCGTTCTTCTCAATGATTTCTTGTATTTGGGCTTATAATATGTTGTTGATTCAAGTGTCAAAACCAAAAAGGGGAAGGAGACAAGCATCTAAACGCGAGTAAACTTGATGAACTTAATACTTCTAAGTAATTGAAGATATCCCGGAAGACAAATGTTATTACCGCAGAGAAACTCAAGGTTTGACTCATGGCGAGTAAACTTGATGAACTTAATTCTTCTAAGTGATTGAAGATATCCCGGAAAGCATGTGTCATGACCGCAGAGAAACTCAAGGTTTTACTCATCAAGGCGTTTAGTGTTATTATTCCAACTACGTGGGGAAGTGATGTAAGAGTTAGTTTATGAAGATATAAGAGGTACACTAGTGTGTGATGATCTCGATGTTATCGCAATCATCGTGGGAGAGATTGTGTACATTGGGGCGCCACCGTCTCACTTGAGGGCTTAATCGGTGATTCGTAGATATAATCACTTATTCCGAGTTGACATCCGCAGATTGTCATCCGCAGAGATAATCGATGATTCGCCCGCTTCTTCAATGTTATCGGTTGTTCTCTCCTTATGAATTGTGTACTTCCGGTCCTTGAGCTTCATACACGATCATCGTGGAAGAAAGCCATTGTTTACCACAAACATTGGGAGGTGTTTTCTCCCGCATGATGTGTATTCGGAGAGTTCTTGGATATTGGTGTACTTGGTTCTTGAGCTTCATACACGCTCATCGTGGAAGAAAATGTGAACATGGGAAGGTGTTCTTCATTCCCTCATGAAGTGTATTCGGAGAGTTCTTGAGCATTATACTAAGAGACTAACTACATCATTTCAACTACACGGGGAAGTGTTCTCTTGACACCTTTTGGAATGGATTGCTTCGACTTCAAAGGAAATGAAATTTGAGAAGACTATTTATATGAGTGGGATGATACGTTGTTGTTGTTCTATTGGATGATATAGCCTCGAACGAAGAATCACGGTGATTATTCTTAAAAGGAGCAATGGATCAATGATAATGGTGTGCTTCTTTGTGCACTGCTAATGGAAGCTTGAAAGAAAGCTTTGAATCGCTCACTAAAGGATTTTCGGTTTGGGGGAAGTCGCCAAAGTCTCACTTTCAATGGCTCAATTTCTCTCTTCAATTCAAGAGCCTTGAAGCTTTGGTGGTGAAAGTTTAAGAGATGATGACTTCTATCTTCTACAACGGGTCGCTCGATATCCTTATCTTGGTACTCGTATCATCATCTTCTTAAACTATATCATCTACTCTATCCTTGTACATATTTATCAAAAACAAAATACAAAAATATAAAACCAACAAAAGAAAATAGAAAAATATAAAACCAACAAAACCCATAAAAATCAAAAATTCGAAAATTTTAAAAATACCAAAATATGTTTTCACAAGACATGTCTTCTAGTATCGATAACATCTACGGTCTTAGAAATGTCATTCAATAATGGCACGGGACCATAGATGAAGTTCGAAAGGTGAGGTGTAAATATTCTTTTCAAAACATGTCTCAAAATATGGCTTGCGCTATTTTGATCAGAACCTGTGTTTAAACCATGGCTTGCTATTATTTCGATAGCAACCCGTTCTTTTAAAGAAGGAAAGTGCTACGCTAAACCAATTTTCAAATATTTTGAGCACTTTTCCTAAAACAAAACAAGGAAAGTATGTCAAGGATCTGTTGCTCCTACACAAATGTTTTTCCGTCTAAAATTCTTCGAAAAATATTTGTTGTATTCATAAATTGGTGGTAAATGAGTTGCTTTAAAAACAATCGATTCGTAGTTTTTATAAAATTTGAAAACTCAATCAATGACTTCAGCTTTTAAACTTTTCGAAAAATGAGTCATTGATTGAGGGGAGAATGTTTTCAAATCTATATCATCTAACGAGATTATCTTAATTATCCCAATATGCTTAATTAAAATGATATTTGCCTATGTTGAAGGACTAGGTGCCTAGGATATGATTGTTAGGTTTAGATGATTATAGTTTGATGAAACACATTATTCCCATGCCTTATATGATCCGATTGATATGTTGAATTGACTTTTATTAGTCGATTGTCGTTTGGGTGATGTCGACCACCATATATCTCATGTGTGTTCACTAACGATGCGTATATTGGTATATAAGAATGTTCCCGATCCGGATCCCACAATGAATATGATTGGATGCCGAAAGGAAAGGGTAACTATTTCTTGGGTTGACAAATGAAGAAACGGAGCTTAATTGACTTCAATGGAGAGTTGGCATAAATGCAACGTAAGAGGTCTCACCGCATCGCAGATGGTTTTCTTCTAAGTGATTGAAGAAACGGAGCTTAATTTGACCTCGCTGGCATTCTTAATGCAACGTAAGAAGAAGTCTCACCGCATCGCAGACGGTTTTCTTCCAAACCCTACAAAGAACAACGTAAGCTTCTCAACCACCTAACGTATCTTTGTGCAGACAATCGTGAATGATACCATTTTTCTAAAACTTTGAAAAATATTGTTTTTGAAAATGGAAAATATTGTTTTGAAAATAAATTGACTAAATTTTGAAAATCACCGGACTTCATTTTATCAAAACTTAAGTCACTCAATCATCGACTTGGGTCATCGATTGAGGGGAGAGTGATTTAAAATAAAATATTTTCAAACAATATTTCTTCACAAAAGTCCGCTTTGTACAAAATAAGTGGTGATCTAAAGATTTAATGTTATGTCATGGTATGATTTTTCTTTAGAATCAAGGTCTTTCAAAATGAAATTTTTTCTCGTTTTGTTTGATTGTGAAATTGTTTTATTTTACTAAAAGATCTCTTAAAACTATCATACCGACACTAACAATCTTTAATGTTTAAATCTGCTCCTATCTGTCATCTTTCAAAATCAAATCTTGCCACGCCTTTCCCTAAAATTTTCTAAATAATTTAAATCTGGGATTACAAATCTCAAATGGTTTGAAATTTTGATCGCGGAGAGATCGTGATTTAAATCTCAAATCGGTTTTAATGGAATTGGTTTTAGTCCTTCAAAGGCACACCTTCCTTCATATGCCAAACGATTTCAAATACACAATGCACATGTTGAGGAGGAGGATTTATCCAAAAACCGATGAGTATTTTTAAACAATGCCATTTTCTCCCATGTTTTCTAAACCTAATTAAATCACTTGGGATCCAAAATCTCAAAGGGTTTGATATTTTGATCGGGGAGAATTTGTGATTTAATAATGAAATTTGATAAAAGTTGATCGCTTTGATTCAATTGTGCAGTCGCTCTCTCATATGTGCTAAACGCTTTCAATCTCAAGCACATATCAGGGGGAGCAAAACCATCGAGGTACAAAAGTTTTTAAAAGAGATTATAAAGTACCTTGATTGAGTTTTCAAATGGTTTCTTAATGGATTTTGTGATTGTGGATGTGCTTCAAAGAACTCTTGCCTCTATGTGATAAAATGATTTCAAATATCCTATGCACATATTGAGGGGAGAATTTACCAAAGAAAATCAAATGGCTTTTTCTATGAAAATTGTGATCAAAGAAAATATTTCAAAGTCCTCTTGCCTCCATGTGCTAAACAATTTCTAAATCACATGCACATGTTGAGGGGGAGGTTTTCTAAATGATCAAAACTATTAAGGTACAAAATGCTTTGATCTCGTATCACAAGTACCTTGATTGTTTTTCCAAATGATTTTCAATTGGTTTTAAGGAAGAATGAACAATACCAAAAGACCGACCAATTTACTTTATGCATGGTGTTATAAGGATGGTTAGGTTAGGTATTCGTTCCCACGATCCGCCGTAACCGGAGGGATCTACCCAGGACAATCCACTAGATAGTGTAGAGTCCTTAGGTATATTGAAAAAGGAGAAAAGTGAGAAATGGGAAGAGTGCGGATCGAGACAGAGCTAGTAATCGAATAAACCCAACAAGGTTCTAGTTATGAAGTCTCGTAAGCAATCAAGGGTTGAAGAATGAAAAGAAATGAATGACAAAAGGGTGAAAAGAAATAGCCTCCATCAATTCAACCTTAGGCGTAAACCGGGTTCAATTCATATGCTACCGGTGGTTACTAAGGTAACACCGTATTGAAGACAAGACATCATGGACCCAAAGATGCACCGCACTAAACTTCCCAAACCACTCAAGTTCCTCTTAAAAGGGCTTGTTTCATTCTCACGGGAACCTACATAATCTATCGACTTTCTCTTAGAGATTGTTGATATTGAAGAAGGAGACCTCTCCTAGTCTCCCAAGAAGGAACCAAAATGCACTATTGAGTCTAGAGCCAAGAGATCATCCACAATATCTCATTAGGACACTAAATTCTTGAAGACTTGCTTGCTTCACACAATGTGGAAAGTAAGAATATATTAAGAGTCCTACGATTATCCTTGTGGTATTGCCGTAACATCCGAAAGTGATATGTAAAAATATTCACAATGAAGATGGAAATCCTTCTAGAGCCAACATCAAACAAGCTCTTGGTGGGTGACATGTGAAATCTTGCAAAAGATCAAGCTTGTGACAACCGGATAGAAACGATGGGAGATTCATTCTTGAATCAACCTTGGTCCAGAATGGAATTGACGAATACTTTTGAAAACCGCTCGATGTGCAAACCTTCTTTTCTCTTGCACGTCGAATGTGTATTCATTTCAAATTCAAAAGTATCTCCGATTGAAAAATACTTTTAGAAAACCGCTCGATGTGCGAATCTCTTCTTTTCGCTAGCACGTCGAATGTGTACTCATTCTCTAATACAAAAGTATTTTGATTGAAAATTGATCTTTCTCATAAAACCTTCGTCAGACAGCAAAACTCTTTCTTCAAGCAATACGCGATTGCTTTTCAAATCATTTTTCATCAATCGCTGAATCTCAATTTGTCGGTTCACTCACTCCGTGTTGTCTTCTTTGAGACGTTCGGTTTGAGAACAAATAGAACAAATGCGAAACCCCGTCAAGGAGATTCTTAGGAATCCTACCGATCACAGCAAGATTTGTACCGATCAACGGGAACCGTGGGCGTGTACCTCAATTCAACGAAGTGATCAAAGACACTTTCTTGTGTTTTATTGCTAATCGTTGTTTGCAGTACATTTGGACGGTTGCAACCGATCGTAATTGAGGAGTCAATCCAAAGCCGCATGCTCACAAATCGCCACACTTAATTTGAAGAAATCATGATAAGTGCATATCTACATAACCCGGCTCGATATTTTCATACTATGCTTCGCTACATCACGCAAATATCATGAACCAAGAAGGCTTCCGCTACTCGATGGAAAGATGTCATGATTCAAAAGTGTGAGCATGTCGGTCCAAAAGTCACAACTTCACATGATGGCAACACTATAAAGGATGATCCAGATTTATCGGGTCGATGATCTCAAAGAAAGCTCAAGATCATCAAAGATGTGGATCAAGCTTAAAGGCCTCCACTAAAAGTACAAATCAATGCGGACTTTGAAGAATCGCTACAAAAGCACAAAGATTGTTGAAATGAAGAATTGAAGTCTACGAGCTCAAGAACAAAGACAAGAATAGAATGCTAGGATACGAAATGTAAAACATGGGGTGACCTCCTTAGGGGAGATTGTTAGAATTAGAAAATTCCATAGTGAAGAGTCGGTCACCCCAACTATTATCTAGCATAAGTTAGCTCAGACATATCATTAGTTACGTTATTTAGTAGTTTATTAGTTAGTTATTAGCGTAGTATAGCTTAGTGCAACACCGTGGAGGAAGGACGGTCTTTACCCATCGTATCCCCGATCCACAACCGACTTTCTCTCTAGGAGGTCGTATTGTATGTAGTTATAAATACCCTTCCATCCATGGAAGGGTGGTGCTTCTTCATTAATCTAATATTTCCATACTAGCAAGTAAACCCTCTAGCAAGAACTCTAAATATGGCAAACATGTATTTTGATCATCTACTAACTCTAATACTTTAACTATGGCAAACATGTATTTTGATCATCCAAGACCACCCAATCATCAACAAACAAATAACGTAGCTTCTTCATCTAGAACGATCCAACTCATGTCACCACTAGACAACCACCTCCAAAATATAATCCTAGCAAGAAACAAAGCTCCATGTTTTCAAAACATAACGGAGACCTAATAACGTTTATCCAAGAAGTAACCATCAAATGGGATGGAACCCAAATATGCAAAATGGTTTTCCTTTTCAAAACTTTGCTCCATGGAATGCATATTCATCTTATCCATACATGTCTAACATGAATGGGATGTTTAACACTAATGGACCCATGAACAAATGGGGACCAAACTTTGAGTTTATTATTGTCTTAGGTATGCTTAAAAGTCGACCTAGACCCGGATGAATGGGTCAAGGATAGCGGTGCACGAGGCACATGACCGGCAATAGGGATCTATTCTCCACATATGAATCCTTCAATGGAGGTAATGTGGTGTTTGGAAATAGAAAAGTAGAATCATCGGTAAAGGTACGATTTCTAACAAATCTCTAACCATTAACGATGTGTGTCACGAGAAAACCTAAACTTTAACCTCTTAAGTATAGGACAAATATGTGATAAAAGTGCAATGTACTTTTACCAAACCGTAGTAAGATATTAAAAATGGCATAACCATAGGAAAGGAATTAGGAAACATGGAGTCTATGTCATTAAAATCGGTAATGAACCTAAAGACAAACTATGTCTTACCTCTATGGATGATACTTCACCTTATGGCATCAAGATTGGGTCACGCCAATATGCGACTTCTTCAATCGCTATCATCCAAAGATCTAGTAAGAGATCTACCTAAGTTAAAATATGAACATCACTTTGTGATGCTTGTAATGTAGGAAAACAAGCTCATTCTAGTCATAAAGCTAAAAACATGGTGTCTACAACTAGGTGTCTAGAATTACTACATATGGATTTATTTGGTCCATCCGCTATCCAAAGTTATGGAGGCAACTACTACACTTTGGTCATAGTGGATGATTACCTAGGTATACATGGACAAAATTTTTAAAGAACAAAACGAAACCTTTAATTATTTTGAAATATTAAGCAAAAGATCCAAAGACAACTAGAAGTCCTATAGTGTCCATTAGGACGGATCATGGTAGGAATTCGATAATGAAGTGCAATTTGGAGCCTTTTGTAACGCTAATGGTATTACTCACTTCTCGGCTCCACGACTCCACAATCGAATGGGGTAGTAAAGAAAGAATAGAACCCTACAAGAAATGAGTCGAACCATGCTTAATGAACAATCCATACCTCAAAAGTTTTGGTGTAATGTCGTTGATACTTCAACGTATATACTCAATCGAGTCTTAATTAGACCAATCTTAGGTAAAACTCCATATGAGTTACTCCAAGGCAAAAAGCCTACGTTAAATCACTTTAGAGTCTTTGGAAGCAAATGTTTTATTCTTAACACTAAAGATTACCTTACAAAATTTGATCCTAAATCAACCAAGGTATCTTTCTAGGTTACTCTCCAAATAGCAAAGCTTACGTCATATTAAACAAAGAAACAATGAAGGTAGAAGAGTCATTAAATATAAAGTTTGATGAAAGTCCACCCAAACCCTCTCCACCTCTTGTCGATGACGAGATTATAGAAAGTGAAGCTATAGTAATAAAGAAAAGATAAATGAAGAAGAAGAACCTTTAAATGATGAAGTCATAAACATTAAAGAGTCCAAAGATCACCCCGTAGATAAAGTCATAGGAAAGCTAAACGAACGAACATTAAGGTCTCAAGTTCAAAACCAAAGTAGCTTGTTTTGTTTCTTTTCAACCATAGAACCTAAGAATACACAAGAAGCCATAAAAGATGAGAGATGGGTAATGGCTATGCAAGAAGAACTAAATCAATTCGTTTCTAATGATGTTTGGACACTTGTCCCTCCACCTAGTAATCAAACCATAATAGGAACCAAATGGGTTTATAAAACAAATTAGATGCAAACGGAGTAGTGTCTAGGAACAAGGCTAGACTCGTTGCCCAAGGGTATAACCAACAAGAAGGAATAGACTTTGATGAGACCTATGCCCCGTGGCTAGATTAGAGTCTATAAGAATACTTCTTGCTTATGCTTGTGCTAATGATCTAAAGCTTTATCAAATGGATGTCAAAAGCGCTTTTCTAAATGGTTTCATTAATGAAGAAGTATATGTAGCTCAACCTCCGGCTTCATCGATTTTGAAAACCCAAACATGTATATAAATTAAAGAAAGCCCTTTACGGTCTTAAACAAGCTCCAAAAGCTTGGTATGATAGACTCAAGTCATTTTAATTAAACACAACTATACCATGGGGTTAGTTGACAACACACTTTTACTAAGAAAAGAGAGTCACATATAATCATAGTGCAAATATATGTAGATGATATTATATTCGGATCCACTTGTCAAGACATGTGTGATGATTTCTCTAAAATCATGCATGACGAGTTCGAGATGAGTATGATGGGAGAACTTAGTTTCTTTCTTGGTCTACAAATTAAACAAGTAGAAGATGGTATCTTCTTTAATCAATCTAAATACATAAAGGAGATGTTAAAGAAATTCGGTCTAGAAGAGTCGAAACCAATTAGGACACCAATGTCATCCGACACCAAACTCACAAAAGATGAAGACGGCGAATCCGTAGATAATACTAAATATCGTGGCATGATAGGTAGTCTTCTACCTCACGGCAAGTAGGCCGGATATCATGTTTAGTGTTTGCTTATGTGCTAGGTTTCAAGAAGACCCTAAAACATCACATCTAGAAGCCGTAAAAGGATATTTAGATACATTAAGGTACAACACAATTAGGATTATGGTATCCTAAGGCACGGAGTAGAAACAATTGTATATGCATATTCGACCATGCAGTGATTACGTTGATAGAAAAAGTACAAGTGGGGTATGTACTTTCATGGGATGTTGTTTAACATCTTGGTTTTCTAAGAAACAAATGGCACTAGCAATATCAACAACCGAAGCCGAGTACGTCTCCGCGGCAAAAGCATGCCAACAAGCACTATGGATGAAACAAGCGTTAGTCGACTACGACATTCATCTAAGCGACATAGCCATCTTATGTGACAACAAAGGTGCCATCGACTTAAGCAAGAATCCGTATTGCATTCTCGCACAAAGCATATAGAGATTCGTCATCACTTTAAGAGACAATGTTCAAAGGGGAACATCTCTATTGAGAAGGTAGCATCCGAAGACAACATAGCCGACGTCCTCACCAAACCGTTGAAAACAATTCAACCTACTTCGCCTTGGTCTTGGTCTAATGGAACAAACGTCGTAAACTTATTTAACTCTACAAGGTATGTAAACACTAGCCTTCTTCTTTCTCGAGTCTAGGATCTCTATTTCACGCACAACTCACAAACAATACGGAATTTTCAAAACCCAAGATAAGTTTTCCACTTATAGCTCTTCTTATTTTTTTTTTGCAAACACATAACACATACATATTTCAAAGAAAACCTCTTTTCAAAACGTTTTATAAAAGGATGATACCTTCCCAGATCAATTTCACAAAAGCAATTTCTCACGCCCGGGACAAATCGCTTTTCATTATTAATACAAAGTAAAACCCGCTTTTCATTGCATCTCATGTCTTTTGAATGCTAAAGGGGACACATAACTAATATGTGTTTTCGGTACATTCATTTAAGCAACAATGAATTAGGAGCATTGATAACGCTAAATTACGACTTATGTACTAAATATGTGTTTTCGGGTTGTCTCAATAGGATGCTTTTCTACTTCTAGTTTATTTTCTTTTTCCTTTTAGGGTCGAGATAACCGCAACTCCAAATAGTTTGCATATAGGCACACACTAGGCAAAAATGTTTCCAAAAGGAAAATTTTGTGCTTCCTAAATCACTGACCACGGATCCCAAATTTCATGCCGGACGGATCCTCAAGGAAGGATCCGTGGATCCGTGAGATGTAAGTCGTCTTTTACCTTCTATTTTTCTCACTTTGGATGAAAAATCCACATTTGTTTTTTTTGGGAGTATGCTATTTAATGCTTGTGTTCTCATGATCACATGCCTTAAATTCATATCTAATCATTAGATTTTAATCCACATTTTGGGTCAAGCATTCATTACAATGCTTTGTTTCTCTATATAGAACTCCCAAAATTGCTTGCATAATCCATCTCATCCTCACAAACACAATACACCATGTCATCTACAAAACCTTTAGATGAATCACCTAGTACAAACAATCATCTCCATGAAACTCAAACCTTTGTACTTCCACCTTCCAAAATACCAAAATCAAACTCTAGGATATCCGCACGGATTAACATCCGATCTTGTTGTTTAGGAAAACCATCATATGGCTCATCACCATCAACTAACTCACCACAAGATGCTTCCATTATAGCACCTCCTTCATCACCAACAAGTACACCAACTTCATCACCAATCATTCACCACCTAAAATCACTCTTTGGAACTCCTTACGACTCCAACAAGATCTCCACAACCAAACCAAAAAGAATTAGCCTTTTGACACCTCCAACTTCTCCAAACACAATATTCAATGATCTTGAAACATCACCACCCTTAGCTCCCATTAAACTACAAGAACATCTAGGTTCTTTTCCACCACCACTTCCAATCATTCCGGACTTTGATCCGTATTTTCCTATTTTTCCACCACATCTTCCGTGATAACACAAATCAAAACAACCGGAAAACTTCCGCACTCATTACCCACATCACTTACATTGTGAACATTGCCAATCCACTAGGGATATTGCAATAGAAGTTAGGGAAGAAATGAGATTCATACTCAACCTCATCCTTGATCGCATCAATACCATTACTCATCAAAACCTCCATCCATAACCTTATGCAAGCATGGAAGGAATCACTACTACTATTTTCTATTTTTAGTACTTTTTTCTTTTGAAGTCATTTTCAAGAACAAGTCTTGTTCTTATTTTTACATGCTTGTAGGTGGCATAAATACCACTACAATTTGTTGTTTTATTACAAGGCCTTGTTTACATACCTTGGCTCCCAATCTTGATTCTCGACAATCACAAGATTATTTAAGCATGTTACTAACCTTTCTCTTTGTAGGATTTTTTTTTCTTCACTTGACGCCCCAAACTAGGGGGAGCTACCGTCAAGGGGGAGTTAGCGATACGTGGACTAATTTTTCCACACTTTTATGTTTATTGCTTCCATGGGTTAACTTTTGTTTCGACAAAAGGGGAGAAGAAGTAAAACTTAGGAGCTTTCAAAACTTACATCTATTCTTAAGTTTTACTCATCATAACATTATGTTTTGTCATCAACAAAAGGGGAGATTGTTAATACAAATAAAGCGTAAAACGCTTATTAATATTTTGCGATCTCTTTGTGTTTTGTTGATAACAAATATAATGTTATCTTAAGTATAATTATAAGGATACATGTTATTTTTGTAAAGCATTTACATATATTCATTTAAATACAAAATGTAGTAATTAAGCATTTGTTGTAATAGTTTATTAGGATGGGTAAAATCATAACCCATGGACCATAACCCATGGATCTTAACCCATACCTAAGTTGGCTAGATACAATGTATACTTAGATACATTGAATCTAAAGAAAACCCATGGACCAACCCATAACCCATGACCCATAACCAAAAACCCATGGGCAAAGAGGAGCGTTCCACGGATCCCTAGGATTATACTAGACGGATCCCAGTGGAAGGGATCCGTGGATCCGGGGAACAAGGGAAGATTTTTTCAATAAATAGAGAGCCATTTCTTCATTCTAACTCACCCTCTTCTTACTAAATCTCTCAAACACTCTCATTCTCTTCTAACATATAGATCACTTGATCTAGAGAGTTGTTCTTCTTTCTTTCTATTGTGATCCTCATATAGGTCCTTCTCTAAGGCGAGATCACGAGCATTCTACAAGTCATCCAAGCAAGGGTCCTTGATTGATTTGTAACTCCACAAGATTTCTATAGCGAAGATCTTGTATTTGATATTTCACATATTTGTTGTGTAATAGTCGTGTTGGTTTGGTCCACCGTGTTACGGACTCGGTATTCAGCTTTGTACCGAAAAAGGTGTAAGCAAGGTTGTGAAGGCTTCTCCGCCAAGTGAAGGAGTTTGTTGACATAGTGCTTGAACTCTCGAGTAGGTGACTCGGGAGTGGAGTAGGCAAGGAAGGTGTCCTTGTAGCCGAACCACTATACATCGGTTGTGTCTTTTCTATCCTTTACTTTACTTTATTTACTTGCATTATCATTAGATCTATACTTTCTCTACATCCATATCTCACATATCACATATAAAGTTTTTAAAACTAACGAAAATCTATTCAAAGTTTTCCACACGACATAATAGAACACTATCCATTTACAATCAATGATCTTACACGAACACAAACAATAGTAAACCAAATGTTCTATTTCATATTAATATGAGAGATGCATGCATGGCTGCATGGACTAATTACCTTATGACGACGAGTCGATGAAAATGAACGTTGAGATCAAAGCTATTCTCGAAGAGTGACTAGTTCCGACGTCTGTGAAATCATACACAGTATAAAACACACAATCAAACTAAGTAACTGTAACAAATTTGGAACTTGTTGAATGAGAAAATTAAAGTGGGACTTAGTAATATATATTTCTTCTGAAATAACCGATTCATAAATTCATTTGCTAGTTGCTACTTGCTACTAGACTCAGTATTATCCAGGCCCAGCTAACTGGGCTTGGCCTCAAACTATTAACTTTGGCCTGATATTTTAACTGTTCATTTCTAAAAGCTTGGTAGGGGCTAATGGCCTAATGCTGTATAATGTTACACATTTTGCTCTTAATCGATCATACTCTTTCAATCCATTTTGGTATCGATAGTTTTTGAATAATTGATTTTGCTCATTTTGAATAAAAGTATAGATTGAAGATCGCATAAAACATGAGATATGTTTGAATAAAAATACTGAGATAATATAATATTTCTACTCAAACGTATCTCAATTTTAATATTTTCGAATAAAAATTATTATCAAACTCATTATCTGATAATCGCGGCAAAACTTTCTACTGAATTCATAGTATATACTATTTCAAAGAAAGTAGTTATGCTATGCGCGATTATCAATTCATCGACTTTCATAGAAGGGTTTTGGACACATATTTGAAAGAGTAGAAGGCAAAAGTTATGGCAATAAAATCTTGGTCTTTCGTAAATCAAATTAGTTATATATGCACAGAAAGACAGCTGCACAACAACTTATTAATAAGTTTTCTTTTAAAAATTATTCTAGCCAAATATTTCCATAACAATATTTTAAGTTTTAGACTAATTTAGAAAATTATAAATGACGATGTTTTGTTAAATTTTAAGAAATAAAATTTGACACGTGAATAATACGTGGAGCTTAGTAAGCTTACGCCCGAAAAGATATAAAAACAGCATTCTAATTGTTAAATGAGTATCGTATGACAATAGGCATGTTAAATTACAATTTAAAGATGCACATGTTATTAAAGCATTTACTAGTACTCTTCAACAGGTGTCCTTTATTATTAGTTATATACTATTAAATAGAACTCTAAACCATTATTGTTAGGATCCCGATCCCGATCTTGTGATCTTACGGTTTTACGACATCGCAAAGAAAACGATCCGGATCCTACATGTGATCTTTCGAAGCTTAAGATCTTATAGGATCTCGATTCGACCATACGATCTTACGATCTAATCCGATCCGATCTTACTTTTCACGGATTACAAATTAAAAACTACAATTTTTGGGTTGTTTGTTTGTATAATTCAAAAACAACATGTTAATCTCTTTAAATATTTTATAATCATAATTTAGAACAACTTTATATGAAACATTCATAGTATTTTATGGTTATAATGTATTAGAATTTGTAGATTAGATAAAATTACATAAACAATTAAATAATAACATTAGAGTAGGATCTTAAGATCCCGATCCGATCTTCTGATCACGATCTCAGAAGAAGAAAGCGATCCCTGTAGGATCCCGATTCGACAACCTCGCTTCTAAACTACTCCGTAAGAGCATCCACTATAAGAGGTTTATGAATAGGTTTAAGAACTTGAAAAGGTTTATATATTGCTTCAACCATAATGAGAAATCATGTGGCGTGAAAAGGTTCTAGCTTTGACCTCTTCAAAACTCAACATAATTAATGCATGTAGTGTGGAGCATTTTTAAAGTTGTAATACAATTTAGCATAGTGAGAAAAGGTTTAGAAACTTAAAGGTTTATAATTTATTGATATACGATGACATACTAACACTTATAAACTTTATAAATTTTAAGCGTAGTAGATCTTGCTAATAAACATGTTCAACTGAAATAAATAATGTTTGCTTATATTTGAACTTTGGAATGCAAATAAACATGTTCAACTGCAATAAACTATTCTACTGCCCACATTAAAATTAGAATCCAAATATACCAAAAATCTGTACGATATTTCCGGATTTGGAAACATTGTTGATAAAATATAGAGTATGTATCTTTGGTTTTAGCTTATATACTAAACAAAAATTTTAAAACTTTGTGTTTAAATGAAAGTATATAAAACTTTTGTGAAAGTTTATAATGATGCATGTATTGAACTTTTCATGTTTATATACTAAACAAAATTTTTACCATAATTGTAGGTTAGTGTATTGTTTTGTGTTTTAATAATATGCCATTTAAAAAAAAAAAATTGTAGTTAAGTGTATTGTTTTATGTTTTATAATATGCCATTTAAAAAAAAAAAAAAAAAAAAAAAAAGATGTACGTTAGAGTGTAACGATCATAACACGTTATCTGTGATGCAACTTCAAAGATCACAAAGATCCTCTCACAATAACACATCAATAAATAAACACCCTCATTCATAACACATTAATAACACGTTATTCAGACTTATAAAATACACGCCATCAAATATATTCACTCATTCAAAAAAAGTAAAAAAATAAAAAGATAACAAATGGCATGAGCCATTGTATTGGCTAAAAGCCTAATGACACATAACACGGTATAGTAATAACATGTTGATCGTTCATGATCGGGACGAATAACACGATATAGATATCCTATATACCGAGTGATGTTAGTGTTAAGTTATTTGGTCCAATGGGATTGAAAGATGCACTAAAAAACAGACACGTACCACTGTTGATATTTCGGCTTATTAGTGATGGAAAGACCAATGCCGGTGCCACTTTTTTTTTTTTTTTTTTTCAACACGTTGTTTTCATTTGAGTTGCTACCTTTTCAGTTTTTTTCCAAAGTCATTAGTAGCTTTTTCTTTATGACTCGTTTACTTCACGTCAACCAAAAGTAATATCAAATCGGCGAAACGAAAAAATCGATTGAATTTGATCTTTTTATGATCATTGTGTGTGGCTATTTTTTCTAATCGCAGTAGTGAGCAAAATTCGATTATTGTGTGTATTTTGTATTTTTCCTTATTTTTCAAATTTCGGAAGGTAAAATGGTCATTTTATATGGCATAGTAGTCACAAAATACACATAACGATCGAAATTGAAAGCTCAAGACATACAATAAGAAAAATAATGGCCACACACAATCACATAAAGTCACAGTTCGATCGATTTTCATATTCTTTATCAAATTTCATGTAGTAAAATTACGCGTGGCAGCAACAATTAGGATACAATTTACCATTTACGCTTCTAACTTTAGACATGTGTGGTTTCTATAGGATGAATATACTTTATAAGTTGGGTCGACAATTAAAAGTACAAGTAAAGGGTTTACACCCGCTAATATTGCATTTCAATTCGTGATTTAGAGTGTAAGATCGTACGATCTTACAATCTCATAAGCAAAAACTATCAAGACCAGTTTAAGATCGTTGGAATGTAGGATCATACTTTGAACCATGAGATCGTGTGTAACATCATAAGATTAACTCGCGGTTCAAAATTATACAAAAACTTATTTCTAGCAGTTTTAGACATTATGAGCTTAGAGTCCACTAGGGTTTTCGATATATATCTTGAATTAGCGAGAGATTGCAAGATTTCATGCAGAGATTATGTGACAAAGTTTTATGACAAGCAAATGTTTTTCATTTATACATAACCATAAAACTTAATCCCGATCTCGTCAATAATACATACCCCAAAAATGTCATTAGGGAGCCCAAAAATAACCATTCAATAAGCACTACATACACTTTGTTATTTTTGCCAAATAACAAAAATCAATATTTGGTAGCTTCATTTTTTATAACAACGAGAATTGCGACCATCAAGCGTTGCTTGAAGCCTTTTTTACATTTTATCGGTAATTTATGTAACGAAAAAACGTTAAAGTATGTAAACTTCAACTCATATAAACTTCCGTTGCTTCCTCGGCATCGGTTGCAAATAGCTATCGACGGGCATTTGTAGGCCTTGGTTCGATTTTGGCGTTTCCTTTTCTGCAGCTCGTCACAAATACCCCCATCTGTCGTTCCGTTTGCATCCGGCTGTATCCGAAATGAATGCACCTTGAATGCGATTCAATTTGGAAAGATCGACAACATGTTTTATACTCGCTACTACTTCCATTTGTAATTGCTACAGATTGGGAAGATCATTGATGAAGCAAACTTAGGATAATGGCATATTCATCATAATAGCTACTGCTCCTAAATTGCTTCTTAAGAGAGTGGCACCTCCTAAATTGCATAACATAACTTAGGAGATTATATTAAGAGTAAATTGCAAATATCGTCCCTAAACTATGGCCAAATTGCACGTTTCGTCCCAAAACTTTGGAAAGTGCAAATATCGTCCCTGTGGGGAAACTTTGGGGCATAAATCGTCCCTGGCTTCAGACGGCGTTAACACCAAACCCACGTGCGCTGCACACGAGGACTTTTTGGACTTTTTACATCAAACCCACCCTTTTTATATAATCCCACCCACCTTTTTCTTTCTCGTTTCCCACCATTTTGAAAAACCCACCCAACTCACTTTAATATCCATCCACCCACCCAATTAAAAATCATAAAAACCTAACCCTAATTTTTTGGGAAAATCATAATTAATCACAAATGGTGTTTTGCCATTGTCAGAAAACATGTGTGGTGCGTTGTTCATGGACCCCACATAACCAAGGACGTAGGTTTTACTCTTGCTCCCAAATTGTAAGTTATTAAAAAATTGCATCATTTACAATTATTTGATCTTTATATCCATTGATTGAAGTTAACAATTAGGTTTTTGCAGAATGGTACTGATTGTGGATATTTTGATTGGTTGGATCCACCAATGTGTCCACGCAACTCGGATCATACCGGGATTGATAAGGTCAAGAACACCTTGAAGAGTCAATGAATTCAATGGAAGCCGCAAATCGAAGATTGAAGTTTTTCTTGTTTCGATTGGGTTTGTTTCCTTGTTTTATGATGATGTAGTAGGGTAGTAGGGTAGTAGGTTATGTATGGTGTATGAATAATTGAACTTATACATTGACCAAAATGTGTTATGGTCAATGAATTTTGGATGTATGGTTCTATATGTTCAATGAAATCATGTTACCAAATTGTAGGTTTTTATTTTTGTGTTTTAGTATCTGACAAATGAGATACAAAATGGGCACAATTTGCACATGAATGGTATGTCAAAGAACAAAGTTGCAGTTGCACAATGTGCAACATTGGCACAATGTGCAGGTGACAAATGAGATACCAAATGGTTGAACATTGGCACAATGTGCATATGAATGGTATGTCAAAGAACAAATGTGCAGATAAATGGTTGAACATTGGCACAATGTGCACATTTTGCAGATGAGATACAAATGAGATACATAATGTGCAGATGCACATGATCACAATTTGCACATTTTGCACAACAAACTTGCAGCTGCACAAATTGCACATCAATGGTATGTCAAAGAAGATACTAAAAGCTCACAATTCCAAAAGTAAAACATGCATCAGATTTGAGAAAATGGTCACATTATGTGACAATATCATACATCCAAAAGTCTTAAACATCTGTTACAAACCATCCAAAAGACACAAATGACTAAAAGTCTTAAACATCATAAACAAAGTCTTAAACTTCATAAACAAGGTCTTATAACAGGTAATAAACAAAGGCATAGCTACTTTGTTGGGGTGAGCCTTTTAGCTGTTGTCTTTGTCATCCTCATAGGACTTGCACTTCCTACAGCTTGAGCTTGACTTCCAGCAGTTGACTTTGAACTTGACTTCCAATTGAAGTCGCATTTCCACTTGCGACTCCGACGTAGTTACAAGCGCACCCATCGCACTTGCGCTTCTTGCACCATCCTTTTCCCACTTGTTTTTTCTTGCTTGCGCCTTTCCTATTCCTACACCACTTTGAGTACCACTTGCTTGACTTGTCCTTGCATTGGCTTCTTACAACCTCTTTTGTTGTGTCCTTTTTCATTGCAGTTTGTACATGTCATAATTGTTCCTTTCTTTGTTAACTTGCCACCCCTGACCAACTCATCAAGTTCCACAACACTTTTCTTTCTCTTTTTGGATGGCCTTCCAATCTGTGGATGTGATTTTGGTGGTATAAGGGTAGATGGCCATTCATGCTTTTCCCATAAATGTCTTCCAGTGGTAGGATTGATCTTATGTGAGTATTGATTCTTCCAAGTCTCAAGTTTGTATGAGTCATGTACCCAATTCTCTGGCAAACCCCCATTTAGACCATTTTCATTCATGTTGTTGATGCAAGCCACTGCATGTTTACAAGGCAACCCTGAGACTTCCCATTTCCTACAAGAGCACATCCTTTGTTGCAAGTTACCCCAACCCTGGTCTTCCCAAGGCCCTCTAACTTGATATAAGTCTGCACCATTCCAATCCACTTGGTATTGAGTTGCTTCACTCTTGATCTTGTTAAAAATTTTTGTAACAGATGGAGTTAAAGGGCCAACAGATTTCTCAATCACTTTCTGCACAATTACTATCCTCTTCATAAGGTAGTGTCTAACATACTCTAGAGCTGTGATTATTGGGGAATTCCTAGCTTCTAATAGTTGTCTGTTGAAAACTTCACAGATGTTGTTGATCAAAAGATCACAGTGAGCCCTACCTGTTAAAACATAAAATCCAAAACTTACTAAAACCTCCTAACTATGAAATCTTAGTATCAACTCTAACTAAAAACCTCTTAATCGTCCAACCACATTTATTTCAATTTAAATTTTATTATGAACTATCAAAACATTAGTACTCTAACTAACTCGAGAATTGAGATCCGCTCCGATGTACACGGTGGTATCTTCTTTAACCACTCATATGCTTTGATGTTGTAACCTTTCAACTCATCCATGTGTTTGTTGAACTCTACATGAGTTGTAGCAATTGCACTTCAAACCATATCTTTATAAGCCCCACCCTCCATTGAAGACTCAAATTCTCACATATGTCTCGACACAATACCTATGTTCACCGATGGGAAAAGCTTCTTAATTCTGGTAATAAACCCCATGTCTGAGATATAAGAGATAAGTAACATACTTGACACCTAATAAAGAGAATAAATAAAAAAGAAACAATGTACCTTTTGTCTATCCGTGATAAAAGTGAAATTTGATTCAATGTTTAGCTCAAGATCATCTCCAAGATTATTGAGGAACCATAACCATGAGTGCATGTTTTCGACTCCACAATTCCATAAGCCAAAGGGTAGATCCCATTGTTTGCATCTGACACACAACAGAAGAAGTCATCCTTCATATGGTGCTTTCATAAATGCACCATCTAAACCTAAGAGATCTCTCCCACCACTCTAAACCCATCTTTCAATGCTCCTAAACACACATATATTCTCCGAACATCTTGGTATTAGACCTGGATCTTCACTACATACATCTATCTTAACTGTGGTGTTTGGATTGGCTTTTTAACTCCATGACATAATCTCTCAAGAGGCCATATGCAACCGAGCATCACCTTTCAAGCTTGCCTCGCTTTAGATTTGGCCCTAAAGGCTTTATGTCTAGAAATACCAACACGAATTTTTTCGCATCCGGGCTTTAAGTGCTTCAATTGGTATATCCGGGTTGAGAGGTAATAGATCTACCACATGCTTTGCAAGAAATGTAGAGGTGCGATGTTTGACTTCTCTTGAATGTAAAAGATGTGTTTATTTTCTAGTGACCTAACTTGCCATTTATCATTAACTGCCTTGGTAACATAGACACTCCATGTGCATTTATATTTGTCATCTACCTCAAAATTACCTTTTTGCCCTTGTTTACTTTTTTCACATTATCTGCAACACCTTTAAAAGATTCCTTGTCCCACTTGGAACAATTCCAATACACTTAGCCCTCACTCTAACCAAATCATTTTTTACAATTTCTATGTTCCTCCTGGTCTCTACTGCATATGCCTTTATCCTTTCCTTTACTTCCTCCCTATTTCCAAATTCTTGTCCTAGGAAAAAATAGTTCACAATTCCACCCTCATTAGAAGCAATACTTTGTTTCTTTAATTTCCTAAGTGCAGCTCTTGTAAGACTACGACTGTCTTCTTCATCAATTTCACTTTCATACAAATCATAGTCAATAGCCTCTATGTCATCCTCATTGATACTAACTTGAGGTTCATCATCTGTTTCCCTTTCATCATCAGAATTGATTGAGAACCTAAACCCTTCCATGTTGACATACACTTGCTCTATGATGTGTTCATCATCCACTATATCCACCTCTCCTCATTCTCATCACCATCCACCCCGTCCTCACCACCACACACAGTTTCCTCACCACCACCTACTGTGTCCTCACCACCACCTACATTACCCTCATCAACACCTACCTCATCCTCACCACCACCTACATTACCCTCATCAACACCTACCTCATCCTCATCACCACCTACCTCATCCTCATCACCACCTAAGTCACTAGGTGCCTAACCTCATCCTCACCACCACCTACATTACCCTCATCAACACCTACCTCATCCTCATCACCACCTACCTCATCCTCATCACCACCTAAGTCACTAGGTCGCCCAACCTCATTATCTACCAACCACTCTAAAGCTAGAGGCTTTCTAGACTTAGGCATCCCTAAAACTTCCTCTTTCTAATGGCAATAGGTAACTCTTCATCTAAATCCACTACTTCATCATCCACATTCGCCTCTTATTTGAACTTTTTCTGTAAAGGTAGGCATATAATAACTTTCAACTGTGGTTTCACCATGTTCAATGAAAACTTCAATAACCTTATTATCTTTTACATATTTGGACAGGTTAATAATATCATCATCTGAAGCCAATGCCCTTAGTCCAAAGTCTAAACTCTTATTTGGTATCCTAAAGTGATAATACATTATGTCCCTTGGATCATATTTCAACATTTTCACTATTGAATGTATTATGTCAATTGTAAATTGTTCAATATCTAACAAATCAATAAACTGTATTTTACCCCCAAAATACCTACGATTTGGTGATGGTGTGAAAGTTCCACCATGAAAAAGCTTCATTGAAAACACTTCTGGATGCCCCGCTGTTTATTAAACAAACAAAACAACAACAACAATTAGCATAATACACTTTTCTTAAAAAAAAACTTGTTTCTTACTTGGTAACATTTTCTTACCATAAACATCAGTGTGGATCAAATGCACTCCATCCTGCCTAAAGTACCAAACTTGTAATCCGGTAACCATAATTCAATTTTGTTAGTTTTCAAGTTTAGGGACTCAACTTTGATTCAATCAAGTTTTAGGATAAAGAGTAATTTGGGTTTTAGGGTTTTTCAAAGTCAACTGTGTGGGGGGATGTGAATTTGGTGGGAAACGAGAAAGAAAAAGGTGGGTGGGATTATATAAAAAGGGTGGGTTTGATGTAAAAAGTCCAAAAAGTCCTCGTGTGCAGCGCACGTGGGTTTGGTGTTAACGCCTCTCAAGCCGTGGACGATTTATGCCCCAAAGTTTCCCAGGGACGATATTTGCACTTTCCAAAGTTTTGGGACGAAACGTGCAATTTGGCCATAGTTTAGGGACGATATTTGCAATTTACTCTTATATTAAATTACGAATATAACTGGAAGTAGGTATTACAACTTGAAGTTGTAGCAATTTAGGGCGTGCACCTTTGTTTTATACAAGAGCGCTTTTAGCAATAGCTATTACAAATGGCTACCGCTCTAAATTACTCTACTTCCAAGACTATATTAAATTACGAATATAACCGAATTTCACCTTTGGATCACCTAAAAATCAATGGATCCGTCATTAGGAAGATCGTTGTGATTCATAGAAAACCTTCATGGCCATGTATTCAAATGAAAGCACCACGATTATAAATTCCCATGGTCGAGTATTTCTAATGAAAGTCCTTCGAGGTCTTTGCAAAGAAAATCAACTATGTATTCGTTAAAGGTGAAAATATAAATAAGTACAAACCAGAAGATCGTGCGATTACGTTAGTACATAATCATATATATTTACTAAAGTATCTTTGGGTGATTCGGTCATTGTGAATATCTTGTCAAATAGTGTCCTGATAGTATTATTTTTCCCCACGACGCCGAGATTAATATGTACTATGTAGCAGCTGCTCATAGAACCAAAAGCTGTCGTCGGTGTTTGTGGGGAGCGTTTACAATCACGGTTTCTTGACAATCTGAAGCATAGGAAACATTTAATTAGGAGATTAAATGAGCGAAACGGTATTTGGTCATCTTTTGCAGCATTAAATCCAATAAGGTCAGCGTACATGACAACATAAGATTACCTTGAATTTGCCGCATTCAGGAGCTTGAGTTCCAGACGGGGCCTCAATCATTTCCGGACCAACGGTGCCTCTCACAAAATCCAAGACCAATGGTCCATGACAAACGGCTGCACACGACGTCATAAAAAGAGGTATGAAGGATTTGGGCAAACACGTTGATAATACACCATGATTAGGTAAACTACAATACTAACCACGAGACAAATGAGGAAAATGGCACTTTGGTTGCGACATCGATCGTTAGGGACATAAGAAGTCGATCAATTTCTGACCAAATTGCTTGGTTTTTGTATTGACATTATCTTGTACCAAAATGTAAAAATGTGAGAAGCCCACATAGAGACATAGCAAGAGTAAATGATATTGTCGATGAAGATGTTCCGTAAAAACAACCTACGATCCCACAATCATTAGTCATCACCTGGTGTTGAAATTCCCGCCGGACAATTGAGCGTGCAAAAGGTCATCCTCCATCACGATGCCCATACATGCATCATCATTTGCAGCTACATATCAAGAACCAAACGTTAGAGAAACTGTATGTTAAAAGTAAGGGTAAAAACAAAATCGAGTACCTAAATAACAAATTACCGAAAGCTTTGCCCGATAATTTGGCCACTACTTTTTGCCTCTTTAGAGAGCTTGTCCTCGATACGGCCTTATTTTCGTCTGCCTTTCTCTTTGAGCATATGTTAATACATTCACCCAAAGGCGTCTCTTACCACCACCATTATGGAAGTAGAAGTATCACGATCACAAACTAAACCGCATCTTATAAAATGCTAATAGCGTATAATGAATAATAACTTACTTGAATCATTAGTGTGTTGTTGGTTTGGCCCAAAGAAGCTAGCAGATGGTAGCTATTATTGATTATGGATAGCGACTACAACATAAATGGTAGCTACCGAGATGGGTTTTGCAAATGGCCTCTGTAATAAACAGATAACACACCTTGTAAAAAAAATATACACTTAACACACTGCAAAAATGCCATGGTTATATGTTATGTTGACTTTACGGTGCACTCAAGAAAAGAAATACCTTCGATTATCGGACTCGAATAGGACCCATGGTTATTGAAAGTTGATATCCAATCGATTCAGACATTTTGTTTTGCATCTTTCCTTGCCCACTTTCTCTTGCTTCACGACCGCTCTCGATTTCCCTAACCTACATTCCATTATACAAAACCCAAATGTCCAAAACATATTTCAATTTTGTATGGAATCGGCCTCATTGACACACTCACTTTCAGTTTACGAAATAATTTCCAAACGACCTAAACCACTTGTCCCACATCGAAAATTGCAACAAAAGCGTTTGTCATCATAAGATTTTAAATATATATAATATATAACTAATAATCATATAACCATAATATGAACAAAAACACCAACTTTACCAACTGTCTCAAATTCCTCAAGTTTGTAACAAAATTTGGATATAAACGAAAACTATATTACACTAAATAAAAAGTCACCCAAATCCATGTGCTCAGCGTCAAAGCTTATCCTCCACATCAACTTATTCACCCTCGTAACTCCGAACCTCAAAAAATTCACACTGCAAAGCAAAATCCCATATATCGAAAGGAGGCGATATAGTTAGGGACTTTCATTGGAAATACTCACCCATGGATGTGAACACTTACTCAGAACGCTCACGACTAATGACATCTCACCACATCAAAATCCTACAATACCCAAACAAAACTATTAACAATAGCTTCAAATCATCTAACCTCACCAAACCAATATCAACATCTTCAAAATCCTTTAACTCCAAAAGATATTTATAAAAAAGTCAACCCCAAAATCATAAGTAAACCCTTAATTTCATCTTCTTTTTTTCATAAATCATCCAAAACCCATAATAATCGAGTACATACCTTTTGGGTATGTATGTTTTTAACTATGTGGATCCGTAGAAGAACCTCTCGATCATGTTCTTTATTATCATTGTTGTACCTCCGATCATGTTGTTGTTGTTGTTGTACCTCCCACTCCGTCGAGTGTTATCCTGTGTTCTTCTAGGTTCTAGGTTCTTCTTGATTTGCATCTTTTACAAAAACCAACGGGCGGGCTAGCAGGCATTGGGCTGGCTGAAATGGCTGAAATGGGCCAGGTTATTAGACGTTGGAATATGGTATGTGAAATGACGTCGTTTAGGTGGAAAATAGGGCAGGTGAAATGACGTCGTTTGGAATGTCTTTTAATATATATAGTAATTTGTAACACATGGGCTACCAACAAATATCCTTAAACATTTGGATACTCCAAGTCACTAATTGCTTGGCCCAAGCTAAATCAGTCCAACCTATTAATTTTCGGATATAATAGCTCAAGACACAAGATATAATGGACTTTACCATTATTGAGAATCACACATATAAACATAACGCCCTATCTTTATCTTTCTCTCAACAGATACATAAAACAAATACCATTGATCTTTCTTTCAATCAAAACGAATCAAACAAAATTCCTTTCTATTTTTTCGCTATGTATATCGAATAAAACTTAAAAGACTTTGATTATTTTTCTAGTACCCGAATAACACTAAAACAAACAACCTTGAGATTTTTCCGCCTCGATCGTTCGGTGTGGTGGTTTGGCTTCAAGATCTCACCAAGAGGTCTCGGGTAGGTTTTGTGTTTCGTTGTTTGTTTTATCTTGACGAATTAAAGGAAGAATTGGTAACACTATTGTTATTGTTTCTTTCCTTTTGATATTCAAATATAGAAGGACAAGATTAATTTGTCACGATCTATGATGAAAATGTGTTAATCTTTAAAGATGGTGTGATTTTATAACCCCAACACGGATCTGAGATCATTGAGTTCTTTTCATTTTTGATTCTTGTTCGAGTTTGGTTGTAAGTTGAGGAGATGGGTTGAGGAAAGTTGTGGTTTGATGTTGTTTGTTTTGGTTAATAGTATAATGCACTTCATCTTCTCGAACTTCTTTTCTTTTTCTTTTTTTGGACCGATGATGTAACAACTGGCATATTTTTTTTACTATTCATCATCGTATTTTTCACTATTCATTATTTTTACGTAAGTTAAATTTTACGAGTATTATTTACGTATTACTTTTTAGTTAAATCACGTAACCGAGAAATGGTATTTTATGCACAACATATGGACTAGAGTTAGTCTACATATTGCTAAAACATTTTCAATAATTCCATTTTCGTTTTTGGTCTTACTCTTATTCACATATTATTATTATATATATTAATCCACGAGCCAAACGACGTCGTTTTGGCGTTTGAAAAAACGAGACGAAACGACAATTTAGGCCCCAAATTAAAAGGTAAAATGACAATATTGAAACGACGTCGTTTCGCAAGTTTGTAAAAAGGGCAAATAAGACCCCCAAACTGTGCGACGATTTGCAAAACCAGTAATACCGTTTCCATTCCACGACAACGGCGTGCTAGGACTAGCTCTAGGCGGTTGTTCTTCAGATTTGTTAGTACGTGACCTTCGTATACTCCACCTAAATGGCGGTTGTTGAGGTGGTGGTTGACGGAGTTTGACGATGAGGTGTGCCACGACGTTAGTGTCAGTTAAAGCTTCCGTTATCCAGTCATCGTCATCTTTTTTCAACATGTTAATTTTTTATAAAATTATCAAATTTTTTATAAAAGTGGAAGGAAGGAAAAAAAGATGGAAAGATTGTTGAGAATGGTGGAATGGGTGAAGTTACAGGGATGGATTGGAGTTGGAGTATTGGAGTGGGGTCCACACACAAAATTTGAAAAATGGCAAAAATTACCCTCGAAGTATGCGACACTTTTCAAATTCAATCGTGAACTTTATTCGTTAATATGTAATTAAGGATCTTGCGAATTCATTAAATATATATACACATATATTAAAAAAAAAAAAAAAAAAAAAAAAAAAAAAAAACTTTAAAACACACCCTTACATCAAACTTAATGTCAACGTTTACATTCAACCCATCTATCACTATACAAATGTGCCAAATGAAATAAATATACCAACATTTACATAAAAAAAATTCGCACACAATTTAAACACCACACATATAACATAAAAATAAAAGCAAAGAACCCGCTGCAACGCGCGGGTGCATCATTCTTGTTTATTTATAATTATTAAATAAATAAAAGCTTTTACACAATTTTTATGCACGAATAATATACCCGATACTCTCAACAATGGTTCTAACATATTTTTAAACTCAATACAATGTTACAAAAATTCAAGAATTATTTACCTTGTATTTTTAATTCTTTTATTATATATATTTTAAATATATATAATTATGATAATTTAAGTCGTTGCGAAAGAATAACTATTTAAACATCCAATACATTATATAAAATGCAATTTTAAAATTTTTATTACTTTATTATATATTATTTTGTTCCGCTAAAATTTATTTCTAGCTAACTCAGTACCTAAATTAAAATATTTAAACTAATTTACACAAAAATCAAGATAATTTTCAACAACAAAACACAAGCATTAAATGCACATCCCCTCCTACCCCCCCCTCCTCCGCCCTTTCCCCCATTTTCAGCTGATCTTACCCACCTTTTGTTGACCATTTGACCAAAAATTGGAAATTACCATTTTACCCTTTCATTAAAATTAACAAAATGCCCTCTTTGCACTATAAATAGAAAAGAAAGCCTAGCTCATTTCACTTACAAATTTTTTTACTAAAAACCCTCTCAAATGCTTCATATATTTCGTCCATAAGGATACAAGAAGAAGAAAAGATCCGATTTTGTTTGTTTCAAGCATATTTCGATCATTTACGAGCTACTATATATTAACTACAAATTGATTTGGAGTAACCGTTGGGGATCTATTGTTCTAAATATTTCCAAAAACTCTACATTATCAAGTAAGTATAAAATAATTTTTATACCTTTCATTATGTATTTTATACCTTTATTATCCATGTTTATGCATTTATTTAGTTTAAATCTTCATGTAAACTCATTTAATTACATATATCACTCATGCTCATGTTTGACAATTTTTATGATGAAATAAGGTTAATATAAGTTTAAAAAAAATTATTGGATGAGAAAAATGAGTATAATCAAGCCTTAAAACATTTTTACTCTGATTTATAAAATCTATTGTTATAAAGGTGTTTATATAAAACTATAATTGTTATTACTCGATTTAGTTATTTATTCTAGATCTATATTATATTTATGTTATTATGTTCATTTTGGAACTATATTTATAGTTGAGTAATTGGTGGAAGAAATTAGGATAGATTTGGAGTTGATTTAAGGGTTTTAGATAGAAAAATTGATTATTTAAAATATGCGGAAGCTTCTTGAAATTTCCAATTTTCGAAAATCAAGTTATTCTTACAAGATTTTTAAAGAAATAGAAAATAGATTTTATAACTAAAACGTGGTCATTTAATGGATAAAACGGATCTATAAGAAATAAGATACGAAGTTTAAAAAAAACATAACTATGATACATACTTGAAAAATATATATTACGACTACTAACAGTAAACATCGACGTAAAAATATTTTCACAACTAAACATATAAAACAAACATGTACGGGTGATATAACTTTCATAAATTGCATACAATACATTATTGCACGACCTAAGTCATATTACTACTTTAGGTTGCGGTTAGAGTATCGGCTCGACTTTTCACGCAAACATTTGCTAGTATCATATTACCACTTTGTTTGAGGTGAGTCATAGCTCCACTTTTACTCATTTAAATTACTTTATAAATTCTTTGGGGAGATACATGCTCGTTTACTTAAATCTTACGCTCGTTTACGAAATATTTTACTCGATTTATATAATACTATACTTTTTATCAAAATACTTTATTCGCTTAATTTAAATACACGATTTGTATTTATGTACTTACACAATACTCTAAACCTGTCGAAAAAGTATTGATAGTACTATTTGGGAAGATGCCCCGCCCATGTGTCCCAAATTCATGACCACGGTGACTATAGTACTATTTGGGAAGATGCCCTCGCCCATGTGTCCCAAATTCATGACATTGAATCAATATAACGGTGTATTGTGTAAACTCGTGTAAGCTTGTATCATTGTCATGAGGTTCAATTTGTCATTACTCTTTATATTAAGTGCTTGCATATATCGTATACACATATGTTCTCATCGTTAACGCTTTCAACACTTACGTTTATTGAATATGAACTTATATGTGGACCTAAGATGTTACAAGTTTGGTATGAGCGAGTTTGTAGCAGATTAGGTTGGCATATACTTGTCATGAGAATTAAATCATAAAGGCTTTACATCTTATTTGAAACAAACCTATGAACTCACCAACCTTTGTGTTGACACTTTATAGCATGTTTATCTCAGGTCAGTAAGGCGATAGCGGGTGTATGGAGCATAGAGTCATATGGCATGTTTTGGAGACTTATGCTTTTATCGTTTACCATTTGATATGTTTTAAAACACTTATGTATAATTATACTTTGGGACCTTTTGTTTGTAACTCTAGTTTTATTATTCGAATGGAAACTTTTCAAAACGTCTCATCTAGAGGTCGTTTTCTATAACTTAATGTTTGTACTATGAAGTAATACCCTCGTTTAGGTTCCGCTGCTATCCGAAAAATGAGGGTGTTTCAGATTGGTATAAGAGACTTGGTTATAGAGAACTAGGTTGCATTTAGTACCTAGAGTATAACTACTATATACGTTTACGCTCTCATCCTTATTGCCTTACACACTTTTCGTGCTCGTATGTTTTCTGATAATTTTTCATCTATACCCACGCTGTTGGATGATATGTTTTTATACTGATGGGGAAGTCCCAGAATTTAGTCGAGTCATAAAAAATGTGGAGCTCGGTAATAACTTGTTATTTAACTTGATATTGTGACAGTTCTTGTTTGATGAGACATGAGCCTGAATTAAATAAAGGTTACTCCCTCCGTCCTAAAATTATTGTCCCCGTTTGACTTTTTCAGTCTTTCTTTTACAGCTTTAACCTTAAGTATTTTTGTTTGTGTTACATAATACTTGATGCAAAATATATGAATGTATTGAGTTTTAAATGAATTTTCATTGGTATAATTTTTCATCAACTATTGTATAACACAAACAAAATATTAAGGTCAAAGTTAATAAAGAAAGACCGAAAAAATCAAAAAGACAATAATTTTGGATGAAGTATTATTTAGCCATAAAGATTTGATGATTTGCAGAGGATGGGAGTTCTATTGAAGACACTTTTGAGAAACTGTTAGAGACTAAATTTTTCGTGATTTTAGCACATAAGGAGGTTCCTTTGTCTTGAGTGCAACACTTCCCGACACGCACACTACATTACTCCTCCACCATTAAGGATCGGATGGTAAAATGTCTACCCATTTAAGTAATGTCTATCATTTGAGATATGTATGCACAGTAATCGTATGCGTGTGAAAGGATGCAATTATAATTATGGTGGCCAACATCTATCTACTATATAAAGCGTTTAAGTTGTGGGCTCCAAAAAATTAAGATAAGGGCTCCGATCGTTGAGTGACATGTGTCACTTCTCTAACTAAAAAATAACAAAAAAGAATGAGCTCTAACAAACTAAAATAAGGAGCTCCAATAATGGGTGACACATGTCATTTCTTAACTAATTAATCACATTTATTTTTAAATTTAAATATCTTTTAATTCGTTTAATTTTTTTATGATCTAATTTCACCATATTTTTTAAAATTTTGTGCTCTTTAATTCAACATCCATTTTGATATATTTTTATGAGTTTTTAGTATTTACATTTTTAGTAGGTTTATTTTATTTTGATTCAAATTTTTATAACTTAAACCTTTATTTCAATCAATACAAACTTTATTTATCAAAATCATTTACTTTTAAAAAAAGTGTTTGAATGGTAAGAGATTATGAACGTCTTTTTATATGCGGGAATAATAATGTCACGAGAAAGATACTGAAAACCCAAACAAACACATACAACTAACACATATACATTTGGAGTGTTGTGAAATGTATTCACTAAGCGGGTAGGAAATTGCGAGGAGAGTTGGGCTAGCAATTCATTACTATATTTATATATAACTATATTTATCGCCACATGTGCGGGTATCCAACTAGTAATTATAAATGCATCACAACCCACGAGACATATGTGACCATGCTTACGTTGATCGGCGTTAGCTTAATTTAGTAAACAACTTATGACGTAGTATCATGTGTGAGCGTTAAGTATAAGTCGGGTAGTAAACAATTTTCCTCATATCTAACGTTCACAAATGTCCTTTGATAACATCAAATAGTCCCGAATATTAAGTGTCAATTTTCCCGATAATGCTCGTATTTTATATCATTTATATAGATTTACGCTTGTTTTCTTTTATATTCCACTTCGGGTAAATTACGAGCATTGGAGCTAATGAGGCGCGGTTTGGAGATTTTCTTAAAGATTTATGCTAGTATGCCCACTGTGAGCGACTACAACAGAATCCATCTCTCGCGTTACGCCATAGCTAGCGGCGACTCGAAGACCAACTCGGAATCAATTACGGCGTAACTCCCAACAAAGGATTACGCCAGTAACCTATTAGGTCAAAGGATGTTTCACGCCACCATCGACACGCCGTAACTCCTTCCAATGATTACGGCGTAATCAATACAAGTATAACTCAGTACCGAAGATACTGGTAACCATTCCATGTGTTACTGTGTAACAACTTCGAGAGCATTATTATGGAATTATATAGGTTCTGGTAACTCTCAACTCAAGTTACGCCAGTAACTAGATCGTCGCTTATAAATACAAGCCCTAATTTATGCATTTCATCATTCACTCCACACCAAAAGCGAGAACGTGAAGAGGGTCCAAAGGCGGATCTTGAAGAGCATACGGAGCCATCTTCAATGGAGAGGGCCTAAGTTCAAGGTTCAGTAGAGAGGTTCGAAATCACGCTTTCGTCAAAGACAAATATTTGAAGATCATTGAAGACCCCTAGATTCTCATTATGTTCATCTCAGTGGGAATGTTATGTTTAGTTATGATGTAAAAAAATGTTTGAAAAAATAATATAAAAATAAATAAATAAATAAATAGTTGTAGTTATTTGTTTATTGTAAAGTGCAATATATAAGCACTATATTTGGAGCTCATCAAAGAATTAGTATCGAGGAGGCCTCCTCGATCACATTTGAAGAATGAAGTTGGTAATTATTGCGCCAACAGTTGAAGAACATGTAATGTGCCCATCATGACGTCCGCTAATGGCACATCTACTTGGTATACATGATCCGGTTTCTTAGCCTTAAAACTTGAACTTTGGATGAGCAGTGGCGGTGGCGACTTGGTTATAGGTTTAGACTATTTGCTTGTTATTTTACTTTACACAATTAAATCCCATGTCTTATCCTACCCTTTAGTCATGAAAGCGTGTCTAGGTGATGAAGCGAGCAATCTTTGGTGTCTTGGCCATGGATTTGGTCATGTATCATTGATTTTATCCACTTTGACGTGACATGTTAGTAATGAAAATTCACCCTTAACCCATATCGTGTCTATCCATATTGCCTTCAAGAATTGTTTTGTCCTTAACTCTAGTAATGGAGATTTGTGTAACCGCCAAAATTATGATAGAATACATGCTATGACTGTGCTTTGAGTGATCACCCCGAAATTGACACTTAGACTAGTTTAGAGAATTTAAGTGTTTTGTTCCCATTTCATGAGGTGTTCGGCTTTGATTTATTCTAGCATAAGGAATTTTTAAACTTATATTTTCGGTAATGGGAGATATCTTTTAGGAATTTTTCTAATAAGGTCTACTTGAGGGCAAGTAGAGTTCAGTGGGGATATTTGATAACATCAAATACTCACAATATTAAGTGTCAATTTTCCGATAATGCTCGTATTTTATATCATTTTTATGGATTTACGCTTGTTTTCCTTTATATTTCACTTTCAGGTAAATTACGAGCATTAGAGCTAATGAGACGCAGATTTGGAGATTTTCTTAAGAGGTTTATGATAGTATGCTCACTTTGTCAGGCGACTACGGCGTAACTCCATCTCTTACGTTACGCCGTAGCTAGCGCATGACCCGAAGACCAACTCGACAATCAATTACGGCGTAACTCCCAACTAAGGATTACGCCAGTAACCTATTAGGTTAAAGGATGTTCCACGCCGCCATCGGATCTGTTGTAACTCCTTCCAATGATTACGTTATCAATACAAGTGTAACTTTGTATCGAAGATCTGGCGTAACCCATTCCATGTGTTCTGCCGTAACCAGCTTTTCGAGAGCATTATTATGGAATTATATAGGTTCTGGCGAACTCTCAACTCGAGTTACGCGTAACTAGATCGTGCCTATAAATACAAGTCCTAATTTCGCATTTCACATCATTCATCCACACCAAAAGCGAGAAGCGTGAAGAGGGCCAAAGCGGATCTTGAAGAGCATACGGAGCCATCTCAAGGAGAAATCACTCCTGCATTATCGATTGTTTTATCTTTTACTTCGATTCATGTATTTCATTATGTCAAACATTGAATCTTTAGTTTCGTTTAATATGATCGGCTAAGCACCTTTGGTGATAGCCTAGTTATGATTCTTTAATTGTTTTGTTTACGTTTACATGCTTCTGTATATGTGTTTCTAGTGTATGCATGCATAGTTCGTTGGTTGCTAACCTAGCTTTGGTAGTTTTGAATAGCGGTAGTGTCTAGTTGCTTAGGAGAATTGACCAACTGACCCTAAGTAGGTAGACTGAGTGGGAAGGGTAAGAATTAACCAATCGACGACCCTTCTTCGCTTGTCTTGATGACCAAATGATCACATGCCGTTTGGATGAACTTAAGAAGTTAGGGATGAGTGTCTAAGATGCTAGCGCCCGGGTACTCATTGTTGCGAATCTTGCATGTAGAGGTGCTTAATGACTTGGCTTAGGGGACTAAAAACAATTGGACTTTCAAGGGTAGTAGCTTGATCTCTGGTGGAAGCCTTTGCTGATAGGTTAGGACGAACTGACCAAATGTCGTCATAGCGACTTAAAACCCCACTTGAATCAATTGGAAGTAATTAGACGTGAACATAACATGATAGGATGAGCAACTAGGTTAGCTCACTTCACCTCTATTGATTACAACTCTATCTATTTTATTTGCTTTCATTTCTTGTTTTATTAGTTAATTATCATTTCAAACCAAAAAACATTTAAAACCAGTGACACTTAGACTTAATTAAGATCCGCTCACATAGCTCTTGGGACGACCTCGGTTTTACCGATTACTACACTACACACGACCGGGTACACTGCCCGTGAGTGCATAAGATGGACCATATGTAAATGAGACATTATAAATATTAAAACCTGGTTAGAAAACCTGCATCATCCTTCCTTGTAGAGATCATGGCTCTAAGAAGGACGACTCACATCACTAGCCAAGGAGGTGCAGCACTGGGGTGGAAGGACTGGTGAACGTGGAGGTAGAGGAGATGGTCGCGGAATTGGAAACAATGATAACAACGATAAAAATCCTGATTTTTCCGCCATCATCGCTCAAAAACTTATAAACTGCTTCCCACTATTGTCACTTAGGTTGGCAATCATATCAATAACTCGGGAAACCACGGAAGCAGGAATAATGACACCAATGATGTAGGTTGGAATGGTAACAACAACAAAAAATGGATGCACGTATAAGGAATTTTCTGCGTGCAAACTAATGGAGTTTGATGGTATAGGATGCGCCTTGGCATATAGTCGATGGGTAGAGAAGATGGAGTCGGTGGTCGACATCAGTAATTGTGCCACCCATCAGAGGGTGAATTATGTTGCATACTTGTTGTCAAGGAAGGCATTGACATGGTGGAACACACGACTTGAGTTAGGGGTAGGAAATCGGCGATGGGCATGGCGTGGGACGACTTTAAGGCACTCTTGAAAGAGGAGTACTTCCGGACAATGAGATGAAAAAGCTAGAAAATGAAATTTGTCACCACACTATGGTAGGGGCTGGTCATGCGACCTACGGATGGATTTCATGAGTTAGCCAAACTAGTTCTTCATTTGGTTACCCCTTAATCCAAGAGGATCGAGAGGTACATCTATGGCCTTGTCCACGATATTAGTGGGGTGTGAAAGCAACAGAGCCATCAACAACTCAGAGTGCAATATTGAAGGCAGGAGCCTTAACATATGAGATGTTTAGGAATGGGACTTTGAAGAGCGATTGATAAGAGGAAGGGAGCGAGTGAGTCAAACGAGCGAATAAGCACAATGATTGACAACAAGAAGGCAAGAACATTTGCAGCAACTGGTTCTGGTCAGAAAGGGTATGTCGTTATACATCCTAAGTGTGTAAAATGCTCTTATCAGGGGTCTGAGCCCTGCCGTGTGTATACTAATTGCAATCAGTTGGGACATTTTGCAAATTGATGTAGAGCGCCAGCGAATGTGGGCAATATGAGGAATAACCCAAGGGCGTGCTATGAGTGTAACAACCCAAATCACTTAGGAATACGTGTCCTAGGTTAAATAAGACACCTAGGCAAGTGCACCTCGGTCGAGCATTCTATTTGGGTAGTGAGGCATGCAGGCGTAGCAGTACGTTTTCCTAGACAATTAATATTCTACCAAATTATTCAATTCCGGTGAAAGTTAGCTTTGTTCTATTAAATCATGCCTCATTAGATAAGAAACCCGGATACATAAACTTTGGCGTAATTACTTTGACTATACACACCGATTTACCTAAGCATAAGTGTTTACAACTCCTTGTTGAGGATAGAACTTTAGGTATCAATAAGCTGAATCACGAGGACGAGATTCCTCTAACGGGAAGGCAGAACAACTCGTATCTTTGTTTTACTATTCATCATCGTATTTTTCACAATTCATTATTTTACATAAATTAAATTTTACGAGTATTATTTACGATAACTTTTAGTTAAATCATGTAGGGATCACTTGTAAATATTATTAAGCGTCAATCATTAATATGTAATAGGTTGCTAATTATGGCTTATATGTTTGTAATTAGTGCTAGACTTATGTAGTAGGCCCAAAGGCCTAAGCATAGGCCCAAACAATCTAGGAAGGGACTAGAAGTGTTTCCCTAGCTCCCTTGCCGATATATACCTTGTAAACTCTCATTTGAGAGTGTTGGTTCCTTCATAATATACATAAACATTCCTTATTATCTTGTGTGTGAAGAATCCGACCGTCCCTTTTCTATCTCTCATTCTATCATACATCTAAACATACTTGTGTTCATATTATGGTGACCTAACAGTGGTATCAATCGCTATTTAGTTTAGTGAAACATTTTGTGTTGAAGTTTGTCACGTTACATGTACTTTTCTCTCGTTAAAAACCTTTCATACGCGTAAACTTTGATTTTTTGCACTTCAATCTTGAAGCTTGGAAAATTTTAAGGTTAATATAGTGTTTAGAATCCTAGTTTGGCAAAAAGTTTGAAACTTTACGTGGGTTTGATTGTTTTTTCACTTGTTTTTTACTTGTTCATCATTTTACGCATAAGCTCAAATTTCACTTAGGTGGATACAGTTCAAAACTTTCTTGTTATTTAAGTGTTATTGAAGTCGTTTCATCAAAACAATCGAGTGTACAAATCGTTTTGGTGATTAAAAATTCGTTTTGGTCATTTCGTTGGTTTCTGAGTAAGCAAAACCCTTTTCTTCGCGTAACTCAAAACCCTTTCTTACGCATAACTAAAACCCTAATCTTCGCGTAACTCTTACGCCCTGCCGAGTTACGCCTAAGCGTCTTACGCATAAGGAATCTTCTTCAAAATCTTCAAAGTCGTTTGTGACTCGGTGTTTTCCTTGCTTGGATAAGATTGTGAAACACTTCGACTTGTGGATATCTTTCATACTTGGACAAGTGTGAAGGATTTTGGTTTTTAACCTATTCTAACGAATAAGCTAGAACCTTACGAGTAATACTTTACACCTAAGATCTATCTTACGCATAAGGTTCCTTACGACTAAGTCTTTAGTTTACGACTAAGATTACGTTTAACCATTAAGTTTGCGAGTAAGAAGAAGGTTTACACCTAAGGAAGTTTACGAGTAAGCAACATCAGTTTACGCCTAAGGACAACTTCAACAACAACATCAAGTTTCATTCAACTACAGAGATCCATCATCAACACAAGTTTCAAGATGTCTCAACCACCATACTTTAACTACTTTTCTCATGAATATCCTAAGCAACAACAACAAATTCATCAACCACAATTTCAAAGAACAACCACAACAAATTGGAAATTATCTTCCTCATCAATATGCACAACCACCACAACAACAAATTCCTCAACAACTCACTCTACAACAACATCAATATGCTAACTACTTTCAATATCATTTCCCAACAAAGTATGCTATGCATGCATCAACTGTGACACAAAAGGAACCCACTTGGTTTGCAAAAATGAGTGAAGCTATTAGTAGTTAACAATCCATTCATGAAGCTCGTTCTCTTGGTAGACCTCCAATGCTTACTCCTGGAAACTATGATCAATGGGTTATTCGGTTCTTTAGGTTCTGTGATCTTAAGAAATCTCATGGTAAATTTTTTAAGAAGGTCATTCTCGAAGGTCCTTTTCAAATGCCAACTGTGATGTCTCCGGTGATCCAACGGCTACTCCAAAGAGGATGATTCTACTACCACTCTCACTATGGATCAACTTCTGGCGAACAACTACTTCATTTTGAAGTCGATGAACTCGCAATGGTATTATAACTATATAAGTATAAAATATTTTAGATAAGTTTATCGAAAATTCTTATTTAACAAATTAGTGTATGCAAAATGTAAAAACCTTACGTGCTGCGAATATTATAACTATATAAGTATAAAAGATTTTACCAAATTTTGTAAGAAAATCTTATTTAATAGCCATGTTGTTGAAAACGTAAAGGTGGTGAATACGGTCCCGTTTAAAAACTTAAATTTCTTGTATCAAATAACCGATCAAGTGCGTTGCAATATGATAAGCTGCAATAATAACTCTACAACTATAAAGATAGTATAAACATAAAGGAAAACATGTCACCACATCACAAATATAAACACAATGCATATTTAAACACAAAGAATAAGTAAAGAGTGATCAAGTCGACACGATGATTTATAGTGGTTCGGTCACTGAAGCTAAATCTTTGCCCTACTTAACTCCACGAGTTCCGGCTAGAGTTAGTTCACTAAGTCAACAAGATCCTCCTCGTGGAGAAAACCTTACAATGTCGCTAACAATATTTATCGATACTAAGTTAGATATCGAGTTATATTTGGAATTTCCTACACAGAATGCATGGGTAAATGGTGAGATAAAGGAGGTTGACACTTCCCAAAGTTTCAAACACTCAAAGCTATAAAATGGTTAATGTGAGTTTTCATGCAAAAATACATATGATGTTTTTTTCTTATGTCTTTGATTATTGCATAAATGGCCAATCCATCTTTCAATGAAAGATTTGATTTGAATTACTTCCTAATGGTGAAGATTCTAGTTAGATGTGCAAAAGTGATTTTAATAAAACTTTGTGTTTAAATGAAAATATATAATGTAATGTTTTATAAAATGATTAAAGTGTTTATGCAAGTTTGCTTAATCAAAGAACAAAGTGATTTTGTCTCATACCAAAAAATATGATTCTATAGGAGGTTTATGTAGACTAGTTAACTCAATTTGAATCACTTCCTCAAGTAGAAGATACTTGCAAATTGAAAATTCACCTTTATAAATCATTAATTAAGTTATTATAAAATGCAAGTGTTAGTATGCAATTTATAAAAAATGCAAGAGATTTTTAATATGAAGAAAGTAATTTGATGCAATAAATACAACTTTGATCATTAGGCTAGTTTGTAAAATTGTATTCATATCTTGTATGAAATGTAAATGAAATTCAAAAAAGGATTATTGAATTTGTAAATACTCAATAACTTTAAAATATATTTTAAACATTCTCAATGGTTTGATTATAATGCAACATAACAAACATATTCGAACATGTGTTGAAGCATTGAAAGACTCGATCGTCGGTGTTGATGGATGCTTTAACGATTTATGGTTCTGAGTAACTTTTATATTTTCGTTATATATTACAAGTTACATGTTTGTCATTTTAGAACATAAGAGACCTTTTAGTTTAAATATCTACATATTTTCACTAACAATGTCTTTCTTTTATATGATGGCAAAATAAGTAAACCGTAACACATAGTAAAATGTAAATGTTACTCATTTACACTTCCTTCTTCCCTTTGTCGAAACAAAAGGTGGGCACCGAGCTTCCTACTACCTTTGCTCGTTTAAACTTCATTCTCCCAAAAGGCGAGTTTGACTACACTATCCATTTAAACGTCTACTCCATAGCTCATTACTCCCCATGATTATTGCTTTCACTTGTTTATTGCCCTTCGTTGATAGCGAATCCATTGATCCAATTCTTACAAAGGTTTAACCTGAATGGGAGCACAAATATATGGAGGAGATACACAACATTCGGGAATTAAGCTATGTTAGTCTTAAACTTTCCAGGAGCATAAGCGATGAGAAGAACTATAATATAAAAGTATATTGGAGAGTCGTTAAGGTTCATATATCAAGTTAATCTCTTAAGGAGAATGAATGCTTTAGAGAATGACTATTTCATGATATGTTAGAATCTGGCCACATGCAATCATTTTTTATATCCTAAACCTAAAAAATCAAACAAAAGAGAACAATGAAATGAGATAAGTGACAAATACAGAATTATTATTAATTTATTATTAAAAAATGCTTAATGGTCACAACTCGACCGACATCCTAAGGTATAATTGTTGAACCAATCACACCAACTTTAACAAACAAGAACGGAATTGTTCATTGATTGACAAACCATTATTATAGAAATAACTTCTTCCAGTTGTCATTGGGTTGGGAGTTCTAACATGATTTTAAATGACATGTTCCTTTATGACATCATCATCTTCTAAAGATTATGTTTTGGATTCGGTAGACTTTCGTCAAGAGTTAGAATGAGAGATTCCTCAATCCTCAAGTTTCTTTAAGTACTATGAATGTTTTGCTTGTATGGGAATATCTTAAGAGGACATCTTTGTAAGACTTTTGATCGAGCGATGTTTGTTTGGTGTTAAGGATAATTTGCTAATAAGACATAGTCTAAGCATTATTCTTAGAAGAAAAGTTTTCATGCCATATTATGTATAAAGTAGACATCTTAGACTCGAAAAGAGTAATATTACGGGAAGAAAATAAATAAACATTTAGATGTGAATGAAAATGATTCCATAATATAAGAAATGGCAAATCGCGTAAAAGTGTCTCGATTTATACTCGATTTCAATTTAAGATACTATACTTTTTTTTTCTCAATTTAGCATACTCAACTTTTTTTGTTGCAATTGAAGGCGATTAACGAGTTCTTAGATAACTAGCAAGTCACCTTCTTCTCCATCATAATTTTATGGCAACCTGGTTTCAGGCGATCCACCATCACCACCGTCATCGATCACCACCACCACCACCACCACCATAACCCATCTACACTACTACATGATACTAGAAATACTTGGGTGTAATTGATTCCGCATCATTTACATCATAAATGAGCATTTATCCAAGCACTTTTAAATGCTTATCTCCTTACAAAATCAACAAACAAACACTTAAATAAGCAATATCAATCACCTCTAATCTTAAAGTCATACAAACTCGTAAATTTTTCATCAATAATTACATAGACCTATCATGGTGTCGAAGCTGGTGACTAACGTTCATTAGTCGTAATAGAAAATACACTCAATAAATTTTGCCTACAAAATATAGAATCCTAATATTCTAACTAAATGTTTTCCATGGCCATAGGCAAACAATTAATACATGCATTTCATTTATGTATCAAGTATATATATTCAGGTTCACTTTTTCTTTTACCAAGTATAAACATTTATCTTGAAGCTAATAATATAAACATTTATCTTGAAGATAAATATAAACATTTATCTTGAAGCTAATAATATAGGCTTTCGTTGAAATGTCCTTTGGTGGGATCAAATGAGGCTATAAAATCATATTGATATATTAAAAGATGAGGAGAATCAGAAAAACTTGTGGGAACTCAATCTATTTTACTTCTCAGGTCAAATATCTAAAACATAGGTGGTGGTGGTGATGATCGATGAAGGTGGTGGTGGTGGATCGTGGGAAAACCAGGTTCTTGGGAAAATCATGTTGGAGAAGAAGGTGACATGCTCGTTACCTAGTAAACTGTTAATCGTCTTCAATTGCAACCAAAAAAAAAGTTAGGTATACTAAATTGAGAAAAAAAAATATAGTACCTTAAATTGAAATTGAGTATAAGTTGAGTACATTTTTATACGATTTGCCCTATAAGAAAGTGTTGGATTAACCTACATGTTAAGCAAAGGTTAGGAATGACGGTTTAAATTAATATTCGCTCCGTCTCAAAATAATTTTCCTTTTTTGATTTTTTTTTTGTTTTAACTTTGATCTTAAATATTTTATTTGTGTTATATAATAATTGATACAAAATATATGAATTGATTTGTTTTTAAATGTTTTTATTAATAATTTTCATCAAATATTATATAACAAAAAATATTAAAGATTAAAGTTGAGAAAGTAAGGCTTTAAAAATCAATTAGACAATTATTTTAAAGCGAGAGAGTATATCGTTCTTGTTGACGATGATATTCATGGTATGTTTCAAAGGATAAAGCGTTGTGTATGTCATCATATTGTGACTTAATTTCGCTAAAGTGTTGAGACTACAAAGCTTTAAAGTTTTAGTTTTGGATAATCCTATACTCCATTTAGTTAGTGTTTAAAATCCACATAGTGAAAAGAAAGGTTTCTGGGTTTGAATCTAGTTGATGATGAGTTGAAACCGTGAATCAGTTAGTCTCACTGTCAGAAACAACGACTATAAAATAGGTCTTCATAATAATCAACCACCTTATAATGAAGACTTGTTTTTACGTGAACATTCAATTGTTTAAATAATTCAAATGTGCATGTTACGATCGAACCACGACCAAGAGAAGCAAAAGTACAAAAAGATGAAAGAATAAAGGCAAAAGTCAAGAAATTGAAGTTATGTAAGTGGATATGAAAATTAAAATCTATGGGTTCATGGGACTACAAGTTGATTAAATGTGGGTATGATTTTAATTTGTAACATGACATCATTCGCGACATCATGGATTAAGACTTTCTTTTCTTGATTGGTATTATATTTGGTCAATGGTCGTGCATGAGTTGTTTGTGATTAGTATTACTCAGACTAGTGGATGACCTTAGTTAAAAAAAAACAAAAAACTAGTGGATGACCCATGACCCGTTGGGTTGCTACATTTTGTTAGTCACGTGTTGCCACGATCCTCTTGAACTTCTAGAAGACATTGTAACCTAGAGGGACTTAATTGGTAGCAAATGTCTTTGGTGAGTACGTTCGATCTTTTAAGTTTTAACTATCAATGGACTTTGGTGAGTACAGTCGATATAGTATTACTCCATAGCTGCCTAACAAGGGACAATCTTTGTTTACAGCCTCATTGCATGCATGCAAACGTAGATACTTGTATACATCTACGACCCACAACCAGTCATTTGAGGGACCTAACTCACCTAAGCGTTCACAAGCCAGACTATTGCCTTATTGACTCGATTGGTCTTGTTTGGCACAGCACATGTACAAACATTGATACTTGTAGTCTTGTATGCATCTATAATATATACACAACCAAGGTCGTCTTTAAAGGAGTGCAAGTGGTGACATAAGAATAATGGTTGGAGGCTCCGATAAATATCTAAACAACATATCCATATGGTAGTTTAAGTACATCGTATCTACAATGTACGCATATATAGGTCATTAATATTTATGTTTAAGAGAATGTATAACGATATAAGTATGTCGTGCGCATAGCTGGATTATGTTGGCACTCTTGAGCCAAAACCATAAGTAAATCTCATTAAACGCACAACCAAGGTCATCTTATAATTGTTTAACTATACTAGCCATTGTAACTAGCCGGTACCATTTACACAATCAGTTCATAAGTTGTATGTTACACAGTACGCCAATGTCATTTGAGGGACCTAAGCGTTTACAAGCCAGACTTTTGCCTTATTTGCTTGATTGGTCTGGTTTGGCAGAACACATGTAGAAACTCACGAAATGGTTCTTATACATATTTTGTGGATGTAGCACATTTTTATCGAGTTATGTAGAAGTGGCAGATTTATAGATATGATTAGAGGGTTTTTTTAGAAATGGAAAAAGGTACGCATTATATTTAATGTTATACCAAAAATTATCTAACAGTAAAGGTTGTTTCTAAGCTAGGGATGGTGCTAAAAGAGTATACACTTAGCGAGCATTCGACGTCAGTTTTGAATATCTTTAGAGAGCATTCGTCGTCAATTTTTCTGGGGTAGCACTGGTGATGAGAAAAAGATGTCGTGATTAAATGGTCAAATATGATAGCTCCTAAATTAAATGGTGGGTTTGGGTATCGGCAACCTTAAAGCAGCTAACTTTGCTCTTCTTTACATTGAAAATACGATCGATATAGAGTGCACTTTGGAACTCGGTGATTATTAATATTTATGGTTACTTGCCGTTCTAAAAATATTCATGGTTGCTTAGGTGGTACTAATCCTCATAATTATCGTCAACTTATAATGGTTCTTTGAAATCTATCGTCAAAGGCGGGATGGAAGTACATAATATGGATCTTCATTTTTTGAAGCTTTCGGTTGTAAGGTTCGTTAGGGAATTCAATTTATTTATGGAATAAAACTAGGTTGGGTAATCACATTCTCTCAAAAAAAATTCTAGGATGTTTGCACTTGAAGCGTATGGGAATGTTGTCTTAGTGATCGAGGTGAAAGTGATGATGATAACCTTTAATGGAGATCGACGACATCGCCCATCGAAGTGGCGAGAGAGTTGGCAAAATTCAACGATCTAATGGATCTACTTTGTAACTTTCGTCATGGCACAAGGGGAAAGCAGTTGGATTTTTGTTAAATCGGTGCGAGTTGCTATTAATGAATGTGGGCTTATCTCGCCTAGACATCCAACTATATGGTCTTCTTATTCCATTGAAAGTCTGAATTTTTGTTTGGTGTGCGAAGAGAAACCGTATCCCAACTATAGTGGAGTCGAACCTCAAAGGTATTGACATACCTTCAATCTTGTGTCCCATTTGTGACAATGATTCTGTGACACTTGAATGGTCAAATATGTCGTGGATTAAATGGTCAAATATGATAGCTCCTAAATTAAATGGTGGGTTGGGTATTGGCAGCCTTAAAGCAGCTAACTTTGCTCTTCTTTCTCGTTGGTGGTAGAAAATACGATCAGATAAGAGTGCACTTTGGAACTCGGTGATTATTAATATTTATGGTTACTTGCCGTTCTAAAAAATATTCATGGTTACTTAGGTGGTACTAATCCTCATGATTGTCGTCAACTTATAATGGTTCTTTGAAATCTATCGTCAAAGCCGGGATGGAAGTACATAATATGGATCTTCATTTCTTTGAAGCTTCGGTTGTAAGGTTCGCTCGAGAATTCAATTTATTTATGGAATAAAACTAGGTTGGGTAATCACATTCTCTCAAAAAATTCCTATGATGTTTGCACTTACAATGTAACATGAATGTTGTCTTAGTGATCGATGTGAAAGTGATGATGATAACCTTTAATGGAGATGGGCTTGGCGTCGGCCCATCAGAAGTGGCAGAGAGTTGGCAAAATTCAACGATCTAATGGATCTACTTTGTAACTTTCGTCATGGCACAAGGGAAAACAGTTGGATTTTTTGTTAAATCGGTGCAGGTTGCTATTAATGAATGTGGGCTTATCTCGCCTAGACATCCAACTATATGGTCTTCTCTTATTCCATCGAAAGTCTGAATTTTTGTTTGGTGTGCCAAGAGAAACCGTATCCCAACTATAGTGGAGTCGAACCTCAAAGGTATTGACATACCTTCAATCTTGTGTCCCATTTGTGACAATGATTCTGAGACACTTGATTATATTTGGCCAAATGTGATTGGGTGTCTTACTTTTGGAAAATAATTTTTCGTGGTGGGGTTTTGAATTCAAGACGGGTTCTTCTTTTTGGAAATTATTGATTTCATCAAAACCTTAACTTGGAAAAGAAGAAGTTATTTCAAGCATATCAACTTTCATGTTATGAATCCGTATATTCTCATCATCTTAGTTGATTTGGAATGCAAAAATGAGAAGATCTTTCAGCTAAAGGTGCTTGGTCATGGATATCTTCATCAAACTACAACATCTTTGTTTTTGTTCGTTGAACAATATGTGTAAAAATGTTCTCTTGATTGAGCTTTATGGCTTTCTTGTCCTACGGACGCATGTAATGTTTCTAGCTCGTGAACTAAGTATTTTATAAATTGCTTGCCTTGTAGCTCCTTGTTTAAAAGTAGCCTTATTTGAGGTTTAATACAAATAGCCATTTCAAAAAACACGTCGCAGCAGGGTAGCGAAACCCATGTACAAAATCTTATATGAGAATTAAACATTACGACAAAAGATACATATAAACGATCTAGCTCGAATTTTTTATAAGTTTTTGTCACTCTCGCCTACTTGAAATAATTGCATATATTGCATTTTGATGTTGAAATTCAGCTTGAAGCCCAAAATATATAAAACCGTATATATTTTGAGACCTTTAAAACTTTGAGACCATAACATCACGGCACACCACATACATTCTCATATACAAACATATACAAGTTCATTTGATGTTGAAATTAGTTTGAAGCCTCAAATATAAAAACCGTATATATTTTGAGACCTTTAAAACTTTGAGGCATAACACCATTCTTGCCTCATACATTCTCATATACAAATATATACAATTTCATAACTGCATACCACTGTGGCTGTGGCAAGTATGTTCGACCTAGTTATGTATGCGGTTGGATTAACTATGTTATAAGTAAACCAAGTCCTTGTGTATATCAATTTGAAATCGCAGGTTATAAACAACGTGAGGCGTGGCGTGGCGGCGTGACGATGAAACACGCTTGCGGCTTAAAGCTTTTGCGTTTATAAGGCGTGACGTAAAGCGACATAGTATGAAAATATTTATATATGATATCATAATTCATATATATCGAGTTCTAACGTGTCTTATAAGGCGAACACGTGGCGTGGCGTCGTGATTAAGCGTCACGCTTACGAGGGAACTTTCTGCAGGCGCTGCGGCGCTTTTTAATAGTGGAAATGCATGAAGAAACTCTAAAACCAAAGTATAGGCAAAATCGCATATAGGTTAATTGAAATATATGAGAATATAAAAAGGAAACGTAAATGAGCTAGGGCAAAGAGTAAATAGTTAGCATGATAATAATAAGACAAATAAAAGAGGCTAGATGTGAAAGTGCCGTGTCAAAGTTGTGGTGGAAGGTGCCGTACCAAAATATATCTTTCTTTTTAGTTCCAAACTTGGGTTTCTTTTCAAATTCAGTGGACTGTGGGTTCCATTCTTGAGCCATGACTTTTTTTTTTTGATTGATGACTTCCTTTATTTGCATTTTCCATATGCCAATTCAAATTCAATAACCAACCTTCAATATATAAAGTAATAAATTATACCATACGTACATCCCCTCCAAATTCAGTGGGCTGCTTTTGGTTGTGTATGCGGTTTTTACTATGAGTGTTTTATTTAGGAGAGAAAAAGCTAAATTGGCGCTGATATAGCGAGGTTGTTTATGGTTTTGTTGTGGTCTTGTTACCAGTAGTCTAAGATTTAAATTATCGGACCAATGGTTGTATTCGTGAAATGATTATGTTCCGAAGCAAGAGGTTCCGCAACAATAGGATTTGAGTTCAAGTTTCGTTAAAGACGAAAGTTAAACTATTATATTTGTGACCTTTTCACGGCTTCCAATGGTTGTATATGTTTTGCTTTTAATGAAAAGTATAGTAAAGTAAATTGACCTTTTCACGGCTTTCATCTAGTGATCTCACAACAAATACGTTGAATGTAAATTGCGTAAACCTTTAAATACACGAACACAAAAAATAAAGTTACAATGACTATTCAATCAAACATAACAATCAGGATGCATGTATCATCTCAGTGATCAAATATTGAAAAATCAGTGGTTATAGGTATGTCAAATATCGTACATTGATGGATCGTTATTATGTCCAACATGTCTTATTTTCTAAAAGAAACACCTAGCCTCATTAGAAACTTGAGCAATATCTATTTGATTGACAAATAACAATTGGGTTTATACAACGTGCTTTAAAGACAGTATTAGCGCACATAGACATCGGTCACATAGAAAGGAATGATCCACAGATAAGTATGTGGATCGCCGGCCCTTTCTCGCGACCGATGTTTATGTGTTTAACATCTTGCGCTTAAGCATGAAGTAAAAAAATTTTTAGAAAATATTATTAGGTCATTATCATAAACTACGTGTTTCTTAATCTATAGTGTACTGCTTAATTATTACTCAAATATATATTAAATCCCGTGTAAAGACAAACAATAGTAGGACTTTATTTATTTGTTTATGTGGTCATCTTATGTACTACTCCAGTAGTTAAGTACACTTTCAATTTGTATGCTAAACATAGAATTAATTTTTTAAGGATGATATTATTAAAACTAAGAAAAAGCCTGAGCAAACAAAAGTTATATGATTCACGAGAAAAGAATTTTTAAGCCAATCTAATCAATTAAAATTGAATCTAACCGATTAAACATAAAATTAATTAAATCTAACCAAAAGTTCTATGCACCACAATACACTGCTAGTGGCGAATCAGTTTTAAAATGACCGCGCATAAATATTTTGTTGTAATATAAAAGCACATATTTTTCTCGACTTGGTTGAGACAATAAGGTTGTAAAATTCGCCGATGCAGTGGCGGTTGACCCGTCAGCCATATAATGCTTATAATGCGCTTAATGGCGATGACCCTAAATTCTGAAGGAATTTATTAAAGAAATGAATATCGCAAGATTAATTATAAAACTAAGCAAATTAGAACAAAATCAATAAAATCGGAGTTAATTCTGGTGAATTTGAAAAAAAAAAACAGATCTGAAGTTGACGGCGTTGACCACCGTTGACCAAACCGCCGCCAAGGCCGATTTACGACCGATTTTGACCAAAACGTATTAGAATCGATTGGGAAATATCGTGGCGATGACCATGATATCCGTAGTAGCGCGCTTGCGCAGGCGCCGTACCGGCCGATTCAACACCGAGTACAACTAAAAAACTTTCACGAAAATTAACAATACAAAATATAATTTTATCTGGGTTTTGTAACGCCGTAGGACACCCCAATTCCATCACTTGTCACACTACACTTGCAAAACCTATGAGATTGGGTTAAGAAACAAACACGTGTGTTATGCTTTTCTAATAGTTTATCACTCACTAATTCATGCATAACACTTTGTTAATAGTTGTTTCAGAAATGTTAAACCGTCAAAATGTTAAACCGTCAAAAATGCACGTTAAAAATGTGTTATGAGTACTCGAACGATAAAGAGAAGTGAATCGATGAGCACCAAAATTTGATCCATTCTCATTTTCTCTACTTTTAATTCCTTTCATTAAAACCAACTTACTTGTTGGCTGCCTAAGCTCCTTCGAAAGTTGAGGAGATTTTACTCGGGATTCAATCTGCCATGCAGTGGCCAAAGATCTGAGTTTTCTTCCTAACGCGAACCCGTAAGTTTTAAGGGTTTTCTTCGCGGTTTCTTCAGTGGTTGGTCCCGAGGCTGCCGTTTGGATGATTTAATTGGAATTCGGTTTAGTGTGATGTCGTTAAAAAATTAATAAAATAAAAATCCCTTTCATTAAATCGACAAAGAGATATATGGTATGTTTGTTAAAAGTAGCGATGAAGCGATAGCGGTGAGTTGTGGCACAACTCACCGCTTTCATCGCTTCTTAAAGAACCAATGGACAATGAGATTTCCTAAAAAATAGCAAAACTCATAATTTTTCATTAAACGAATCTAAAAAAAAAAAAGCCTTTATCGTCACCGCTCATAAAATAAAAAAACTTCAAAAGCTTCACCAAACATAACCATAATGGTATGTTTGGGCGATATGAGAGAGGTTATCTTTATTTTTCAAAATAAAATTCTTAAAAATAATCTTTGAAACTGTTTGGCGGAGGCTTTTGAGAGAATTGTACTTTTTATTCTGAAAATAATCTCCTATAAACCAAGTGAAACTGCCGTTTGGATCGTTATTAACCATGTTTTATTTCAAACAAATAATTTAAATGAAAAGTTGATTCATGAAGTTTTCAAACGTCTTGGAGTATTAAAACTTTAAATTCTTGATATACCCTCCAAACATTTATTTACAATTATAGATTTGTCTTTTATGTTATTTTACATCTTATAATTATATTAATTTAATTTACCAAACATTTTCTTGAAAAAGAATACAAACTTTGTGGTACGTATGTTTCTGCAGTTTCTGTTTCTGACGTATAAACTACTGATTAGTTTTTGGCTAAACATACCCTTTGTTTGGCGGACATAAGTTATAATAGATTATAAAAAATAATCTTCTATAATCTCGAAAATAATAAGTTCTTACGAATTTTATAAAAATAATCTCTTTTATAATCTTTTTCGTAATAAAGACCAACACCAAAGATTAAGACCAAAGATCAAGATAATCTATTTTCGCAAAACATACCCAATACTATTCAAATTAGTACATTTACATATAAAATAATCATACCTATCACATGTCTAGGTTTCGATAATTCTAAAGGGCCTTCTATTACTACTGAAACCTACCGTAACCTCTTCTGTCCTTTTTGTCTTCGCTTTTTCCAAAGTCTGTGTGATTTTTGTCGGTTTGATAGTATTTTTGCGATTTTAAGCGTTTGGGCATTAAACTTTATATTCTGATTCCGATTTTCGGTTATAAACTTTTGATATAAACAAAATTATAAAAATAAAAAAAAATTAAAAAAAATAAAATAAAATAAAAGTGCCTTAATAACCAAACGGGATATTAATAACTCAACCCTTCTAAAAGGTGTAAAGTTAAGGTCAAGAAAGTAGGTTTTATAGAAATTGTTTTGAATTTTATTCAGAAATTGATTTTTGATTTATTATTGAAAGGGCCGACAATTCGACAAACATCACAAGATTGGAATAATGAGAAAGGTCCGACTTGGTCTCTTTTTTAGTCTTTTTCTACTTCTTTGGCTTTGTTCTACCTGCACGTGTGTTTGAATTCACTTTTTTTACACTTAAATCCAACTCATCTTCTGTTAACTTGTAGATACGAAAATTAAAAGTGATTCTATGTACACATTAGTACTCCTTTACTACTCTTTTTGTTAGGCCTAGACAGAACAAGGATTCATATTGTAGAAGATGCAAGAGGCGTATGATCGTCACATTCCATGATCAATGGAATGATATTAATCAATACTTCAATACCATTTGGTTTGTAATTTTGGGTTTTGTATTGTGATAGAATGAGTTCGTAACGTTATCTATTTTGGTCACTTTAAAATAGAGATAATTACGCGAAAATGTATATAACTTATCACTTTTTTTGTTAGTGTGTATAGCGTCATTTTTATTTTATTTTTCTTTATTATACAAACTTTTTGAATCACTAAATATACGTATTTTGTGCGTGTAAATTAACCATTTCTTTTATATTTTGTAACCGCCTATCGACATCAAGAGTAAAAGTTATTTTACATACACAAAACACACAAAGTAGTTGGAATTCAAAAATTTGTGTAAAAAAAAAAAAAAAAAAAAAAAAAAAATCACGATTGACGATGAACAAAACGATGAGATTATCGTTTTCAACTAATTATCCTTTAAAATATGCTTTATATTTTATGTGTTTGTTACGTAGGTCTATAAAAACATGTAAGTTCCTTACTCTAAACACCCCTTAAAATAGTTTTTAACTGAACTATAATAAGCCAAAAGTTTAAGACCCAAAAATTCCATTTAGGCTGCGAGAGAAACAAAAGTCATGGTATCTTTTCTGCAACATGCAATTCAATGTTGAATTTGAATTCCATGCTTTTAAAGCGTTTAATTTTATTTTCACTTGTCATATTCTACTACTTGTCATATCAAGTATCCAACTTGTTCATAGACGTTTACTAAACCGGTTCATGCATGTATGTGTGGAACACGTAGAAAGAAAATAAAACAGCTAGCACTAATTAAATGGTTCAATGAACATAGATTTTCTTATTCAAAACTAACCGTTGTTTCATTATGTTTTAGTCGTAGTTTGTTTAGTAGCAATGTCGAAATTTGACTTACTTTCATGATTTAGATTATGATTAGTCGTCAATGACCTTAGGTATTATATATGACGTATATGTTGTTATTAGTCGGTACATGTCATGAGTCACTAGTTGTAAAAGACTTTAGTATGTTTTATGTAAATAAACATTACTAAATGTAGAAACATTTTATAGATTAAATATGCGATATATTAATCATTTATATTTTTATTTTTCTTTAAGACATTAGACATTCATATTGTAAAAAAAAAGTAAATAATATGTTTGGTTCGCTGTAATTTGGTGTAATTGGATGCAAATGTAACAAGATTACATTATGTAAGCTGTTTGGTTTGAAGAATAAATGTAACTGTAATTCATATTAATTATGTTTGTGATTTGGTTTTTAATGTCATTGTTATTCAATGACTCCAATTATATTAAAAGTGAATTCATGTTAAATAACATGTTGGATGGAAAATTATAAATTACGTTGTAATCCAAAATTTTAGAGTTTAAAGCATAAGAGCATGGAATGTCATGGTAGCCAAACCTCTTCATTCGTTTAGACTTACGCCACATCACTTCGTCGACACACTCACTTAAAAATACCCCTCAATCACAACTAACTCAAACCTTGTTTTTAAAGCGGATAGTTTTAACTTTTCGTTTTGTCTTTTTGCTCGTCGTTGGGGTGGCGAACATGCAAGTGGCGATGCCATACGGTGTGATGGCGGGGCTTGGGTGGCGAGCCATCCACGTTAGCCATGGCGGCCATTCTCGTTACCACACCCACGCCTAAGATTATAAAATTTTATTATCATTATTACCGTTATTATTATTATTATTATTATTATTATTATTATTATTATTATTATTATTATTATTATTATTATTATTATTATTATTATTAGTGTTATTGTTATTATTATTATTATCAATTTATTATAAATAAATAGGATTTAAAAAAAAATAGTGAGTTTGAGATATTATGTGGGCTCCTAGTCCTTTAAGTATAACATGGTTAATCCTACTAAAGATACAAATTGCCAAGCTAATCCTAATTATTATTATTATTATTTTATTTTTATTTTATTTTATTTTTTTTATTATTTTTTTTTTTACATATTCTAGGGGTAAAAGTAGGAAGATTATTATTATTATTATTATTATTATTATTATTATTATTATTATTATTATTATTATTATTATTATTATTATTATTATTATTATTATTATTATTATTATTAGATTTATGTTAGAAATTCAAGATATTGACAAAAAATTAGTGGGAAGCCGAGATATTATATAGGCACCCATTGCTTATTTATAACAAAGTTAATCCTACTAAAAATGTGAACATCAGCTCGTGTCTCAATGTCTTGAGCCACGAAAAAAATTTAGATCCGGTTTAATAAGGTCACTGCATCTTTCTTTAATTCCCAAAAAAAGAATTATTATTGTTTTTGTTATTATTATTATTATTATTTTAAATTATAATTACTGCAAATTACAATACATTCACATTATAATTAATATATATTACAATTACAATCTTTTGATTTATTACATTTCATTCACATTACAATTTATTCAAATTATATTACACAATTATTTTCAAAGCATTCTGCGAATCAAACGGTCCTAAAAGTTTTATAATTAGCTAATGTAGGGCTGAGCGTCGGTCCAAAACCAACCCTAACCGACCCGAACCGACAAAACCGAAAACCGAATTATGAAAAACCTAACTGAAACCGAACCGACGGGCCGTCGGGTCGGTTCGATTTGTGTCAGTCGATTCGGTTCGGTTTAGTGTATTTAGGTGTTTTTGTCGGTTTGGACGAACCGAACCGAACCAAACCGAAAACACATAAAACATGAATGAAAACCGAACCGACGGGCATCGGTGCCGGCTCGGTTTTGCTTTTGTCGGTTTAGTCGATTTTGTCGGTCGGTTCGGTTTTGGACATTTGATGCTCGACCCTAAGCTAATGTGATATAAATGACAAGTTTATAAACTATCGTCAGACACGGTGGTGACTGGGTCACCGCATGCACATCGCCTTTCTTTTTCCGACGACCTAATTGTCGCGCCATGACTGGTGTGTGTCTTTTTTTTTGTTTTTTATTCAAATATTTTTAACAACAAAATTAAACTTCATTAATAAAAATATTTAAACATTACAACAACAATTAAAAACTTAAATTAATAAAACGTAAACTTACAATACTTATTAAAAACTGAAACGAATTAAAAACTGAAACTAATAATCTAAGTTGTGACGTGCTTTGATTGTTGCCTTAAGTTGTTGAAGTTCTTGTAGTTGTCGTGCGGGCATAGTTGGGTCAATGGGTGTATTGTAGAAAATTACTTCTTGTGTACGGTTTCATTTTTCTGCCAATGCAAGTTGCTGATGTTGGATCTCAAGTTTCTCCTTTTTGAACTCCTCGGCTCGCCTTGTCGTTGCCTCTTACTGCTCCAACTATTTTTTCTTCAACTTTAAGTATTCCTCTTCCATATTCTTATTTTTTTCCTTATTTGACGGCCTGAACTTGAAAAAGTTATTGGCCATCGTACTAACAAATGATTTAGGTGGCTCACCAGAGGAGGTGGGTGCTTTCTTCTTGTATGCTTCATGACCTTTTGGTCGTGATTCTCGAGTCTCGTCCTCTTCAAAATCATCCACGTTTTTTGGATTAAAAGGACCTCTTGTTGACCCAGAGGTGGTTTCAAGTCTTGGATTTCTTCCGACTATTCGGGGTGAAGCAGGCATCTCAGCAGCTTCCCAAGCAGAATGCTTCCTCAAAACTTTCCAACACTCCTTCATGTAAGCATGCTTGTGAATCACACGGTATTCTTTACAAGCTTTTCATAGTCGTCTTTGTCATTCTCACCACTTCGTGATTCTTCTTAATATTATCCATAATTGCACAAAGAAACCAACCCTAGAACGAATCCTACCCTTCCATTTGGTCGTGATGGAGTCGTAGGTTCTTTGGGAACCGTTTCTTGTTCAAAATACGCTATCACCTCCTCCCAAACCCCATTCCGGTTGATAGCGTTCTCTAGCCAATTTTCCGACACATGTATCCAAGCTTTACAAGACCTCTTCCTCCGTTGTCCATGGTTCGGCCTTTTTGTTTGCAACATTCTTGCCTTTTCCTTTGTAGCCCGCTTTTGAACCCTTTTTGATTTGACGGGTGACGTCTCTTCGACATCGTCTTCAAGAAGAATAGAACCGTGGTATGAACCGTGCCCCTAACCTTGCCCCATCGAAGCATCTTGACTTTGGTATTGTTGAGACGGATAGTTTTGAGGAGGGTATTGTTTAGACGAATAGTTTTGAGGGTATTCTATAAAATATTCAAAATCCATATCAAGATTAACACCATGATGCGGTGAAAATGATTGATTTGGTTGGGAAGATTAAGGAGAAATCCATGTTAGGATGATATGACGACCATTGGTGATTGGTTACAATTGATATTAGGACGACCGGTGAGAAATATGGACGATTGACGAAAATGGGTTTTGATTTTGGTTGGGTTGTGGTAGTCGTGTTTGATATTCAAAATCGGTGCACGAAAAAGAATACCCGATTTTGAGGTGGTGTTACACGGTTAACTCAATGATGGATCCGGTGAAAATTCAAATTGGAGAATTTTGGGAAGTCGGGATCGTCGGTTTTTTATGTGGGAGTCTTTTTGTGACATGATGAATATTGATGAAATTGTTTGAATTGTGTTTGAAATTGTGTGTTTAGAAATGTGTTTGAGGTTAGTATTTATAATGTTGTAAAAGTGATAAAGTTTAAAAAAAGTTTTGTGTGAAATGCCATGCTCACTGACCATCACCCAACACCCACAATAGAGCAACCGAGCCTCGACCGATCAACACCTACTAAGTCGACCGACCCACTGTGAGTAGCCTCATGGTGGCCATCATAGTAAATGCCCCAACAACAATTAATCACTTTTTACCTGTATCCGTTAGTGTTTACAATACTAATTCATATTGTAGTACTCTCGTAAAAATAAAATGGTAGCAGCAACAACGTCGAGAATGACCAATTAATTTAATAGAGGTTTCGTGGTTGCCATAGCCGGTTACTTTTTTATGTTTTGATAATTATGAATTTCGACTTTTTCGTCTATTAAATGCTAGATTTTATCGAACTTATCGTCACACACATTCAAATCGAGTAAAGCCTATCATTTTAGAAGTTTGAAATCACTACTTTAAAGTTGTTTTACACAAGACATTAATTAACACTTCTCACATTTTGTGATAATAGTTACAAGACTTTTATCACTAGACCTTCCCTAATTGGTTAATCTGTTTTCGATTACGGTCAAATCGACCAACTCTATCAAACCCACCATCTATATGTGGTGCATAACTATATATCTCAAGCTAATAATTTACGAATCGGCAAAAATTTTAAAATGCATGTATGTGTTGTTTATTTGCTCAAAATGTTGAAGTGGTTTGTCATCAAACGAAACATTTAGGGTTGATCTATATGTTTGATAACATCAAATTATCTTGAATACTAAGTGTTAATTTTTCCCGATAATGCTTGTAATTTATATCATTTATATGGATTTACGCTTGTTTTCTATTATATTTCACTTTCAGGTAAATTACGAGCATTGGAGCTAAAGAGACGCAGATTTGGAGAGTTTATTGAAGATTTATCATATTATGCTCACTTTGAAGAAGTTACGGCGTAACTCTTCTCTCACGTTACCGTAACTAAAGTGTGGCTCGAGAAAACCAACTCAATGTAAGATTACGGTAACTCTATCCAAGATTACGACGTAACCATATTAGGTCAAATGAGGTTCCGCGCCGCTACTAATTACGTCGTAACTCATGCTACAACTCGACAACCAAGATTTATCAAGATACGACGTAACTCCTTCCGAGGTTCTGCAGTAACCAAACATTTTAGTGCAAAATACGAAGAATTGTATGTTACGGCAGAACTCTTATAATTAGTTACACCGTAACCATATCATCTATAAATACCCTACGATTTCCATTTGAAAGTATCCCATTTCACACACAACATTCGAGAGAACATGAGAAGAAGTCAAGGCGGATCTAGAGGAGCGTATGGAGCTATCTCCAGGAGAAATCACTCCCTACGATAAGCATTAGCTTTTATCTTTTCTTTACTTTCAATTCATGTATTTCGTAACATTAAACATTGAATTGATTGTTATAGTTAATATCGTGACTAAGCACCTCTTGGTCTTGGCCTAGTTATGATTCCTTAATTGTTTTGTTTGCGTTTACATTGTTTAGTATAATTATTTCTAAGTGTACGCATGCATAGTTTGTTGGTAGCTACCTTTGTTTGGTAGTTTGAATGGCGGTAGAGGCTAGTTGCTTTGGAGATATGACCAGTGACCTAAGTGAGTAGACTAAGGCGGGAAGGGTAAGATATGACCAATGACGACCACTTTCTACTTGTGCGATTGACCAACCGATCACCCACCGTTTGGATGAACTTAAGAAGTAGGGGTGAGTGTTTAAGATGCTAGCGCCCGGCACTCACTATTATGAATCTAGCATGTAGCGGTGCTTAATGACTTGGCAGGGGACCGAGAAGTTGGACTTATGAGGGGACACCGACTTCTCCAGGTGGGACCCTGGCGATAGGTTAGGATGAGCCGACCAAATCTTGTCCTAGCGACTTTGACCCCACATAAAGTAATTGGAAGTAATTAGACGTAAACACTACTAATTATGATGATTAACTAGGTTAGCACCACTCTCCTCTATTGATCACATCCCTCGCCTTTATCTGCTTTAGTAAAAAAGCACTTCATCCAGAGGTATTGTCCTCCGTCGAAGATATCTAACCAGCTCTTGGAGATCCATAATTTCAAGCAATAAGATGATGAAATTCTGTATCAAGCCTGGGATAGATACAACGATCTCCTCTTGAAGTGTCCTACACATGATCTGAACAACCAGCAAATGGTCAACATCTTCTACAAAGGAATCAACGTAACTACAAGGCGGATGTTGGACTATCGAGACCAATTCCGAGCATGACTCTACTCTAGCAATTGAAACCATCCAAAAATGGCCGATCATTCCCAAAATGGCACGATGGAGGAAGCAAAAGAAACCAAGGCGGAAGTTTTGACGGTTTGAAGCCATCGCTAACAAGCTAGAAAGGCGGGACGGGATATGCTAAAAATCAAAGAAACTGCTCATGCCATCAAGTAGGTTCTGCGAAAGTCATGGGGGGACATCTCATTAAGAATTGTCCTAACGTTAACGAAGAGAACACGATCGAAGAAGCTAAATATGGAGAAAATCGACCGTTTTACGGGGATAATCGTAATGGCTATCGTGGACGACCTCCCCCATATTATGATCATAGTGAAAGAAGAGCTAACTTGGAGGAAATGATTAACAAGTACCTAGTAGATTCGACTAAGAGACAGAAAGAGCAAGAAGAATGGCTGAAAAACTTCCACGATAACACAAACAAAAGCCTTTCTAGCCATGACGTATCACTAAAAAACTTGGAAACTATGATTAGGAAGCTTGGCGACGGTACAAAAAGAAATGAGGCACAAAAGAACGGATCAACAGATGTAAAGCCGTGTTTTACGAAAATCACAAATCCAATCATGAGTCTAATAAAAACAATGATGGTGATGGCATAAGAAAGTTACGCCGTAACCAAACATCGGAGTTACGGTTTAACCAGGATACGAGCAATGACAAGTCTACCAAAATTGACGACTCTAAAAGGAAGAATCATTGGTGTAAGGCTATTGCAATTGATGATGGAGAGTGTTATAACCTAGAGGCCTCATGCGACCCTCGAAACAAGGCCTGCGATGGAGGGGTCGATAAGGAAAGGATTAATGATGACAGATACATGTGGATCGCACTTAACGATGAAGAAAGATTAGCCAAATTCTCGATTAACGAGTGGAAGGACCACCCATCAAGGATTGCTGCGGGGCCTTACTAATCACGGAAGATGAGTTCACATAAGCATGGCCGACTTGCAACCCCTACGTGAGTATTGCAGCGGAGGAGGCAATGTGAAGAATGAAGTTTGGATATGCCCGCATGAATCGGAAGACATGACATTGATTTTGGAGACCTATCATTCAATGATTGGTATTCGATGAAGGTTCGGGGCGCAATAATTAATTCGGTTTTGTTGAGAAATTTAGAGCTCAAATATGAAAACATATTCTTGAAGGAAGAACATTAAACCTCTCAACGATATTCCTTAGCAACAATGATGGCGAGGAACTCAAGTCATTGGTGTGAGAAAATTAAAACCCCGATGGAAATTTTGGGCATCTTGCAACCCTTTTCATTATGAATGTAATGGACCTTAACTAATGACTATGGACCTCGACTAATTTTTGGAAGCGAGATAGAGAGAGTTGGGAAGATGAGCTCTATGGATCTCGACTAATGACTCGGAAAGAATGAATTGCCTTGGCGAGCGATCTAGGATTCGACGATTGGGTCAAAATCAATTACGGAAAGATAGATGCGCTAACTAAGGAGAAAATCTGGAATGGATGTATGAGAAAAGACGAACCAAGCAAATAAGTTCCAAATGAAGAGTCGGATAATGATACCAAGGAATCATCGAGGAAGGAAAAAGAGGAATGCAAACAAGTGCTAGTGGAAAATTTACTCGACGATAAATGGCTTAAAGATACCGATTCCGACGATGATGATTTAGATTTCCTTGAACTACAAGGTGAAGATGGGTTCATTGACCCGATGATGAAGCACATGAGAAAAGAAGGTGCAAACTTCTAGGCATTCCATATAAGAGGCCGCCGCCAATTATAGTCGAAAAATATGAGTTCACTCGATACTATTTGGTGCCGGACGAAATATTTTGCAAAATTCGGAAGATCGAGACTAAAGAGCAATGACAAGTCTACCAAAATTGACGACTCTAAAAGGAATAATCATTGGTGTAAGGCTATTGCAATTGATGACGGAGAGTGTTATAACCTAGAGGCCTCATGCGACCCTCGGAACAAGGCTGCGATGGAGGGTCGATAAGGAAAGGATTAATGATGATGATACATGTGGACTTCACTTAACGATGAAGAAAGATTAGCCAAATTCTCAATTAACGAGTGGAAGGACCACCCATCAAGGATTGTTGCGGGGCCTTACTAATCACGAAGATGAGTTCACATAAGCATGGCCGACTTGCAACCCCTTTCGTGAGTATTGAAGCGGAGGAGGCAATGTGAAGAATGAAGTTTGGATATGCCCACATGAATCGGGAAGACATGGCGTTGATTTTGGGGACCTATCATTCGGTGATTGGTATTCGAAGGTTCGGGGCCGCAATAATTAATTCGCTTTTGTTGAGAAATTTAGAGCTCAAATATGAAAACATTTTCTTCAAAGGAAGACTATTAAACCTCTCAACGATATTCCTTCTAGCAACAACGATGGCGAGGGAACTCGAAGTCATTTGTGTGAGAAAATTAAAACCCCTGATGGAAATTTTTGGCATCTTGCAACCCTTTTCATTATGAATGTAATGGACCTCAACTAATGACTATGGACCTCAACTAATTTTTTGGAAGCAGTATAGAGAGAGTTGGGGAAGATGAGCTCCTATGGACCTCAACTAATGACTCGGAAAGAACAGAATTGCCTTGGCTGAACGATCTAGGATTCGACGATTGGGTCAAAATCAATTACGGAAAGATAGATCGCTAACTAAGGAGAAAATGCGGAATGGATGTATGAGAAAAGGCAGACCAAGCGAAAAGTTCCAAATAAAGATTGGATAATGATACCAAGGAATCATCGAGGAAGGAAAAGAGGAATGCAAACAAGTGCTAGTGGAAAATATACTCGACGATAAATGTCTTACGATACCGATTCCGATAATGATGATTTAGATTTCCTTTAACTACAAGGTGATGATGGGTTCATCGACCCCGATGATGAAGCACTTGAGAAAAAAAGGTGCAAACTTCTTGGCATTCCGTGATAAGAGGCGCCGCCAATTATAGAAGAAAATATAAGTTCACTCGATACCATTCGGGGCGGACGAAATTTTTTCAAAATTCGAAGATCGAGACTAAAGAGCAATGACATGTCGACCAAAATTGACGTCTCTAAAAAGAAGAATCATTGGTGTAAGGCTATTGCAATTGATGATGCAGTGTTATAACCTATGGGCCTCATGCTACCCTCGAAACAAGGCATGCGATGGAGGGTCGATAAGGAAAGGATTAATGATGACCGATACATGTGGTGCGCACTTAACGATTAAGAAAGATTAGCGAATTCTCGATTAACAAAGTGCAAGGACCACCCATCAAGCATTGTTTGCAGGCCTTACTAATCACGAAGATGAGTTCACATAAGCATGGCCGACTTGCAACCCCTTTCGTGAGTATTGCGGCGGAGGAGGCAACGAAGAATGAAGTTTGGATATGCCCACATGAATCGGGAAGACATGACGTTGATTTTGAGGACCTATCATTCGGTGATTGGTATTCGATGAGGTTCGGGGCGCAATAATTAATTCGCTTTGTTGAAATTTAGAGCTCAAATATGAAAACATATTCTTCAAAGGAAGACAATTAAACCTCTCAACGATATTCCTTCTAGCAACAACGATGGCGAGGAACTCAAGTAATTGGTGTGAGAAAATTAAAACACCGATGGAAATTTTGGGCATCTTGCAACCCTTTTGATTATGATTGTAACGGACCTCAACTAATGACTATGGACCTCAACTAATTTTTGGAAGCGGTATAGAGAGTTGGGAAGATGAGCTCTATGGACCTCAACTAATGACTCGGAAAGAACAGAATTGCCTTGGTCGAGCGATCTAGGATTCGACGATTGGGTCAAAATCAATTACGGAAAGATAGATGCGCTAACTAAGGAGAAAACTGGGAATGGATGTATGAGAAAAGGCGAACTAAGCGAAAAGTTCCAAATAAAGAGTGGGATAATGATACCAAGGAATCATCGAGGAAGGAGAAAGAGGAATGCAAACAAGTGCTAGTGGAAAATTTACTCGACGATAAATGGCTTAAAGATACCGATTTCGACGATGATGATTTAGATTTCCTTGAACTACAACGTGAAGATGGGTTCATAGACCCCGATGATGAAGCACATGAGAAAAGAAGGTGCAAACTTCTTGGCATTCCGTATAAGAGGTCGCCGCCAATTATAGCCGAAAAATATGAGTTCACTTGATACCATTTGGGGTCGGACGAAAAATTTTGCAAAATTCGGAAGATCGAGACTAAAGAGCAATGACAAGTCTACCAAAATTGACGACTCTAAAAGGAAGAATCATTGGTGTAAGGCTATTGCAATTGATGATGGAGAGTGTTATAACCTATGGGCCTCATGCGACCCTCTAACAAGGCCTGCGATGGAGGGGTCGATAAGGAAAGGATTAATGATGCAGATACATGTGGGCACTTAACGATTAAGAAAGATTAGCCAAATTCTCGATTAACAAAGTGCAAGGACCACCCATCAAGCATTGTTCAGCAGGCCTTACTAATCACGGAAGATGAGTTCACATAAGCTCGGCCGACTTGCAACCCCTTCGTGAGTATTGCAAACGAGGAGGCAATGTGAAGAATGAAGTTTGGATATGCCCACATGAATCGGGAAGACATGACGTTGATTTTGGGGACCTATCATTCAGTGATTGCTATTCAGTAAGGTTCGGGGCGCAATAATTAATTCATTACTGTTGAGAAATTTAGAGCTCAAATATGAAAACATATTCTTCAAAGGAAGACCATTAAACCTCTCAACGGTATTCCTTCTAGCAACAACGATGACGAGGAACTCAAGTCATTGGTGTGAAAAATTAAAACCACGATGGAAATTTTGGGCATCTTGCAACCCTTTTCATTATGAATGTAATGGACCTCAACTAATGACTATGAACCTCAACTAATTTTTGAAGCGATATAGAGAGTTGGGAAGATGAGCTCCTATGGACCTCAACTAATGACTCGGAAAGAACAGAATTGCCTTGGCTGAACGATCTAGGATTCGACGATTGGGTCAAAATCAAATACGGAAAGATAGATACACTAACTAAGGAGAAAATCTAGAATGGTTGTATGAGAAAAGACAAACCAAGCGAAAAGGTTCCAAATGAAGAGTCGGATAATGATACCAAGGAATCATCGAGGAAGGAAAAAGAGGAATGCAAACAAGTGCAAGTGGAAAATTTACTCGACGATAAATGGCTTAAAGATACCGATTCCGACGATGATGATTTAGATTACCTTGAACTACAAGGTGAAGATGGGTTCATTGACCCCGATGATGAAGCACATGAGAAAAGAAGGTGCAAACTTCTTGGCATTCCGTATAAGAGGCCGCCGCCAATTTTAGCCGAAAAATATGAGTTCACTCGATACCATTTAGGGCCGGACGAAAAATTTTGCAAAATTCGGAAGATCGAGACTAAAGAATACCTCCGAACTGCTACCAATTTCGCTTGGGTCAGACGTAACTTAATGAAGGACATGGAGGAAGTTGACCAACTCCAAAGACCACCATAAAGCCCCGTAGCTTTGAGTCTAACTTAAAGATTCGTAAATAAAGAAAAGTGCTCTTTCGGGAGACAACCCAATTATCCCTTCTTTTGTTTTATTTCCATTTCTGCTTGGGTTTGTGTTTCAAACTATTTTGCGGAAACGAAGAAAAGTTCTTCGCAAAGATGTTGATCGACGAGTTACGGCAGAACTCATTATCATGGTTACGCCATAACAGACCCTTTTGCAGCAGAACTTCAGAAGCTTTACCAATTATGGCGTAATCCCACTCAGAGGTTACGCCGTAGCTACACTTTTGCAGCATCTACCAGGATTTGCCTAGTTACGACGTAACTCCTTCTAGAGTTACGACGTAACTGTCCTCTGCATTGCTTCTTTCATTTTAAACACAATAACCTTGTATTAGTCTTTTAAATGAACTTTATGGGTATGTTCCCTGTAATCCCTCACGAGACTACACTCGTCCAGTTGGGACACCAAGTGGTTTAAAAGGCTTGTTGCATACGCTAAATGCAACCGTGATTCCTTCGAAAGTGAGTTAGGTTTATTTCTCATTTTTCATTTTTTTCTTTTAGAATTATGCTTGTCGGTGGTGTGATTTGTGGATCAAGTTTGCTCGTGGATGCTTATGCGAAGGCACGACTCTCTTCGTGGGCCTTCTTTCTTTTGGAGCAAATTTCGGGAAGTTCTCGCCTAATTCTACTTTTCTCTTCACCTTTATTTAACGCTTAGTACAAATAGGACTTTGTACAATTCAAGTGGGGACGGAGTAGAATAGTCTCTTGAACTTTATTTCGCCTCGTTTTTCTAGTTTATTTTGAAAATTATGCCATTTTAATATTTTGACATGTTTTTCTTAACCTAACTAGATTAGATCTTAATGAGCACATTATAACCCTTGATATTATATGGTGAGATTAGCTTTATCTGTTTCCAAATTTTACCGAAATCCACCTAATTATGAGGTGTCTTGGGTAGCTTGTAAACTTTGAACTTGGCCTTTGCATCATTTCGAGACCATAGACGAGGTATGTTGAGTTAGCTCGATGTATTTGGACTTTTCAGTTTAAGAAGGCAGTATTATAGGATTATCACCCAAATAGCCTACCATTGTGTGTCTATCGATTAGTCACCTCGACTTCTCGACCCCCACGTGAAACCCTTTTGTTGCACTCACCTTTAGTGCAAGATACCCCTAGATACACCCATCTGAGCCATTCCTTTCATTTTGTTAACCCAATATATTGTTTTGTTACACCCATACACCTTAGCCTACCCTATAGTCTTTATTTGTGATTGGGAAATTAGCATTTGCCTAAGTTCAAGGTTCAAGTGGAAAGGTTCGGGAATCACGCTTTCGTCGACGACATATTCTTAAAGATCATTGAAGACCCCCCGAATTCCCATTGTTCATCTCAAGCGGGGGGATGTTATGTTTATTGTTATGTTTATGATTCAAAAAAAAAGAAAAAAAGTGATTCGAAAAAAAAAAGGTTATGTATTTGTTATTTAGTTGATTGTTAAGTGCGATGTTATAAGCACTATATTATGAGCTTAATACAGATTTAGTATTGAGGAGGCCATCTCGGTCACATTTGAAGATTAGAGTTAGTAATTGCGCCAACAGTTGTAGAAAAGGTAGTGTGCCCATCATGACGTCCTCTAATGACACATCTACCTAGTATATCATGATCCGGTTTCTTGACTTCGAAACTTGAACTTTGGGCAAACGGTAAGTGGTGATGACTTAGTTATAGATTTAGACTATTTGCTTGATTTTGTTTTACACCAATTTTATCCCATGTCTTATCCTACCCTTAGTCATGAAGCATGTTTAGGTGATGCAGCAAGCAATCTTTGGTGTCTTGGCCATGGATTTGGTCATGTATCATTGATTTTGTCCACTTCGCCGTGACATGTTATTAATGACAAATCACCCTTAACCTTTGTCGTGTCTACCCATATTGCCTTCAAGAATTGTTTAGTCATTAACTCTAGTGGTGGAGATTTGTGTAACCTCTAAGCTTATGATAGAATACAAGCTATGACAAAGGTGATGAGTGATCACCCGAAATTGACACTTAGAATAGTTGAGAGATATGAGTGTTTTGTTCCCATTTCGTGAGGTATTCGACTTTGTTTATTCTAGCATAAGGGATTTGTAAACTTATATTTTCCGGTAATGGGAGATATCTTTTAGGAATCTATCTAATAAGGTCTACTTGAGGGCAAGTAGAGTTCAGTGGGGGATATTTAATAACATCAAATTATCCACGAATATTAAGTGTCAATTTACCCCGATAATGCTCGTAATTTATATCATTTATATGGATTTACACTTGTTTTCATTATATTTCACTTTCGTAAATTACGAGCATTGGAGCTAAAGAGACGCGGATTGGAGAGTTTATTGAAGATTTATCATAGTATGCTCACTTTGAAGAAGTTACAACAGAACTCCTCTCTCACATTACGCAGTAACTAAAGCGTGGCTCGGAAAACCAACTCAATGAAGATTGCGGCGTAACTCTGTCCAAGATTACGACGTAACCATATTAGGTCAAATGAGGTTCCGCGCTACTAATTACGCCGTAACTCATGCTACAACTACTGGAATAACCAAGATTTATTGAAGATACGCGTAACTCCTTCTAGAGCATTTTAGTGCAAAATACTTAAGAATTGTATCTTACTGGCGTAACTCTTATAATTAGCTACGCCAGTAACGGATCGACCTATAAATACCCCACGATTTCCGGCATTTGAAAGTATCCCATTTCACACACAACATTCAGAGAACGTGAGAAGAAGTCGAAGGCAGATCTAGAGGAGCATACGAAGCTATCTCCAAAGGAGAAATCACTCCCCTACGATAAGCATTAGCGTTTTCTCTTTTCTTTACTTTCAATTCATGTATTTCGTAACATTAAACATTGAATTGATTGTTATAGTTAATATGAGCGGCTAAGCACCTCTTGGTGCTCGCCTAGTTATGATTCCTTAATTGTTTTGTTTGCATTTACATTGCTTCCGTATAATTATTTGTAAGTGTACGCATGCATAGTTTGTTGGTAGCTACCTTTGTTTTGGTAGTTTTGAATGGCGGTAGAGGCTAGTTGCTAGGAGATATGACCAACCCGACCCTAAGTGAGTAGGCGGGGACAGGAAGGGTAAGATATGACCAGTGTGACGACCCTTTGTACTTGTGCGATTTGACCAAGTGATCACCTCTTGTTTGGATGAACTTAAGAATTAGGGGTGAGTGTTTAAGATGCTAGCGCCGGCACTCACTATTATGAATCTAGCATGTAGGTGCTTAATGACTTGGCTTAGGGAACGAAGCAATTTGGACTTATGAGGGACACCGACTTCTCCAAAGGGGACCCTTTGTCGATAGGTCGTGACTAATCGATCAAATGATGTCCTAGCGACTTTGACCCCTAAGTAATTGGAAGTAATTAGACGTAAACACTACTAATTAGGATGATTAACTAGGTTAGCACCACTCTCCTCTATTGATCGCATCCTCGCCTTTATCTCTTTTGTAGTTAAATATATCATAATCATATTAAAATCATGACACCTAGACTTAGTTTAAACCGAACACATAGCTCTTGGGACGACCTCGGCTTTCTGACACTACACTACACACGCCGGCACACTTGCCTGCTAGTGCATTAGGATAGACCATAAGTATAACGAGACAATATAAATATTAAAACATGGTCAGTAAAACCTGCATCAATGTTCTTTAAGATAAATGGGACTAGCGAGAAGCTTGCGGGGCGTTTAAAAGTGTTTTAGAATTTAGAATCTAATACTTATTCGGCAATGCGTGTTAATCTTTCTAATTTTGTCTAAATGCTAATTTTCTAAATGCTAATGAAAGTAAAAATTTTAAAAAAAGTTTAGCTTCGATCATTTTTCATTTCTAAGAATGTCCCCAACTCTCACACCAATTTACCTGTCACATAAGTGCCACATCCATTTTCTTTCTTTTTCACCACCATCTTACTTTTCACCCCAACCATTCTCACATCGTGATCATGCTTGTCAATCCTTCACTTTCACCCCGTGGAGGGTGTTCGACGATAAGTCTTAGGCTTTTTGTATTTAGGCATGTATGTATTAGGCCCGTATGTATCTTATATATACACTCATATGTACCAAATATTATGAGATCAATACACAGAAGATTATACCGACTTACATGGTATCACGAGTTTCCAACAGAGCCTATGCCAACTTGTTTCTGCTTCCACCTTGATCGATCACTATTTCGGTTTCCAGTTTCACGACTAAGTTTAGTCGCAGTGTTTTGGGCTAAGTTTAGCCCCTGTTTGGTTTCATTTTCATTTGATCGAATGAAGTTTCAGCCGTTTGATTGGTTTGGTTTCCAATTTTGTTTGATCGACTGAAGTTTCAGCCGTTTAATTGGTTTCGTTTGGTTTTTTGAGATACGATTGATTTTTGTCGATTTGGAATAATAAGTATTTTTGGACGTTAGGGATTTGTTTTGGGTACATCAGATTTGGTGAATCAGTTTGGTGGTATTAGGAATTTTGTATGTTATTTGGTCCCTTTTTGAGATTAGTCGGTTTTTTGAATTTTAGTTTCATATTGCTATTTGGGCAATATTCTGCTTTTCTGTTTGTTTTGGATCGATTTGTTTGGTTTCTAACCCTTACTGTTCGATATTCCCATAATGACTTACGACAACCCACCTCCCACACCGGCACTTACCCTATCGGACAAACTAATGGCTATGAATCATTAAACCACGTTTGTTCTCGAAAAACTGGATGTCGATGCGATGAATTATTCCTCGTGGATGTATTACTTATCCCATCTATGTCATGGCTATGGGATTTTGGATCATCTTGTTGATCCTGTTGCTTCTTCCTCCACTACGCCTCCTACGGATCTAACACCTAAGGATGCGGAATGGACCAAGATCGACTTCATCATCCGGTCTTGGATATTCTCCACACTTGCTCCATCACTAAGGACACGCCCGTCGATCTTAACCCTAAAGCGCAAAGGCTGCATGGACACATCTTGCGGCTATTTTTCAAGACAACAAGCGCCGCGTGCTATGGCTTTGAAAGTTGAACTGCAACTTGAAGCTTGGGGCTTTATCTATCACGGGTATTTTCAAAAGATTAAATCTCTCGTTTTGCCTTAATGGTCTTAGTTCCCCTCTTAGCAATGATGATGTTGTTACTTTTGCGCTTGAGGGCTTACCTTCCACATATGAGACCATCTCAACCGTTATAGTTAGTCGTGAACCCTTTCCCGATCTCCAAACGGTTAGATCCTTGTTAACTACTCATGAGATGCGCCTTAAGTCTAAGGTTCCAGACCCTCTTGTCGATGCTACCTCCGCTTCTCCAATGTTTTTAGTGTCGAAAACCAACGCTACGCCTCGGCTTGGTACTTCTTTGGAAAAGGTAAACAACCCGTGTTGGAGTTTTGCTAAAGGTTCGTGTAGGTTTGGTGATGCTTGTAAGTATCTTCATAATGGTGTTCATGGCAAGTCTACTTTGCTTCCTCGTACCTCTGGCTCGGCTTTCGGTGTCTCGAGTGTGGCACGCTCGGATTTGGATATGTCGCAAACATTGTTGGCCAAGTTTGGTTTAAATGCTACTAATTGTTTCACCTCTACAGCTCCTGTTGCCTACACTATATCTAGCCCTTGTGTCGCCCCCTTTGGATCAACCCAATCTTCGCAGCCTTTAGGCTCACAGGGGGTTCAGCAGTTTTGCCTAGTTCACTTGGGGGGGGGGTCATCATTTAGCATGACTGGGTTCTTTCCATGTGGGGTTCAAAGAAGAATGCCTGGGGGTCGCCCTTGGTCGATTCGTGACAGGGGTTCATCCGCAGCCTGGACCCTCCGTGCCACTAGTTCTGGCCATGGCATGGTTCCCCACCGCCAGGGGTCGCTTCCGGGGTTCACCAAGGGCGGTCATGCCAGGGGTTCAACATCCACAAAGTGTTCCTTTTCTTCATACCTTATTTTCAGCTAATGGCATTCAGTTTAGATTTTCTTGTCCTCGCACCTCTCAACAAAATGGTAAATCTGAACGTATAATACGTACAATTAATAACTTTATTTGTACCTTATTATTTCAAGCACATTTACCATTAAATTATTGGACTCAGGCTCTTAATATGGCTATTTATTTATTGAATATATTACCTTCTCGTGCCATTAATAATGAGACACCTTTTACCCGTCTTTTTGGTGACAAACCCGATTATAGTGTCCTTCGTGTTTTTGGATGCCTTTGTTACCCACATATTGATACTAATCATAAATTAGGTCCACGTGCCACCCCTTCAATCTTTCTGGGGCACGCTGCCAACCATTTTGGCTACCGTTGTCTTGACCTTAACACCAATAAGATTATCATTTCCCGTCATTTTACCTTTGATGAAACCGTTTTTCCGTTTCAAACACATAAATCCTTGCCTCCTACCTCCTATGAATTTTTGGAAGATTCTTCCGATCTAATTTCCACCATTATCCGTACCACACCCATTGGTCCAAATTCGGACCCGATACCCACTACACCAACTGAACCACCTACATCACCAACACCAGTTACACCGCCATCACCACCTACACCACTTACCACGCCTATCCACCTACACCACATTCTCCACCACCTATTGTTGTACATGCACCTCCAATCACTAACCAACCTACCGTATCTACTCATCCCATGGTCACATCGCTCGCAGTTCCGGGCTACTCATCCTAATCCTAAGTATCTTTGGTAATGTGTCTACTATTTCTTCTTTACCCTACCGTATAAGGATGCTCTTAATGATCCCAATTGGCGCAATGCTATGTATGATGAGTATAATGCACTTATTAAAATAAAACTTGACTAATGTACCTTGGCCCGAGGGTGCCAATGTTGTTCGATTGTATGTGGTTGTTTCATCATAAGTATTTGGGCGATGGCACCTTTAGTCGGTATAAGGTACGCCTTGTTGCCAATGGTAGCACACGTGTTGAGGGTGTTGATGTTGATGAGACCTTTAGTCCCAGTTGTTAAACCGGCACTATTCGCTGCATAGTTTAGCCATTTCGTCATTGGCCTATTCATCGCCTTGACGTCAAGAATGCATTTTCACATGGTGATTTAGCCGAGATCGTTATATGCATCGCCTCCTGATTGGATCCCGCATCCCGATTATGTTTGTTTATTGCAATGATCTCTTTATGGTCTTAAGCAGGCCCCTCGAGCATGGTTTCAGCGGTTTGCTGCTTATATTACTAATGTTGGCTTTAGTTCTAGTCGGTGTGACTCCTCCTTGTTCATTTACGCATGTGGTGTCGATATTGCATTCTTGTTGCTTTATGTGGATGATATTGTTCTTCTTGCTTCCTCCGATCGTTTGTTACAGCAGATTATATCCTCTTTACATCGAGAGTTCTCTATGACCCATCTAGGTGCTCTTAATTATCTTTTGGGTATTTCGCCACGCGTGACTCTTATGGGATGTTTTTGTCACAACGTAAGTATGCTATGGAGGTTTTGTAGGCGTGCAAATATGGTCGATGTAACCCTTCCTGACTCCTACGATATTGAGTCCAAGTTGGGTCCGGTGGTACTCGGTTGATGATCCCACGTTATACCAAAGTCTTGCAGGTTCTCTTCAGTATCTCACATTTACTAGACCTGACATTACATATCTTTGTGCGTGAGTCCGCTTTTATGCATGATCCGCGTGAGCCGCACTTCTCTGCTCTTAGCGGATTTTGCGGTATGTTCAGGGGACTTTGGACTATGGTTTACAGTTGTTTCATCTACTGCGACTCTTTGATTGCATATTCGATGTTTGATTAGGTTGGTTGCCCAACCGCCGACGGTCTACTGGATATTGTGTTTTCTTGGTAACAACTTACTCTCCGGTCCTCTAAACGCCAACCGACGCTTTCGCTCCAAAGGTCGAGGTTGTGTATCGTGGTGTTACTAATGTTGTTCTTTGAGACATGTTGGATTGAATTTACTGCGTGAGCTTCATACTCAGCTATCTTCACCACTATTGTGTATTATGATAACGCGAGTCTTTGTGACTTGTCCTCTAATCTTGTTCAAAGATTAGCGGACAAAACACATTGAGATTGATATTCATTTTATTCGTGATTTGGTTGCTACTGGTCAAGTTCGAGTTCTACATGTTCCTTCTCGGTTTCAGTATGCTGATATTTTTACTAAAGGGTTGCCGTCTATCTTGTTTGCTGAGTTTCGTGACACCTTGAGTGTCCGGTCTCATCCCGCTAAAACTGCGGGAGAGTGTTAGACGATAAGTCTTAGGCTTTTTGTATTTAGGCACATTTGTATTTGGCCCATATGTATTTTATATATACGCTCATATGTACCGAATATTATGAGATCAATACACAGAAGATTATACCGACTTACGGAGGGTAGCCTAATAAAAGACGTCAATTTTTTTTTCTCGCTAAACAAACATAGCTGCAACAGTCTTAAAGTGAAAATAAGAATAGACAAATAAATTGTCGTATATTTACTATTTTCATAAAGTTACTTATAAATATAAGATTTATTTAACTAAATTTGACTACAAAGACTCAAATCCTTTTGTCCTAATCTTTGACTACGATGTGCCTTTTTCTTGGCCGGTGGCTCGTGTCGGGTACTTTCAGCGAGAGATTCACTTGCCATTTACTTTTCTAATTTGAAAGGGGATGTGATATAATAACGTGAAAATTACCTCACAGGACCACTGACCACACTATACCTCTGCGGAGACAAAGTTTTTTCAATTTACATCAAAGGACCGGTTGGTGGGATTAAATTTACGTGTACAAAATAATCGACACGCAGTAGCTCGAAAATAAAATGAAATAAAACCCTAAAAGTTTGGTCATAAATAATTTTAGTGACAAATTCTTTTCGAGACCAAGAGCTAAAAACAAAAATTATGAATAGGTTGGTCACGAGTTTTTTACGCGACCAATATTTTGCTTTATTTTGGTTGGTCGCGAGTTTTGTTATGCGACCAAATTTTTTTTTTTTTTTTTTTTTTTTTTTCAGTGTTATCTTAATTTTTTTCCGTCCTAATGTTGTCTTTATTATTACCAAATTTTTTATCATAACTTATAACAAAATCTAATACTTACCAACTGTTGGTCACGAAATATTTAGAATTGAAGCCGATGGTATGACAAAATCTAATAACCAGGTCACGGGTGGACAAACCTTTTATGGGACCAACCAAGAGAATATAATTGGTAAAACAAAACAACTAGAACATAATTGGTGACAAAAGAAAAGCAACTAACAACTAACAACATAATTGGTGCAAGACAGGAAAAAACAAATTTCTTCGAATGACATATCATAGCATCTAATAAGCAAAATCCATCGAAAAATCTATTGATTGATAGATCATAGAATTTGATTATATAAGAAGATATTCCGATCGCTTATCTCATATCACAATTCGTAAATACAAACATACAAAGTAGTTTATCATATAAACATATAAATGGTCGCGTGAAGTTGTTGTTGTGAATGATAATTTTGTTGTCGATTAATGGTAATAACATTTGATTAATAGCGTTGTTGACTATAGTTGTTGAGTTATTCTATTTCTTTGAATATGGCAAATGATGCGGTATGATTTTTTTTTGCTCTATAATTATTTTCATATCTATTTGTTATATATATGTGTAGTAATTTTATTATTATTTTTTTAGGATTATGTCAGAAAACTTACATGTAGAAGTAAGTTAACTTTACTTCCCGAATTAGAGAAAAATTTAGAGGCACCCCTAGGTTAGAATTATTTAAGAACACGTGTTTTGGTTGGTTGTTAAACTTAGATGATATGCAGAGGCTTGTTGCTTAATACACCATTTTAGTTGTCACCAAGTGTTGCGTGATGAGGGACACTAGATTGTTCCTTTTACTTACTCGTTAAATGATAATCAAGGGAGGAATTTTGAGGTACAATTTGGAAGGAGGAATTTTGCTTAGTAACGGGTTTAGGTTCGGGGCCGATTTTAGGAAAGATTATGAAAGTGGTCCTAATCCGCTTAGAGACGAGTCTTTGAATCGCCTAGTGATAGTAAGGAGATAACATTAAAATGTTGTTAGAAACGCTTTATAGCAATGAGTTTGATAAATTGAACGACCTCGATGTCGCTTCGTGTTAGTTTGTTATGCGTTTGGAGACGGTGCTTATAGGACATGAGCTTAAGTATAATGTCAGGGATGGCACCTTAGGCTAGTAGACAATTTACACCTTGGGACATGTTTCCATGGGGTTCGTACATATGGACTTTCTTGTACAATGATTTAACGGATGCAATAAAAAACGTTGGGAAGCGCACTTTGTTAAAGAAAGGAACTCGATGGTAAACGCCGAGCTATTCATTGATGGGCTTCATGTGGGCCTTTAAGGTATGTCATATATTAATTTGTAATCTTTATGTTTACGTGTAACGTCAATGAAGTTAAGCAAGTAATATTTTTTTTCAGACATGGTGAAGAAATATGACGTACTCAGTGTTAGTTGGATTGATGGTGAAGAAATTCAAGTTAGATCCCAATGTTCCAGTTAATTTGTCGGTTAAGCTCCCTTCATTTGACAGTGGGATAGATATTACGCACTTACGGCGAGGTAACATTTTTTGTTGATTGCGCTTGTAGTTCTACTGATGGAATACCTCATTTGTATGTTGGTCAACCTAAACAAATGGTAGAAACTACCTATTTTAGGTCAACACAAGAAAACCCAATGTTTTATAATTTTTTTGAACAAACATCTAATCAACACATCGGGTCATCTAATTTTCAAGACCAGAAATCTACTTTCAATAATAAAAAAAATAATACGTCTATTTTCAATGATGGCCAATTTCTTAATTTTGAATCTAATGATTATCAAAAATGAGTCCAGGTATAAAATGAGGCCAATTTCACCAAAACCGGATCATCATTTGCGTTATTTCGATGATGATCACGAAGATGAAGAAAATAATGGTTTTGTTTGTGTTGATGAAAACCCGCAACCATTTCACCATAAATGGAAGAATTTTTTGTCATTTATGCCCGACGTTCCAGAAACACCACTTTACGCGTCAAAACCCACGATTTCAAAGCAATATAATCCAAACTCGGATGTTCATGTCGGAAGATTGTTTGACAACAAAGATCAGTTAGACTTAGCCGTTAGGTTGAAATCTATTGAAGAAGGTTTCCAGTTTTTAATAAAGAAGTCGAATCCGAATAGGTATGATTTCAAATGCATTCATTTTGACAAATGTGCCTGGAGCATTACATCTAACCGTTGGAAAGGTACAGATGTGTTTGAAGTTTCAGGGATGCAAGATATTCATACGTGTCCTAAAACTCAAACATATCCTAACCATCGAAATGCAAACAAAAAAGTAATTGGTTACCTACTCAAAGATAAGTTACAAGATGCTAGACGTGATTTAAAAGGGAAAGATATACAAAAAGATGTCATGGCACAATATAAAATAAATATATCTTACCAACAAGCATGGAGAGGAAAGGAATATGGGTTACAGATGCTAAGGGGTTCACCGTTAGAATCGTTTGAAATGTTACCGTATTATTGTTACAATCTAGAAAGAAAAAACCGTGGTCTCGTCATCACGTATCAAGACAAACGTTAAGGAGTTTTCGAGATGTTATTCGTTGCCATTGGTGTCTCGATGAAGTCATGCTTATCTTTTTGAATAATTAAATGTATTTTGTTATAGTACGCTTATTATAAGATGCTTACAATAATTTTATGTTATTCAGATTAAATGCGTTCGTGAATCATCTTAGCCTTTGCTTATAATCGACGGGCACATTTAAAGGGTCTATACAAAGGTACAAATTTTTTGGTCAGAGGCATGGATGGAAACAACCAAATTGTACCTATCGCTATGGTATATCGCAGAGGAGACGGTGAATGTTGGTCATGGTGGTTGTCCGTGCTTAAAGAATGCATAGGTGATAGCCGGATTGGTTATTATATCGATAGGCATCTGCTATAGCCTTAGCAAGATGCAATCAATACCGTTAGCTTTCCATGGTATATGTTGTCGCCATCTAACGATGAACCTTTCTTTGAAAAAGAAAAACAAAAGCGTTATCTTTGGAGCATATGCAAAGCGTATCGCGTGATGAATTTGTAAGGAAGATGCACACTCAAGCTTATTCACCGAGGCGCATAACAAGCTAATTGAAGTCGGCATCGAAAGATGGTCGAGGCGCATCGCCCACGTATTCGTTACAATTATTGTACATCTAACAATGTCGAATCTGCTAATGCTTGTACTAGAAAACCGAAAGTCGCCAATCACAATGTTTACCGAGTCATATCGATCAATGGTGCAAAAGTGGTATTATAACCGTCATGACTCAGCAGTATTTTCTTCAAGACAAAAATTATTTTTAACTTGATTTGTTTATCAGAAACTAATTAATTTATGTTTATGTATTAATGTAGAGAATATGAAGCATGAAATCACAGTTAGGCGTGGATAAGGTGGCGAAAAGAAAAATAAAAAGTGCCACATGGAATGTTAATGGCATTAATCAATATCGGTACCGTGTTTATGATGGCCGATATAACCGTGAAGTCAACTTAATGAACCGATCATGCGAATGTTGCAAATGGCGCTCGATACCTTGTGGTCATGTTCTTCTTGCTCTCTACTTTTTAGGTCTAACAGTTGTGTACAATTCGTGAAGACGGTTTAAAAACCAAAATACCAAGCCACATACGCAGAGTCGGTTCATTTTGTTGGAGACTTTCACGAATGGGTGTTTCCAGACCATATACACCCCATTATTCCACCACGAATGGACAACCCTCAACCTGGTCGACCAAAAAATACCGATCGTATACTATCTCGGGCGAGGAACCAAGAATTATAAATTGTGGTAGGTGCGGTGAAGCGGGCCATAAAGGTTACCAATGCAAAAATCATTTGTCACGATCCACCATCAAACAAACGTAAAACAAAGAACAAACAAGTTTCAGATGTATGAACATCATGAAACTCCACCTTCGCTCAACCTGTCTCAACCATATGATCACGGTTTTCGAGTTACAACCCATACCCATCTCAAACTTATGATCAAAACCAAAGTCAATCTCAAATCTATCATCAAAACCCATACCCATCGCAACCAATTCATGAACAAAATGATCATCGATACCCGTTTCAAATGTTTGAACTATACGATTCTCAACAGTACGCCTCGCAACATCTAGATGACAAAAACACTCAGGATGAAACTAGTTGGCGTAATTTCTTAGGTTTTTAAAGTATTAGTACCTTTTTAATGTATTTTTTTTGTAAGTTCTAGTTAATTTGTAGTATATTGTTTAATTAATGTAATGAATCATACTTTTATTTTCAATGAAAAATTTAGCATTCATTTATTTTAACTTTTAAAACTCAATTCGTGATTCAATTAGCTCACTTTCAAACAAGAGCATCCTCATTCGTATTAACTTCATTTTAGCCATTATTTAGCTCTTTGTGAAGACCTCATCAAGAAAGAACAAATCGCTAACAAACAATTATCTTTTCAACGATACATATACTAAAACATGTACAAAGGTTGCAATTTATCATTTTCAAATCAATTTCACCACGCGACTCACTTTAAAGATACGATATCTCATCCATATTAACTTCATTTTGGATAAGCATTACTTCGTTCTTGAAACTCTCATCGAAAAGCGCTAAATCACCTAAACAACAAAATTTTATACAAGCTATACATACACTAAAATGTGTATAAAGATTGCAAAAATATGTTATAAGTTATGATAAAAAATTTGGTAATAATAAAGACAACATTAGGACGGAAAAAAATTAAGATAACACTAGAAAAAAAAAAAAAAAAAAAAAAATGGTCACATAACAAAACTCGCGACCAACCAAAATAAAGCAAAAATATTGGTCACATAAAAAAACTCGTGACCAACCTATTCATAATTTTTGTTTTAGCTCTTGGTCTCGAAAAAGAATTTGTCCACTAAAATTATTTCGCGACCAAACTTTTAGGGTTTTTTTTTATTTCATTTTATTTTTCGGAGCTACACGTGTCGATTATTTTGTACACGTAAATTTAATCGCGACCAACCGGTCCTTTGATGTAAATTGAAAAAACTTTGTCCTCTGCAAGAGGTATAGTGTGGTCAGTGGTCCTCTGAGGTAATTTTCACTATAATAACCCTCTATATCATTACATCATAATGGGGTTTACCAAACATATAACCCATGATGATATCAGACAACCCAAGATGTGTCAAATTATTGCAAACCTTCCTTATAGGAGGGTGTGGATAACTCAACCCATTTGAAAGTATGATCAAAGTCTATACTTCTATTCTATCGAAAAGATGTTTTGGCTTATATATATATGGAGAATGGTTAAATTATAGTTTAACGTACCACATGTGATATAACAATAATATGTAAGTTTTAACACTTAACATGCGGTTTTAAAATGGTCCTAAGTATTTGTGTAAAATTTCAATTAATTCATCGTTTTTGTCATTAAAAAAAATACACATTCTTAGTTTTCTAACCTAATATCACCCATAATTTTTAAACATCCAAAGTAATACAGTTTATTCAAAAAATTTGGAGAAAATAAAAGTATATTTTTTAAGTCGGACTCGGGTGATGTATCACATGTGATGTAAATCTATAATTTTGAACATTAAACATAATGTCGTAAATTGAACATAAGTATGTATGTAGATCTTCAAAAGATTCAACATTTTTTGCATTAGAAAAATACATATCCTAAGCTTCAAACCATATATCATACATTGTACTTAAACCTCTAAATTAATACGGTTTATTCATAAAGTTGATGAAAATAAAAAGAAAAAGAATATATTCAGACTCGTTTGATATATCACATGTGATATAACACACTTTTTAAGTTCGAACACTCAACGCATTGTCGTAAAACGGGCATAAGTATTTATATACAACTCCAAAAATTCACTGCTTTTTGCACTAAAAATAATACTTATGTTTTCGAATCTACAAATTAGTGTTATATCACATGTGATATATCAAGCGTGTTTAAATATATAAAAATTTATATATGTATACCAACTTCTATGAGTAAATTGTAATGATTCAAAGTTCAAAATTATGTGTGATATATGTTTGAGAAGGTAAGGATTAAAATTTTTAAATCGAAAACGGTGAATCATTTGAAGTTATACAAATACTTTGAAGTAATACACAAATACTTATGCAAACTTTAAAACAACTTGTTGAGTGTTCGAACTACAGATTAGTAATATATTACATGATATATCATACAAACTTCTGTATTGAAAAAATAAAAATAAAAAGTTCTTAGAAAGTATATCAAAGCGCCTCTTAATTGAAAGATAACTAAATGCTTGTCGTAATCGTGTAATTTATTTCGCCTAATTATTAACGATTTTAAAATATATTATTTTTAAAAGAATTATGAAAGTGGATTTTAGTTAAAAGATGGGTGGAAGTGAATGTTTTATTTTAGTTAAATAACTGGCTAAAATTTGTCTTTCAATCTCTATATTTTATAGTCTTTAAAATAAATCATCTCTATATATACATGCTTCATAACACAGTTATGATAATATTATAATGTTTAAGATCGAACTTGATTTTGGCTAGTATATATGAACGTGTTTTTCATGTTAGAATTGCATCATTGTTACGAGTCATGTTTCCCGATTAATATATCATATTGAAAAGGTTGTGTGTCAAGCAAGTTTTAAGTAAATTGCATGTATAATGCTTTAGGAAGTGATATGTTTTCCATCAATAAAGTTATACGGAGTAGTATATTTATCAGACAATGGCAAATCGAGGCTCAAAGATAATTTGTAATACTCTAGGTAAATTTCACATTGGGTGCGGCTTGTAAAGATATTGGGTTTATAAAATAACATTCGCCTATAAACACACAAGATGTTTTGTAGTCTATTGTAGGTGGAGTTTTTAAGAACTGTGTAGTTAACCGTGCCCGTATGAAAATAGTATTGGTTTGGGTGACATGCTAGGATGTCTTCACACGAAAGCCACAAAAGTAAAGTCGTTAGTTTGCGGGCAAAAAAGACAATAATGTGATCTGAGTAAGAGAGATTTTACAAGTGGTATAAGAGCCACTCCCAAGTCTTTCGGGATGGTGTGGCAAACTTAATCCAGGACGATGAGTCTTTAAGGGTGATTGTAACACCTAAGCAATCCCACATCAGTTGTGGCATGGAGAGTTGTTTGGTTTATAAGATAACATTCGCTGTGCAATGACACAACGCGTTTGTGGTCTACTGTGAATGGAGTTATTAGAATCTATGCAGTTAAGTATGTTCACTTGAAAATAGTATTGGTTTTGTGACCTGCCGAAATTTTTTTACACGAGGACCACAAAAGCAAAGTCATGAGTATACGGGAAAATAAAAAATATTGTGGTTTGATTTGGCAGGATGTTATATAATTCATGAAATCATGTTTCATAAGGGTTAAAATATCCTTACATCCTAAAGTGATTATGATACCTTTTACTTTTTATTTTTTAAAATTTGTTTTAATTATAAGTTACAAAATATAAAGTATGAAACGGAAGTATAAAATTTGACTGAAAAAAAAACAAACAAAAATATAGAATATAAATTAAAAAATAAAATAAATAAATAAATGCTTAACTATTACTACATATAATGAAAAAATTACAAATTTTGAAAGTGAAAATTTACATTATTTTAAGAAGTCCTTACACTATTTTCGGAAACAATATGCAAAGCTTAAAACTATTAACACACTATTAATACACATCAAAAATCCGTTTGATCTGGGTCGATTCAAACCCGACAGGTTGACCCGGTTTAATTTGACACATTTTTTATATCGGAATGGTTCAACCGGTTGAATCGTCTTGTTGAACCTAGTTTCAAAATCTTATGTTAAACCTTTATCATTTTTTGCTTATGACTCATAAACTTTTTTTTATCATTAAAACTATTTGCTGTTGTAAAATCTCGTTATTTTAAACACATGCTCGTCTAGCACTATCAGTGTTGTAAATATCGGTCTTGGCGGCCGATATATCAGTGATATATCGTTTATCGGCGGTCCACCGATACGATATTTCACTTATCGGACAAATTTATCGGTTGGTCAATATCGGTCAAATATCGGTTATATCGGTCAAATATCGGTCAAATATCGGAATATCGGTCAAATATCGGTTAAAAGTGGGAAATACATAACTAAATGCATATACAATGTAAAATTTGTAATATTTATATAAAATATATAATTAAAAATATTAAATATAACAATAAAACTAATAAATATTTATAAATATGTATATAAAATATATAAATACCTATAAAAAATTAATTTCTTTATAATTTAGAATTCGTAGTTATCATCGATCTATCGCATGGCAAGCCGAGGCGATATTGCGTTTGGCGGTGATCGACATCACGAGGACCGCCAAGTCGATATTTACAACATTGAGACTATTAATAAAAAGAACAAAGGATGTGTTCGGATGATAAATGGTGGGCCATAGTCGTATACTCGTATGCATAACAACACATGTTTATAGGGGTGTTCATCGGTTCGGTTATCGGTTTGTTCGATTCGGTTTGTTCGGTTAATTTTTTTGATAATCAAAACCGAAACCAAACCCCAACGAACCGAAAACCGAACCCCCAATAACCAAAACCGAACCGAATAACCGAACTTTTTTTTTTTTTTTTATAATTTTTTATAATTTTTTCATTTATTTATATGTATTTTTGAAAAAAAATAATTTTCAAGCTTAAAATATTATATATATATTAAAAGAGTTTTAATATATATTTTAATATAAATATATAAAATATATATATATTTATTTAATTTCGGTTTGCCTCGGTTTGGTTGGGATGGCTAAAACCATAACCGATACATAAACCGAACTTTTATTTTGTTCGTTTCGGTTTAGCAATTTCGGTTCGATTCTGAGTTCGGTTCGGTTATTTTCGGTTCGGTTCGGTTTTTGGTTTCGGTTTATTCTGGATATTCCCAACCCACGTAACACCCCTACATGTTTAATATAGTAAGTGAGTTGCTTTTGGAATTTAACTCGACGAGCCAAGGTTCAAAAGGATTTCCGAATTACAGTCCATTTATCGACATAAAATCTAATAATATACGCAAAAGAAGGGTACTCACCAAGTACTTATCGAAATGTTTTAATAAATTTCACAATATATATTTTGTAAATAAGAAGGAAAAACATAAAAATCGACAATGATCTTATAAAAACTTATTTTTTGTGTCAATTACTTTTTCTTTCTTATCGCAATAAAATAACCCATATTATCGACAATCTAGTCAGCAATATATATCGTAGCTGGATATTAGAATGTGAACACTCGCGATTGTAGGCGCTATAGTTATTATTGTCTTTGCCTCTTTGGCAATGTTTGACCATATCATGTTTTGGTCACGTATGTCTTCCACTAAGTTTTGAATGAAAACTCATAAGCCATAAATTATATATCAAGTCAGTTAGTAAATCATATAGCTTTTTATGTAAATGCGACAAACAATTAAAAATTTGAACATGTGTCACTATATTTTGAGATTCTATAAATGAACCTTGAACGATAAATCATTACACATTTTGCAGATAAATATTTAGTTTACGATAGTCTTTATTAATTAACTTCTTGGATTAAAGTTTGTTCTCGCCATTGGTGTTTAAAATCCGCGCCGACCGTGGGTTGAATCGTGAACTAATAGTTGATCGAAAGCCGATTTTGAATGGCCCAGTTGAACCACCGGTTTCACTGTGATCTGGTGGCTCGACCGGTCAGTTAAAAACGGCTTTTAAAACATTGGTTCTCGCTATAAATATGAAAATACAAGTCACACTCAGTAATGAAGATGGGCATGTAGTCGTAGGACCTATCTTGTTGACAAATATGTAATAGTGAATGGCTACCATTCGAATCTTGATTGACTTAACTAAGCATTTCTATCATTTTAGGCTAATGTCACAATCATATCGACGTTTTATTTGAATCTCCACTATTCCATTTTGTAAAGTTCATTTGAAAGCGTACAATACTTTATGAATTTTTGTTACGAATCATATACCTAGGAACACATTTTTCAAAAAAATGCAAAAGTGTATATATATATTCATTGAAATTATACAAAGTTTGGAGGACATCTTGAAATATAATAGATCGAGACCAAATCGCTTTTTTATTTGACTTTTGAATAAATATACTGCCCCATCAAGACTTGGTTCATGGAGGTGAGGTGGTGTCACAATGTGATTCACCAATATTTGACTCAATTATAAAACAAAGGAAAGCAATACGCGCACGAGGCACGTATCGTACACAACTAAGTTATTATTAAAAACTATTCACCTCCCAACTTCCATTATTTAAAACCGACTTTTATAATAACGTGCAAAATGTTTATCTATGACATCGAATCCATCATTATCCTCTTTACTCTTCAAACTAAATAAATAGACTTGTCTTAAAATAAATATTCGTTTTATAAATACATGTACAAATGTAGATCCCATATTTTCTAAAGATTTAATAAACTATTATCATTCATTTTTGATAAAAATAAATAAAATTTCATCATTTTTTAAAATTAAATATTTCAGAAACCGTTAATAATTGCACAAAACAAACCAAACAATCGTGATGAGAATTAAATTATCTTTCTATATACGGGCACTTCGACGTACATTCAACTATTTTTTTTCCAATTACATCTGAAAAAAATCACATGTGATATATGAAATCACATGTGATTCTCGTTGCGATAGTGTATTTTTTTCACTTAACAATTTACCGTTTGCAATATATTTTATTTTAGAAAAAAGGGTGAAAAGAGGGTTATTATTATTTTTTTTTTATATTTATTTGTGAGAAAATGAGTGGTTGTGATTGATTCATTGGTTATTTAAATAATTTTAGTTCTACATTAATCTCAACTCAATAAATCAATTTTTAAAGAAATTTCACAAACTAACAAAACTTTTATTTAATTGGTTGATATGCAAAATTGACATTATTTTAAGACATCTTAAAATGCAAACATGAACATTTATTATGAGATAAAATAAGTAAGATTTATAATCCTTAACCCTAAGGGTTAAAGTTAAAAGAAAAAGTGCACATTATTAGTTGTATGTTAAATAGGTTGAGGTAGTTATTTGTAAGTGGTGGTCGGTTAATTTATGATACAATAAAGTTATGGATGTTCTAACAAACTAAATGAAACCTTTAGAGTGCACGGTGGAGTGCACTGTTGGACGCCATAGGACAAAATGGGCACCTATAGCATTGCCAACCTGCATCACCTCACACGTGGCATAGCCAACCCATTCATTTTTATTATTATTATTAAAGTAAATTACACAGTTCGTCATTGTGGTTTGCGTTGACCGTAGGGTTTTTATTCGACCAAAAAGTTGCAGACTGCTCGCCCTAAGTGTGAACGTTATGCACCGCTGGTCCTTTGACCAAACCGACATTAAATTGATCAAGAACACCCTCACATGCGAGTCACATGAGTGTAAATTAGTCTTTTCTTTCTTTGACCGGCGCCCCCAAAACACACTTTCTCAAACACTTTACCATTTTTACCAAACCCTAAAACACACTTTCTCCTTCCTCCTCTCTTGCGCACCGACCGGCAACCACCAAACCACCATCACCACCGTCACACGCATCACCACCACCACCAAAACACTAACCTCGCCTCCTCATCAATTCTACCTACAACACGCACCACCACCATCATCACCGCCACCTAAAACCACCACTTACGCGCCACCCTCTTTATTATTTTTGATTTGGTACGAGTAGATCGGGCCGAAAAGAAGGTGAGCAACGAGTTTTGACTCGTTGGTGACTCACCGAGTCACATATACATTATTTTGGTTCGGGTTAGGGTAAAAAAAGAGTGGGAAACTAAGTTTTATTAATAAAAACGTGAATAGAAAGTTTGGTATCGTGTCGTGTGTGTCGGGTTTGAATTGTTATAGTTATTATTATTATAGTTATTTGATTTTGATTCAGATATTGGAATGATTCATGGGTTGTTGTTGTCGTTGTGATGGTAGACGAGACCCCTAGAGGTCCGATTGGTTTATTATTGTTTTCGTTGATGGTAACCGGGACCAAGATGTTCCGGTTGATATTGTTGTTGTTGTAGCCGAGAAAACCAAGACCATTAGGGTCTGTTTGGTTCGTTGGTTGTGGCCGAGGGTAAGCAAGACCAAACAAGGGTCCGTTTGGTTCGTTGGTTTGTAGTCGAGGGTTAAACCGAGACCACTAGGGTCTCGGTGTTGGTTTTGAGATGAGGATTATTGTTGACGTTTATTGTTGGGTTGAAATTTCAAAACAAAAACTTTTTGGGTTTTAATCCTTTTAATCTTTTATAAAAAAGTTTATAAATTTTGTTACTACTAGATGATAGAGATGTGAAAATTTTTGGGAGCGGCGGTGGTGCGTTTTCCTGTCGGCTAGGGTTTTCAGAGAGAGAGAGAAAGAGGTGAGGATGATGAATGGTTGTGTTTGTATGAGTGTTTGTGTGTGGTCTTATCCACATAAACTACACCGCTCGTCCTTGCACCGTTCGTCCCTTATGGTCTTGAAATGACGACTTACCCTCGTATGCAAGTCACATGATGGGTTTTAACGTCAAACTTAACGCCGTTTGGTCAAAGGACTAACGCGCATAACGTTTCACACTTAAGGACGGACGGTGCAACTTTTTTGGTCAAAGGACGAAACCCTGCGGTCAACGCAAACCACAAGGACGAACGGTGTAATTTACTCTTATTATTATTTTTCAATTTGGATGTTGAGGAACAACTAGAAACTAACCGAAAAAACTCATTTTTTTAAAAATAAATACCCACTTTTATCATACAAACAAAATATAACACTCCATTTTCTCCCTATTTCATCAATTTCTTATGTAATACCATATAAACAACCTTTAACACTCAACTTTCTCCTCATTTGATACACTTGCAACATGAGTTATTCCAACGATGATCGAGCCAAAAGATTATTACGTTTATATAAATAGCATGAAAAATCTCTAGCGTTTGATGACGATGACGATGAAGTCACTAGTTCAAACACTCAGACGTCTGTACCACGAGACTATAAAGGCCTATAACCAGTTTCTTAAATGTGAACATTTGGGTGCCACCAAAAGTATGATGTTTTTAGTTATCGGATATTTTCATGGATTGGGATGTTCATGTAGTAAGACATAAGTAAATTTTGTGGCGCTCTCTATTTTGTGGTTTAAAGTATATTTGGTTGTGCGGGTGTGTCATGGTCGAGTAATCCATACACACATCTAGAGGTTATACCTATTTAATCATTTATACTTTAGTCAATAATTTCAAAATGAGCTTGGCAATTGGTTAAGTTCCATTATTTGTAATGACTTTATATATGTTCTAAAGGTTTTCGTAATTGAGAGGGTTGTTAGCATTACTGAAATATATAAAAGTGATGGCTAATCTACAGTTAGGAATCTTGTAACTTGTCATAGACATTCTAATAGATGGTTACTTTTAGTCAGGGCTTATTGGACTTGGTTAAGCTAATAGGTTACTAGTTTAGGCCTCCATGTATGTTATGTAACTAAACTAAGTTCAAACCACGTCAAGCCCATTAGAGCCCACACCATGAGGCGTCTAAGTATAAATACATCCATTTGCTTTCATTTGGGTGTGTAGAAAAATTGTAAGTGTGTGTGCATTCTTTCTAGCGAGATAAAGAATACAATACGAGTTTCCTATCACACACACACACACTCTCTCTCTCTCTCTCTCTCTCTAACTTTATCTCTCTAAAACGCCTAACTCTTCTATGTGCGATTGATTTCTACTTTGTTCGAGATCTTTACAAGTGGTATCGTGAGTCAAAGATGATTTAGGATAGTGTTTTGTGTGTCTAAAGATCAAAAAGTTTATGTGTCTTACATCTTTCTTGGACTAGCGAGGTTATAACATCAAAGAAAGTAGACGTGTTTTAAGGTTTTTATCTTGTTTTTGCACTTTATGTCTACATAGCGGATGTTTGTGGTCTCTAAGTGTTCCAATAATCGTTGTTTACAAAACCCTTAGCCTAGCTTTTAGATAAAATGAGTCATTTTATGTTTTAAGTCTTAGCGAGGTTTCAAGAAAAGCACTAGCGAAGTTTCTTTTAGACACGGTTTCATTCTATAGCGAGGTTTTTAACACTTTGAAGAGCCATAGCGATCGTTAGTGGTTTTCAGAGGTGCTATAGATCTTGCTTACACCAAAAGAATCACGAAAAACATCCAAAATTTGTGTCTTTAAACCGTTTTTTCGCCTTTAGGGTTCGAAAAAATAGGTCTATTTCTACTGCTAACGTGTTAAAATCATCAAGTTTGCATTTTATGAAAGTTTAGAGATGTAGAAGGTTTTATGCAAAAATCTTGAACTCAAAACGTTAAATTTTGAAGCTTTAAGAGTGTTCTTTCAAAGTTGTACTCTAGCGAGGTTCAAATAGTGTATAGCGAGGTTTAGGTCAATCAAACGTGGTCAAAACCCTCGTTTACCAAGATTCGAGAGAAGTAGCGAGGAAAAGGTTGTTTAGAAAGGTCAAATGTGGTCAAAACCTTAAAGTTGTGAAGTTTTAAGGTTGTAGCGAGAAAGGTTCTTAAGCGAGGTTAAGGTGGTTTTAACGAGGTTACTAAACCCTAAGTAACCAAAACAAGCTAAGACCCTATCTACCTAACATAATTTAAACCCTAACCTAACAAGAAAACCTAAACCAAAACAAGGGTTTACCTAGAATTCTTTATAGCACAACTTAACTTAATCATAACATGACTTAAACACAAATCAAACTTAAACAAATCAACGACATAAACACATAACACAAATCAATCATTCACTGTCTCAGAATCCGTAATCTTTCACACATTATCATCATGTCTCAACCACAACAACAAAACTTCATTATGAATCAACAAAAAAATGTTATTGTTGTCGGTACAGTGAGTTTGTATTTTTCACGACTATCTTTTACAGATTGCCAACTCTATACGGCCATATCTCGCGTAAGGGGAAAAGGATTAAAGATTGTTATTTGGGACGAAAACGGAAACCTCACGAAGAGCACAACCTACGTTGTCAACTAAAAAAGTGCTACACAATGTGTGATCATAGATATATGTTGTTGTATCTCGCGTTAAGAGAATGAAAGGAATAATGATGGTTATGTTCTTTTTCGATTATTTAATTATTGTGTTTAATATAACGTATATTTCATTATTAGAAGCTGTAAACTTAATATTTTCTTATTTAAATGTAGTTCTTTCTAAAATATAACTTCGTAATACGCAATGTTAATAACAACTTTTTTCCATGTTTTTATTTTTGAATACTTGTAAATTTCACGGATATTTTTAGCTATTTTGATGAATAAAATAGAGGTGCAAAATTGGATGTCGGCCTATGAGAACGGTGGATAAAGAAATGGTTAAAAAGGATAGTCGTAAAGGGGTAGGTCAATGTATATACAAGACCTTAATAATTTGTATCGAGACTTCTTTTGGCTTCTTCCATGTGCTAGATTGGAATCTTTTTTATATTATTTTTCCTCTTTCTGTTTTTAATTTACAGAGATTCTTATATTTTAAACGATGACATTTGTTCTTTTATGAAGTATCAATATAAGACGAGGCCTATAGTTGAGAACACCGACGTATTAGGGTATTTTTGGTGAAATGAGTTGCAGCTAGAGTTGGAGTTAAGGTTGGAGTTTTGATTATAAGTCGAAAGCTGAAGCTTATATTTTTATAAAAATGTTTGGCAAATGTTTGAGCTAAAACTTATTAATGTAAAATTACATACAAATAAATCAAATTAAGTTTAGATGTATTTTCATCTTTTATGTTATAATAAAAAAATATTTTGAATGTTATTTAAGTAATTTGACTAGCTATAAGCCCTCATAAACTTATTTCAATGATTTGAGCTATGAAAGCTTATAAATTACAAGCTCTTACATAAGTCTGTATGACAAATAAAACTTATTTTATAAGCTTAAGCTTTTATAAACTCTTGTAAACCTTGCACCAAACGCAACCATAATCATAAAAACCATTTGTTATTGGAACGACAGCCTGAGTATCATTAAACACTATTTTCACACATAGGAATAGTATTTCATTGACAAGTTCATATTGGAATTTGGAAGTACAAAATTATTGTAGATTATTTGCAATTTTCTATTTTCTTCTAAATCGTTCTAGGTGTGTCTGTGATTTATTTTATTTCACAACTGGCCAACATTGAAAATGACAGGCAAATGGGTTCCATCTTCATAATGGTGGATGTTAAATGACTAAAGCCTGTAAAATAAAAAAAAAAAAAAAAAAAAGCTAAATTCAAAACTGTCGTAGCATATTCAAGATAGAAACTTTATAAATTATTTTACGAAACTAAAAAACGCTTATAACAATATCGACTACTTGTACACTACAAGAAAAAAACCTATTGTGAAAGAGGTTTTAGTGACATAAAAAGTGTCACTAAATCAAACATTTTAATGACACTATCTAAAAGTGTGGTTAAAAACTTAAAATTTTGAGATTTAATAACACTTTTTATGTATAACATGTGTCTTAAAAGGCAAAAAATATACCTTCACACTTTTTTGTATAGCTATAAATAGACTTTTATCTAATAAACGTCTACCTACACTTTTTAAATGTAGGAAAAATACTAAAAATTTTTGAGTGACATTTTTTTTATAATTTTAAGACTAAAATACATCGTTGGTCCATAACTTTACTATACGCTCAGCGATTGAACAAAACTGCGTTATCATCATCGGAGGTCCAAACATTGGCCTTTAAACGCCAAACTCGTCCTCGACTGTGACGGCGTAGTCAACTTTAATTTTCTGGATTTCTTCGGCGTATAATCGACCATTAACATTTTGACCCAACATTCAACCTGGGGACCAATTGTGAGTATGCTTACTAGCCGCTTTTCCCCCGACACGCTTGCATTTATCACACACAACCAATACACCCACCCAACAAACAACTTTACCAATCATAATACACCATTATCCAGAAACGATAAACTGAAAATCGAAATCCGAATCTAAATCATCATTTCCAGAACTCAAAAGACAAACCCAACTTCCAACAAAACAATGTCGATCGATCGTATTAGCAACATGCCAGATGGAGTGATCACTAACATTTTGAATCGGTTGCCTTTGTTAGAAGCGATGAGAACCTCTAGTTTAGCGCGAAACTGGAGGTCTAAGTGGACTTTGCTCACCGATGTCATAGTTGATGAGGATTTCTTTTATTATTTAACATATGAGTTTGATGGGAGGCTTGTTACCGCACTCTTAAATCGGCTTATGGGTCCAATAAGAAAGTTTGTCTTATTGTAGAGCCAAGATCAATGCTTGAATAGACAACTTTCATTATGATGAGATTCGTGATTGGCTCTTGTTTTGGTCGAGCATGGAATCGAGGAGTTGGTTATTACAAACCGGTATGGTGAACCGATTCGCTCCCAACCCAAGTTTACTCTCGTAGCGAGTTGAAACATCCGTACTTCATGTTTGTGGTATGGCTAGTTTGGAATATTTTCATGGCTTTCCAAATCTCTCGAGATTAGAATTGATTCATGTCAATTTTTAAGCGGTACATTTGGGACGTTATTCTTGGTCATTCCTCACTGAGTCTCTTAAAATGAATCGTCCTAGTACAAATGAGATGAGACTATGGGATATTGCAAAAGTTAGGAATTTGAGGAAGTTAGATTTGAGATTCGGTCGTTATAATGTTGTGACGACAATCACAACATCCGATATCTTTCACCTGACAAGACTTCAAAATCTTGAGACCCTTACATTGGATTTTGATGATTGCACGATAAGAACAATTTGAGTTTTACACTTATGAGTTTACAATGTTAAAGAAATGTGTATCAGTAATGACATTTAATCTTTAAAACTTGTTGTAGTTGATACGGGAACTTAATTCTAGGATGAATTTGCCCTTGTATCCCTGATTAACCTTAAGCTGTCCCATGTCGATTTTGGGAATATTGTTATGTTATCGTTCATCATTGAAATGATTCGTGGATGTCCAAATTTGAAAATGCTGGATACCTGAGTAAGTGTTTTGGAGTAATGCATATGTAGCAAATAAACATTCCTAAATTGCCATGTTTGTGTATCTCTCAACACTATTTGATTTTTCAGTCGCAAACACGCTTAGTGTTCTACCTTGGAAAATTTTCCCAATGTTGTGATGTAAACACATTCGACCATTGCCATTCTGATTGTGGTGTTTCGAGCTTTTCCTAGAATGAGCATGAATTAACTTTAATAAAGTATATACTTGCGTGTTCCGTTCGCTAAAGACAATGAATATCGTGCTCGTGATAGAGTCATGATGGAATGAAAATATCAAGAACAACTCGGAGTTGGCTAGAAGCTTTTGAAACTCATGAGCTTCCCCACACCGTGGTAGATTTCTTTGAGTGGTTGTAGTTTATGTATGGGTTGAATACCCTATGACAATTAATGTTGCAAAATAGGTTTGATATTTTGGTACAGTATTTGTTTATATGGTTTGCTTAAAATAAGCTTGTTCATACGTTGTTGTTTGTGCGTATTGTAGGTGATGCAAGTTTGACATTCGAAAGTCAAACTTTCATTTAGCATTTCAATTTGATTGTGGCAAGTAAAATTGCACTTCCAGTTTACTTTAGTTAGTCAATACTTGAAAATGGTGAATGGCTATTTTGTAGGTAGTATTTGCATTTTGACTATGTAAAGTCACAATTTCAAAACCATTACTCAAATATTTGACTTTGTAAAGTAAAAATTGCAAAACTATTACTTAATATTTGTTTTGGAGTTTATTGATTATTTGATATGTTTTAGAAGTTTGACTTAATAAAGTCAAATGGATAATGGTTTTGTGTTGTTTAATCTTCAACTAAGTTATACTATACGTAACTTGGCAACTTGAGGGACCAATTGTGTATTTTACAGTGATTATTAGGCGTGAGTTTTAAGTATGACAACGGCAACCAAGACAAATTTAGGGACCGAGTGTGAAAAAAAATCACTATTAGACCCTTGACCGTCTCTTACCGGATACGCTATTAACTTGTGCACTCCAACCGATAAACCCATCCACCACGTTTTCCACACACAAACAATTTCCAATGGAAGATTTCCCCATTTTGAATGAACTCATGGAGATTGCTGGTTCATCAAAGTTGAATGATCGTATGGCTGTGTGGTTTGAACAAGAAGCTGCACAAGAAGGGATTTTGAAAAAGCTAGTTCTTCAGTGCATTGATCATCTGAAGAGAGGAATCATGAAGCGTAGGGAGCTGATCGAAGAGAATGAAGCTCTGGGACCTCGGAGAATTGCGCTTGACTGTGTGGATGCGCTGACGAAAATCCAGTCGAGGCACACACACCAACATGTTCAATTCATACAGATTGTTGGTCAAACTGATGAAGCTATTCGTTTCAACCAAGATTTTGGTAAGAAAATGGCTGAACATAATGCCTGAATTTTGGGTTTTTCATGGGGGTAGATAAAGGAGGTATTTTGGGTGCTAGTTTTGGAAATATAAGTTGGTAAAAAGGGTATGTAAATTGGATCTTTTGTTTTGTTGTTGGTCTTGGTTTGATGTAGTTGTTTATGATCTTTAACAGACTATATTAATGATAAAATATCATCTAAGTTTCATGTATTTAATCTGTTCTTGTATTGTGATATTGAGTATATTTTAGTCTAATTAGTATCAGCAAAACCAAACATCCCCTTGTATCAAAAAATCAAATGCCCTTTTATCAAGAAACTTGAATCAAGAAATCAAACACCCCCTTGTATCAGCAAAAGCAAAGGCAATGATTTAAAAATATGTGTTGAAAATGAAAATACTTTAGCACTAAATCATAATGTATCACCAACACATCCTCTTGTATCAGTTAAACCAAATACTACTTTTATCGTAAAAAGTTGTTACAAAGAAACCAAACACCCCGTAGTCAAAGAAAATCAAAGGCATTGGTTTAAAAATATGTGTTGAAAATGCAAACGCTTTAACAGTAAACAATAATGTATTGACAATGATGTATTGTAACATCTTGAATTTTGACTTACCCAAGTCAAACAAACTTATGAAAGGCAACAAATTGTAACTTACTATTGTGGTATGACTTGGGTAATTCAAACCTATTAAGAAATGCAAAACTATTTCAAGCAGATACAATGCACAACCAAACACAATTACTTAAATAAGAACCCAATTTTTTATTCATCGATTTCATGTTCTCAAGAAATACAAATATTTACTATCATCTAAACATACACTTACTGTAACCCACAACTCTCCCTATCATTTTTTTCATTCTTTTCCTTCCTTTCCTTAAGATATTTAAACAAAATTTCAAGATTTGTAATCCTTTCTCCCAAATCGTTAACCTTTGATAACACGATGTCAGCCTCATCCTTCTCCGTCTTAACACCCAAACCCTTTTCATTTGGGCAGTCTGCTTTCCTCAACGAACTCAACAAAGTCTTCCCCTTATCGTTTTGTGCCATTATTGTTTTTTTTTTTACTTTGGGTAGAATGTGTGTTGATTGTATTTTAGGGTTCAATGTTGGCCGTTGCCGATACAAATATGGTTGAAGGTTGGGTTACATTTTAACTATGTTGGGTAAAAAATGTGAACGGTCTATTATACTCTCGAAGGAAATCCAGAAAATTAAAGTTGACTATGTCAATCCCAGTCGAGGACTAGTTTGGCATTTAAAGGCCAAGGTTTGGACCTCCGTCGATGGTAACGCCCAGTTTTGACCAATCGCGATGCGTATGACCAAGTTTAGGGACCAACGGTGTAATTTAGTCTAATTTTAATGACAGTTTTTTTATTTTTATTTACATTTTTTTAATTTTGTGACACTTTTTTTAAGTGTCACCAAAAGAGAATATTTTTGCAGTGGGTTATTCTGACTTAAAAAAAGGTTGATAAAATGTGGTTTGTTTAAAGGGAATGTCTAACCAATGCCCTAAGGGGGCGTTTGGTTGGGGTAATTTAAAATTCCAGAATTTTAAATTCTATAAAATTAAAATTCTTGAAAATTTAAAATTTCGGAATTTAAAATACCTTCGCATGTTTGGTTGACAGAAATTTATAATATTTTTTTTATTTTTTTAATTAAAATTTCATAAATATTCTGCTAAAAAGTTTATAAAAAAAAGTAATAATTAAAGTTTATAAAAATTTATAAAAAGTTTATAAAAATTTATAAAAAAAAGTTTATAAATAATTTATGAAAAAGTTTATAAAAATTTATAAAAAAGTTTACAAAAATTTATATGAAATTTACAAAAAAATTATAAAAAAGTTTATAAAAATTTATAAAAAAGTTTATAAAAATTTATAAGAAATTTATAAAAATTTATAAAAAAAGTTTATAAAAATTTATAAAAAGTTTATAAAAATTTATAAAAATTTATAAAAAAGTTAATAAAAATTTATAAAAAAGTTTATAAAATTTATAAAAAAGTTTATAAAAATAATTCATAAATATTTTATTTAAAATTTTATAAAAACAATAAGAAAAAGTTTATAAATTTTTTTTCATGCAAATTAAAATTTCTCACTTTTTGGGATTTTGATTCTCCATTTTGGCAATTTGAAATGAAATTACTTCAAACGCTCACATTCGAGTTCTTGAAAAAGACATTTGAAGGAATTAAAATCGCAAACGCCTCAATATCCTCCAAATTGCTCCAACCAACGCCAGAAGTTGGTTAAGATTTGACATTTTGTCGCTTATAATAACTATTCACGCGGCCCTCCGTCCAAATACGTAATTATGTCAACTATAAGACCATTCGCAGAAAAAACTACAAACGACAAATCTTAACCAACGCCTCAGAAGATTTGTTAGACATTCCCTTGTTTAAAACATGAGAAATAAAACTTATTGAAATTTTGAAAGATACTACTAGTGAAAAGATTAAAGTAGAAGGAATGTTTAACCAACGCCCCAGGCGTTGGTTAAAATTTGTCCTTTGTGGTTTATAATAAGTATTTATGTGGGTCCTCGTCCAAATATGTAATTACGTGTCAACTATAAGGATCATTTCAGAACTAAAACCACAAGAGATTATCTTAACCAACGCCTTGCAGACGGTTAGACATTCTCAAGTAGAAATAGCAAGAAAGAAATAAGAGGCGTTGGCAAAGGTGGGCTTGACTTTGACTAAATACAAAGACTTCTTACCCAACAGCCGACAAGACTCTCACATGTACTCCTCCTTTTCTTTTTCTTGTCCTCCTACCATTATTTATTTATTCATTCTTTTAATTTCTAGTAATTAACTTTAAAACAGATATTATCTTTTTTACTTGAAAGAAATAAGTCATATCTTAGTTTGATGATAGACTGCAACTAAAATATCTAACTATTTACAAAGTTTTCTCTATGTTTTGTTGTGATCATTCATCAAACACTAACAATATATGATGGAACTAACAACTAGTGTTTAAAAGCAACTAATGTTTACATTTAATAACTACAATCATACTGCTATGTTATCAAATGATTTATCAAAATAGATAGCTTGTTCTCGATAGTGCTAACTATTACTACTTCCTGTTGTTATTTTCGCAAAACATACCTTTTCTGTTATCAATGTCGCATGTTTCATTTTGATGTAATTTAATGTTACATACTACGTAAAGACTTAGGATATCAAGTGTTATATCCATTAATTAGCACTAAAACTTTCAAGTAAATCCAAATAAGGTGCTTAACACTTGTAGCTTAGCTTGTCGATATGTGCTTATATTAATAAATTAAATACCTTGAACATCGTCTCATTTTGGTCATTGACGAATACTAGTGACTAAGAAAAAGAACGATGCCTAGCTATAACATTGGCCTTATTAGGTTATATTTAATCAAACGATAGCTAGCCGACAAACGCTAATTTCTTTCCTGTAGAATAAAAAAAACTTACGTAGCACAATACAAATGAGAAGCTCATTTTAAAGATTTGAACAAGACAATAGAGTTAATAATAATAATTAATATATACCCTATCTCCATCTTGACCATAATAATATCTGTAATATTAGCTAGCAAGCCACCTTCCTCTTCTCTTCCTCTTCAACTTGCACCCCTCTTATCTATCTATATATTCTACACTTTCTTTTTATTAAGTTCTTCAGTTCATCTTCATTTCCCATATCTCTCTTTGTGTATTTTTGTTTGCCACTACAACTAGTGCAAGATCAATCTACTTCAAAACAAGAAGAACCATATCTTTCAATGGAATATACAAGCTTGGTTGATACTTCTTTAGATCTTAACTTAAACCCAAGTCACTTCAGTTCTCTAGTTCCTGTAAGTTCTTAAATATATACATATGAACATACATACATGTACATGTGATACTTTAGCTAACAAGGTTCCTTGATTTTGATTTCTAGAAAAAGAAGTTCCAAACAACTTCATTGAGCTTGGATTGAGGATGTCATCAGTTAAAGATGAGGTATACATCATTTCCTTGATATAAATGCTTTCTGTCTAAAATTACATGTGTCTAGCTAGCTATATGAATGGCTTATTAGGGTTTTATGGGAATTTTTAGCAGCAGGCTGCAAGTGCTTTGGTGGATGAGTTAAATAGAGTGAGTGCTGAAAACAAGAAGCTTACTGAGATGTTAACTGTCATGTGTGAGAATTACAATGCTTTGCAAAACCATTTGGCTGATTATATGGCCAAGAATCCAGCTGCACCATCTGATAGCACCAACAATAGTTCAAGAAAAAGGAAACCTGAAAGCCCAACTAATCAAGTTATGACAATCAACAATGAGAGAGGCAATTCTGAGAGTAGTTCAAGTGATGAAGATTCTTGTAAGAAACCTAGACAAGAACAACACATTAAGGCCAAGATTTCTAGGGTTTGTGTTCGTACTGAAGCATCCGATACCGGCCTTGTAAGTCCTCTTAAATCTTTCTTTGTTGCATGATAGCTAGATTGTATTTTGAAATCAACTCTTAGCTAGATAAATGAAGAGTGAAACATGGCATCTAGGATTGTGCTATGTCTCTAAATGGTGATATATGACATGATTTCATACCATAGAAAAGTTAGGTTTTTCTATACAACTGATTACATTAAGAAATAAACAAGAAACTATAATATATTTTGAGCTTCATGGTTATAACGTTAGTTATAGGATGTTATTTCTTATGTTTTTCAAGGTTTCTAAACATGTATGTTATTTTTGTCATAAACAGTTGGTTAAGGATGGATATCAATGGAGGAAATATGGACAAAAGGTTACAAGGGACAACCCTTCTCCTAGAGCTTATTTCAAATGCTCTCATGCTCCAAGCTGCCCAGTCAAAAAGAAGGTGAGAAGCCATTGTCAAGCTTCATCCAACTTTTAGTAGTTATATCGATTTCGTGTGTTCTAATTTGCTTCTTTGTTAAATCTTGTTATCATTAGGTTCAAAGAAGTGTTGAGGACCAATCAATCTTAGTAGCAACTTATGAAGGAGAGCACAACCATCCAAACCAATCTAAACACGAACAAGCGAGCTCAGGATTGAACCGAACAGTCACAAGCACGACTCTCGGTTCAGCTTCTCTGAGCTCGTCTGGACCCACAATCACTTTAGACTTAACAACCCCACCAAAACCACCAACTAACCCCTCGGACGAAGCCAAAGTTGGTGGTGGTGGTGACCGAAGAGTTGACACGCCAGAATTTCAACAGTTTTTGGTAGATCAAATGGCATCTTCATTGACCAAGGATCCGAGCTTTAAAGCCGCCTTAGCAGCTGCGATTTCCGGAAGAATGGTTCAACAAAATCAGTCCCAAAAGTGGTAATATATACCTAGTAGAAGCCATTGATCATGAGATCATGGATGATGCACATGTAGATATACCACTTGGTTAAAACAAAGTGCTAGTGGTAGGAACCTTTTCAATTCGATCCAAAATGAGGTTAAGTTAGGAGAGAAAAGTTGTACACAAGTTGTGGTTTGCTTCCAATTCTAATGCGATTTGGCTCAAACCAACAATACTTTGAATTTGTTCATATCAAAGATCAGAGACTTTTTCGGCTTATGATCATCTATTTACGTCGTTCTTAAACTCTTTATCTTAATCGGATCGTTTTAGCTGTTACACGTTAGACTAAGTTCTATCTTTCACGTGGAAAAAATGATCCATAAAGAAAGCCTTTACGTGGTCCAATATTTCCATATATTTCAAAGTGGTCCTTGAATTCAAGGTGGACAATTTATTGTGCTACAAATTCACATGCTCTCGTTTTCAAAATAAATGGAAGAACTTTTCCTCATCGACTATATATACTCATTGAATATAGAGTACCAAACTTATGTATAAGTCATAAGTGATAGTATGCATGTGGTGATGTATATAACGACTCTTATCCTTTCCAAGTGGAAGTTGATATTAGCACGTCTCCATATAATAACTTTAATAAGTATTATTATATGCAAGTGTTAAACTTGTGTTTTGAAGTTTATCGGTATGTAATCATTGTTTTAATGTTATAGTAATTCTACAACAAAATTTTGTATAATAGTCTTGACAAATTTAATCTACCAAATCCATGTGAAGACATGAACAATACAGCTTAAAGTCTACTACGCAGTTGAAACACGTGAAGATTAATAGAATAAATTCAAAGACTTTCTAAGAATAGTTACTGTATTAAGCACATTAATTATTTTTAAGAGGTACATGTTTTGTTAGTTACTCCTCCGTCTCATATTTATCATCATATTTCCTTTTATGGATGCCCCAAATTAATTGTTCACTTTCCATATTTAGTAAGAAAAAGAGAATATAATTGAGGAATATTCCATTTGAGTGGTTGAGATTTATAGGGGCCCCACTTTTATTAAACTTTGTGATTGTTGTCCCCTGACAATAATTTTGAGACGGAGGGAGTACTTTTTTTAAATTACGATGGTCACCTAGAAAACTCTGGGCCAATGGGTAACTTCATAATGGGCCACTGTTTTGATACACCGAAAACGTTACGTACACATGGAAGATTGCCTAAATTTAGCTTTTAACAAAGTTATTACAATCATACAATGTTTAAAAAGCTGATCGAGTTTGTGAAACTTTATATTTAGTAAAGTACGTTATGTATTTACGTGGACCATATAAATTTGAAATGAAAGATATAAATATGGTCATAATAAACACATGCTTGAAATGTTGTCACTCCAATAGATCAATACATATATCATTACTGATTGTGCAATAGATTGCACTACCAGGCTTCGATGATGATCAAAGGTATGAAGGGTGTATGTTCCAGCCAAGACTTGCCTTTCACCTGAGAATAAGAAATACGAAACACTACGTTAGTGATTACGCAGGTACGACCGCGAACCACCTCCCATGAGAATAAGTATGAGTTATGGTTGTATAAGTGTGTGTAAGTAAAGAGGTGAGTGTGAAATGAGCATACCATAATCCATTGCCCGTCCAACCTATTTATAGTAGATGAAATATGGTTGAGAGCACTTCGCATGAATGTCGGAGATCGTGGGGCGTCCCATGATTGTGGGTAACCGCTAGGGTTTAGTGACCCACGCTCGGACTTGACGGGAAGCCAGAGAGAGGAGATCGTGGGTTTGACCAAGTCGGAGGTTCTCCTATCCAATGCTTCTTCGTCGGCCATACCCCGGGCGGCTTGGCTTCGAATGGCGAATTCCCCGAGGTAACCTTCGTGATAACGAATGGTTTGATGCCTATGGATATTCGGAATCCTAACTTGGACCTTCGAATAGAAGGGTTTCGACACGCCCTGGAGGAATGTCCTTCGAGGTACTCTGAGGTACATCATCAAGCCCCCAATGAAAGTGATGTATAAGAGCGAGGAGACATTGCTTTCGACTTCATGCTTGAAGAATACCATCCTGCTGCGAATTGCATTAGTTAGAAGATAAAATGCACCTAACTTAGCGCATTTAATGCTAATTAATCTTTTCGGTGCCCGCCACAGAATCACATTTTCCCAACTTAACCGGAGACCAAAAGTCTTCTTTTTCAAAATTTAAAAAATTTACATCGGATAAGAGTAATTTTTGGGACACGTGTGCGGTGTTTAAGAGATGCAAAAGAGAGTATAAAAAGGGGGGCAGTTGAAACCCTAACTCACTTTACTCTCTCCGTCTCTTTCTACACGCAGTAAAACTTGATCGCCATCACTCCGAAATTAAAAGGTAACCCTTCCTTCTCACTGATAGCTTATTCTTTTTTTGTTAAAAAATGGATTCCAAGCTTTATCATAAAACAGCAAAAATGTACATTATCTGCAAAGGAGTTACATGATCACTTAGCTAATTATCCCATCCCACTAGAGCACAAAGTGATGTTACCCAAGACTAATCAGGGTATTTTCTATGCTCCTCAAGGTTTCGTAGGGCTATACACACATGCATTTAGCCATTCTAACCTTAGGATTCCTCTGCACCCACTGATATTAGAGTTTATGCAATACTACAAGGTTCATATCTCTAGGTTCAACCCGTTTGGTTTAGCCAAACTGACCACATTCATAGTGATGTGTAAAGCATACGGCTATGAACCAACATTAAAGGTTTTAAGAGGATTTCTGAACTTGTATCTTGGGGGCAATTGGTTAACTTTAGCAAAAAGACCTGAATCGGATGTTCTAAACCTGTTTGGGAGGGTGTATACCATTATAACAGGTTGGAAAGGTAGCTTTTTCTATGTACAAGACACTATTGTTCCCCTTAAGTATCCAGAGTTGCTGAATAAGGAAAATATGTTTGATGCAAAATGGTACAATGACCCCTTGCCATATGAGGTGCGAAGGGATCCGTGTTATCAGCGTTTGGCCAAATATCCTGTGTACACTTAGCTCCGAAGGGATGACCGCTTCTGTTTCGTATGTTAGGCTGAAGGGGGTTTCACCATTGCTTGACTTAGGGTGCGTCTTGTGAGCCCATAATACTTGAGGGAGCTCATCCACCCATCCATGATGAGTTCTTCCTAGCCTTTTCTCGATCCCTTTGACGATGTCTCTATTTGTAACCTCCACCTGTCCGTTACCTTGTGGATGGTAGACGGATGTCCAAGACTGCTTTATGTTGAGCCCTTGACAGAAGTCGTAGAAGGCTCCTTCGAACCGCTTCCGTTGTCGATATGATTATATGGGGCACTCAATCGCACACAATGTGCTCCCATACAAACTTCTCGATCTGTCTCCACATTCTGAGGCTAAGGGTTTAGCTTCCACCCACTTAGTAAAGTAATCGATTGCTACCAGCTAGAATTTGACTCCTCCGGGAGCTATAGGCATAGGTCCCACGATATCGATGCCCCACTAAGAGAAGGGCCATGCGGATGTCACACTTGTCATGTCCCGCTTGGCATCTTTGGAACGTTTGAGTGTATCGACAAGCTTCACATTTGAGAATGATTTGCCGCATCTCCGCATCAAGGCCAATAATAGCCCAATTTCATTATCTTCGAGACAACTGAGCGGGGTCCTGCATGGAGACCGCAGGATCCTTCGTGGACTTCAGAGATAATGCTCGTAGCCTGCTTGGGTCCCACACATCTTAACCAAGGTGATAAAAATGACCTTCTATATAAGGTTTCCCCTATTACCCGGTACTGCGGGGACTTAACCCGAACCTTTCTTGCTAGCTTGGGATCTTCAGGGAGAAGACCACTTATCAAGTATTCCCTAATGGGAGTCATCCACGTCTCTCCTTCTTCGTGAACCACATCTGCAACTTCCTTGCGAACGATGGAATTTTCAGGAAGGACTTCGACAAGTACTTCTTTAGTGAGATGAGTGAAGGCCATAGAAGCTAGCTTGCTTAGTGCATCTGCCTTCTTGTTCTGATTCCTACGAACATGCCGGATGGTGTAGAATCAAGCTCTCCAAAGATCTCCTTTGTTTTTCCAAGTCTTCGCTTGATGACGGGTCGCTTGCTTCATAGGAACTCATCACTTGGTTTGCTACCAATTGGGAGTATACAAAAGCAATGAGAGCTTTGACCTCCATATCTTTAGCGATCGGAGGCCTCTAGCGTTGCTTCAGATTCCGCTTCATTGTTTGTGGCTTGAACTCAAAACGAAGAGCATATGTATGCTCCTTCCCGTCGGTGACCGATTAGGCTCGCTCCAGAACCATCTGAGCTGGATGCTCCATCTGTATAAAGCTTCCAATCACCTGTACTTGAGTGAGGTTGGTTTTGGGCTCTTCTTTTCACGTCAGGCTCGGAAGGTGTTTCGCCAAGAAGTCTGCGAAATTTGTCCTTTAATAGAGTTTCGTCCTTGAACTCTATTTCGTGCTCTCCCAATTCAATAGCCCATTTAGCCACCCTCCCGCACTTTTCGGGTTTTGACAAGATCTGTTTGAGTGGCTTGTCGGTTAAGACCGTGATTGGATGGGCTCGAAATAACGCTCGAGCCTCCTTGCTGCGTAGATTAGGGCTAGTATTAACTTCTCCAATGTTGGATAGTTGATCTACGCCCCTCAGGACCCTCGCCGACAAAATAAATGGGATCATCGTTTGTCTCGCTTACGCCATAAGGATTGCGCTAATACTCTCCATTGAGGATGCTAAGTACATGAACAACACTTCGCCTTTGATTGTGTCAGAAGTGTTGGAAGGATTTCATGAACTCCTTCATCTTCCGAAGGCGCTTCAAAGATCCCGACTCCATTGAAAAGTTTTCTTATCCACGCATCCTCGAGTGTTTTGAGGAATGGTAGGGACCATCATTTCCCCTCGATAAAACCGCTTAAAGTCGCCACTTCCCATTCTGTGCTCGCACATCTTTTAGACACTTAGGGGTTTGGAGATCGGACATTGCCTTGACCTTGGAGGGATTAGCCTTTATCCCCTGCTTAGTGATCAAATCCCCTAGGAATTGTCCCTCTTCGTCACCGAAGGAGCATTTCTTAGGGTTCAGCTTCATGTTAATCGCCCGACGTTGGTCAAAGGTTTCCTGTACATCGAGGAGTAGGTCATCCTCTGTCTTGCTTTTGATAACCATGTCGTCAACGTATGTTTCGAGATTTCTGTCTATTTGTTTGTTGAAGGCTTTATCTACGAGACGTTGGTAAGTGGCCCTTGCGTTCTTTAATCCGGCGGCATCTTTCAAGAATGAGATACCTTTGCTTGTGTAGAAGGTCGCCTTTTCTTCGCCCTCCTTTGCCATCTGGATCGATGATACCTTTGTAGGCATCTAAGAAGCATTTAACCGGAAGCTCGCCAAGGATTCTACCTTCCATCAATTTACGGTAGGGGTAGCAATCCTTCTGCATGCTTTGTTGATGTCGATGAAGTCAACGCATGCTCCCCTCCGCCGCTTTTTTGACCGTTCTTCGGGTTGGCTACCCGTGTTTGGTACTTAACTTCCTTAGGATGCCCGCCAGTGAGTTCGCCCACTTTGCAGTGCGGCAGCTCTTTTCTGGGGCTAGGCTCCTCCTTTCTGCTTTTATCGGCTCAATGTGTTTGTACTCATTGAGTTTATGCTCCGTTCAAAGACCGTCTGTCTATCGACAATGTTCTTGGTACCCCTGTCATGTCAGAATATTTCCAAGCAAAAACATCAAGGTTAGTCCGTAACAGTTCCGTGAGCTTCGCTTTGAAATTCGCCGGGAGTTGCTTTCCTACTACCACCGTTTGTTCATGGTAGCTAGGGTTAACTACAAATCGCTCCTCCGTATTTGTGCAACTTAGAATTGCTATCGGAGGCTCATCCGATTCTTCTTTGATCTTTTTGACACCATATACACCCTTATCCGCCTCATAATTAGAATGAATGGTTCCCTACTCCGAAGGGGTTTGGAACTTAATAGCAAGATGTATGGTGGAAACAACAATGCCCATCTTTTGCATAAATTGTTCTCCTATTAACAAATTATAAGGAGAGTCCGAATTCGACTATAACGAAGTGAGTGTTTCCGTGCGGGATAAGGGCCTTCGCTATGGTGATTTCCAACAGTATTTCTCCGGGGCCATGAGTGTTCACGGAGAACCCTACCAGGTGGTGTTTTCAAGTCCACCCTTCGTGAGCGTATGGATGACTTGAGCTTTAGGAAACAATGCTCATAAATGATCTCGTAGGAGCTTCCATAATCCATATATGCTCGATTTACCTCCTGTTTGAGATTCGCACCTTGATGACCACGGGTCACCGAAGGTGTCGCCCTAAGATGTAAGGAAGGTTATTTCCCCACGCTTCCAGCCCCGCTCGCTTCATTCCTTTTCAAGGTTGGATCGTGCACGCACCATTAGTATCGGAGCCTCTGTGGGCGTAGCCTCCTTCTTGTTCCCTTCCATTCACCCGGTTGGGTGTCGGAGAACTTGTCCTTTCCCTTTTGATGCCTTTAACCGATGTGCTAATCGTCCGGACCGCACCGCCTCTTCGATCCTTCTTTAGTTCTCTATGCTTGTTCGTGTCGTGTCCATGGTCTTCATGGAAATGGCGATTTAGACATGTCTCGGCTTTGCTTCGTGCTTTCATCCGGTGGTGGATCAAAGGACTTTGCGCTTTCTCGGTAGCTTAATCTCCCAGGGATTTGACTAAGTTCGCCAAGAGTCCGTGGTTCGAACCTTTGTTGTATGGAGTGAAGCGGTCTCTTCTTCTTCTTGTTCTTGGATCCTTCCCATGAGGACCCTCGAGAGAATTTGTCGAAGCTTTTTTTGCTCTATCGAGCCCTGCTTGTTTGCTACCTCCTTGGACTCAATCCAAGTGTAAGTCTTCTCCATCGCCTTATAAGTAGTGGGAAGATCGGTGGATAGAATTCCACCAAGCTTCGCGTCCAAGGCCATGTACAAAACCCGAGATCCTCGATCTTCGTGCAAACCCGCATTTGCAAAGTTTCATCGGTGTACCTCGTAACGAAGGCCCTTGTGCTTCGTTGTCCCTTTGCTTGATGGTGTGCACGGCTAGATGGGTCTTGGTGTACTTCTTCATTGGCTAAATTGTGATCGGAACTTAGCCTTAAGGTCGTCTAGACTTACAACGCTCCCAACTTCTCGTCCATTCCACCATATTCTCGCGGAGTCTCGGGTGTGTAAGTGAACATGTGGCATGCTAGGGGCATGACCCGCTTTGCATCTTGATAGCGCCTTGAACAAGTGGAGGAAGTTATCGGGATCGCCTTTTCCATCGTGGGTGCCTATATGAGTAGGCATCTTTACACCGTCGGTGGGGTAGTCTTGATCCACTTCACGAAAGGCGTGCAAGCTCCAGAGGCTTGCATAGTACAAGTTGTATTGAGGTGGATAAACAGTGTAGGATTATATGGGTTAGGAAATGGTCATGTGTGGCGGTGGTAAACAGTAGAAGGTTGGAATGAAGGGTTTACACCCATCGATTGCGTGGGAATGTGGCCATAGGGCATTCTTTGGTAACTACGGTTGGGAGTGAACCATTCGAGGGTAAGCGTTGTAGGTTTGAGCGGTAGGTAGGGGTTCATTCCGGAGAGGGTAACGATTCACGCCCCGAGTATGGAGGAGGCCTCGGACACTCGAAACATACGAGGGTGTACTGGGCCCCATCCCTTCTCTTCCTAGATGAGCAACTAGAAGAGGCGCAGTTTACCCTCCGCTTCCTACTGGGTTGCTTCCTCCGCTGGAGTTCTCGCCCTTCTTTCACCTTGCATTCTTTCCTTCTTCTCGGATCTCCTCCGGGTCCTTCTTCAAAACCCACAGTCCTTCCATTTGGACTTCATGGAAGGAGAACCATTTCGTGAAGTGAGCGCCTCGCTAATAGGTCGAGGCCTCTCTCTTTCAATCTCTTCGTCATACTCCTCACTAGAGTATTCCAACTCTTCGCATTTCGATTACGAACCTGTCTCTTATGAGCCCTTAGTAAAGAATCTAAGGCTTCAAAGTTTGCCTCAACGAAGGCGGGGCTAATATCTGGAATAGGGTTAGCGGATGTTGAGGCGTGATGTACGGGAGTAGTTTCCAAACGAGATCGTGTGGTAAAGGTTGAGGCCGTTATATGGGCGAGGTTATCGGTGTTGGTTGTGTTGAGAGGGACTAGGGTAGAAAAACCTGGTGGAGGTGTATCTTCTCTTCCTGGTTCCATGCCGGAAAAGTAGTGTAGTCGGTTAAGGTTTTAGGACTCGGTGATTACGGGACTAATAGTAGAGGTCCCACAGATGGCGCCACTGATTGTGCAATAGATTGCACTACCAGGCTTCGATGATGATCAAAGGTATGATGGGTGTATGTTCCAGCCAAGACTTGCCTTTCACCTGAGAATAAGAAATACGAAACACCACGTTAGTGATTACGCAGGTATGACCTGCGAACCACCTCCCGTGAGAATAAGTATGAGTTATGGTTGTATAAGTGTGTGTAAGTAAAGAGGTGAGTGTGAAATGAGCATACCATAATCCATTGCCCGTCCAACCTATTTATAGTAGATGAAATAGGGTTGAGAGCACTTCGCATGAATGTCGGAGATCATGGGGCGTCCCATAATTGTGGGTAAGCGCTGGGGTTTAGTGACCCACGCCTCGCACTTGACGGGAAGCCAAGAGAGGGAGATTGTGGGTTTGACCAAGTCGAGGTTCTCCTATCCAATGCTTCTTCGTCGGCATACCCAAGGGCTTAGGGCTTCGAATGGCGAATTCCCCTGAGGTAACCTTCGTGATAACGAATGGTTTGACGCCTATGGATATTCTGGAATCCTAATTTGGACCTTCGAATAGAAGGGTTTCGACACGTCTCGGAGGAGTGTCTTTCGAGGTACTCGGAGGGTACATCATCAATTACATAAATAGCTCACAACGTTTAAAGTAAAAGGGTGTTTCGGGAATTGCTTATATTAGTGCTTATCATATGTAAGTAGATAAGCACTTTTCAATGTTTAGATAAATTTGTTTAATTTATGCTTTACACTCAACCGAACAACTTAATTTTGAACAAACAAGAGAGAAGCACTTGCAAGTTGTTGCGGGGCATTTTGAAGGTCGCTGTGGCGATTAACTTTAGCCTTGGTATCAAATAATAAACTGCAACATTATCGACATCATGCTCGTTTTTGTTTTGCAATCCGAAGGCCTCTCCGGGGGTTCTTATTTTTTATTAAATAAATCGCATGATATGAGAAGCCTTTCAGGCAAAAGTAAAAAGTTTAGGGTAGTTTTCGCAAAATCTCGGATACTACAAGGTTTATTTTGTATTTTTGCATAACCGGTTTTGGGCCGTTGTGACGATAAACTGTAGCTTTGTGACGATAAAACTTGCTATATAAAGAAGTCGTAAGAAGTAAAAAGTTTAAAGTAGTTTCTGCAGAAACTCGAATATTGCAAGGTATATTTTATAATATTTTCTTTGGGCTAACTGGTTGTGGACTTATGGATCCTCCGTCCATGGATCGGATTGTGTTACTCATATATCAATATTTAACGTTTGAGGAATGCTAGATCCACATATGAATTACACATAAACAAATTCACAAGTTGATGTGTTAGAGATCGATTGATCTAGTAAACAAAAGAAAGAAAATATAGCAAAATGAAACAGTCACTTCCTCGACAAAAATACAAATATAATTCGTTTTTTAAACTTGAAATTAAATATAGCTTGAATATATTGAATTTTGTGAGTGGTTGAATCTTGAATTAGTGTGTTTCTAGTAGGAGTGATGTAAATGAAGAAGACTAGTAGTAGGAGTGTATTAATTATTCATGATCCGTGTATTTTTTTTCTCGCCTACAATGCGACTCTTCAGTCATTGGCTGCATTACTTTCACACTTCACATATCATTTTTTTCTTATTGACCACCGCAATTACTTCTTATTTTATCCAAGTGCACACGTTTGGGCTATCTGTATGTATTCATGCATACTTAGTTACTCTCACTTACAGATAGGCTGTGTCAAACTAAGCTTGTTTTAATTTTTCAATATTACGTACTTTTCATAATAAGGAGACTTTTAAAAGGTGACAAAGCGAGGAGACGACGAAACGTCCTTATATGAATCTCAAAGACCGCCACTATCGTATTAGATCAGGAAGACTTTGACGTTTGTGTTTTGGTCATCTTTGAGTTTCTTTCTCATTAAATTCAACTTCAAAACCACCTCCTAGTTTTCATTAAATCATATTGTATCCTAAATCGTGCTTATTTCTAGAAACTTGCATATCAGCATATATGAGTAATGTTGTAGGACTCACGCAACCACGCCAAAGAAACCTCTTGTGACCAGGTCTTTGCCAATCGTCATTGGCTTACAAGACTTTAATAAGACGTGGTTTGGTAGCAGAATTGGTAAGCTATTGGCATCTGGTGTGTACAAATCCCCATTATGTACTTGTCAAAAGACTGAAACTCATCACCTATCTGCACCATTAATACACGTAGAAAAATCAAATTATACATTTGATACTACATATCTAGTCGTATATTGCTGAGACTTAAGACTTTTGAAAGTACATGGTACGTGTATTGGTATTCGTAGCATACACGCTCTAACTTTGTCTATGCACCAAAGAGTTACCAATTAGATCAAAATGTACGTGACAATTTACATAATACAGAGATAGTTTTGTTGAATATTTATGTGTTGGTTTGTGGGAGTTATAAACACGACAAAACGACTAAGAGTGTGTGAGCCGATGGGGGCACACACAATAAACACGAGTATACGTGTCGAACATATTTATACTTCAATATACATACCCGATATATATGCATGCAATTGACCCGATCTTGTACGACCCATGAACTAATCTTTGTTTGGACTTGGGTCGAAAGTTGGAGCAGCCTTGGGCCTTGGTATCCCAACTGATCGGGCAATAGGAGGGGTATGGGTTTGAGACTTGTCAACCAAGTCATAGCCCAAGTAAAAGAGGCGTTTGTTTTTGTTATATAAACCGAACAATGCCCTACTCCTTATTTAGATCTTTGACATACGACATCTATATTATTCCATGCACATGCATTGGATGTATAATCTACAATACCAATTCACCTAAACACTATATACCTAATCGTTTGCTACATAGAATGATTAAGGTTTAGTTGTTTATTCTAAACTTGCATCTTTTGTTTGATTCAAGAAGTGTTAGATATTTATTGGTGTTCTTGTTCAATGGTTCCTGGCGGAACAGTAAGATGTAACAAGAGGGTTTGATTTTCTGTCTTTGTGTTTATTGGACAAAGAAGGAAAAGAAGTCGGATAACTCTATCCGATATCGGGTATTAAATAGAAAACAGTTCGAATATAGATAACAAGCTAGTTTACTTGTATGGTTTTCTTATTCGAATATATTCAAGGGTCAACTTGTTGACTGGGTTTTAATATTACGTTCTCGACTAGCCATATATCGAACGTATACATTATCGAGTTTGTGTGTGATACTCATTGAGGCATCTATTTTAGATGCTTAGTTTCGTATTGGTTTTATTGTCCGTTATTAAAGATCAATTGCCAAGCAAGGTTAGGGTTTCTTTTATCCCTTTTATTAATTAATTATTGTATTAATTAATTGTTTATTAATTACGTGTTTAACTTAATTGCGATTACTAGATCCTTATCCGCTGCGTACTCGTAGAGGTTAATTGGTTAACTTGTTCTAAAATCACAACAGTGGCATCACGAGTCAACTCGTTTTTGCGATTATGAGTTACACGTTTCTTATTAATAAACATGTTTAAAAGGCTGCATGAAACCTAATTTAGTTATTCGTTTTATTTTGTTTTGACAACTATATGTAATACTTGTCAATTTTTAATAAAAAATAACTACAAATTAAATTATATTGGTAATTCGAATTAATTTGTTAATTAAATTACATGTTAATTAGAATTACTTTGCTAATTGGAATTAACTTGTTAATTAGAATTACTTTGTTAATTGGAATTAAATTGTTAATTAGAATTACTTGCTAATTAGAATTAAATTTAATTAGTATTAATTAATTGTTAATTAGAATTATAATGATAATTAGAATTACATATTGTTTATTAAATACATAAAATTGCGTTATTACTTGTTAATTGAGATTGCCATGCGTTTTTATGTGTTTTCCGGCCACAAGATCCACTCAATTGCTTTTTCGATGTATGGGGCGATCTAGGTATTGTATCCTAGTGACGGTCTTATGGTTCTCCGTTTGGGGAAGACTCGCAAGAGAACTCGGAACAATATGTGGTTATATATTGATGTTTATGTTTATATGTTTGTGATTCCTATATGTGCATTATTACTTGCTTTGACACCTAATTGTATGCAATATGGAATAATACATATCGTAACAATAACATTAATATTGGTCTTTATTTACACGCTTAAATATCATGCTCAATTGTGACCTGCTATTTGATTCGTGGAAAATCGTTTTTGTAAAATAAAGTGACCTAATATATGAAACACGTTTTCAAGAATTTAAAAACTAGACGCTATGGACACTTGGGATGTACGGATCACCCACTAGAACAAACTCAAAAGGGGGTTCAAAGAGGTGCGCACAGTCACACCGAAAGGATGTCTAGGTTATGCTTCAGCGCTTACCTGGTCCTTTGCATCCCTGTGCATTCGATTGGAGCTACCGTGAACCATTATGATCACTACAGTGTCATTACCAAAAAGTTTTTAAAATTAGTGTTACAAAGTTGTTTTGCATGCTTCTTTATACACGACTTTTACCACATTTATATGTGCATACCTATTTCTTAATTTTAAGTCTATGTCATCCAACTATGAACACGTGTATTTGGATTGACTTCTCTGGTCAGACCTAAGGGCCTTTCCAACCCATGGTAATTATTTCTCACTGGTCAGACCTATGGTTATTTTTACACGTTCATACTTGGTCGACTTATCTCGAGTTAGCTTGGTCAGACCTTGAACCCGAGGCATAAGATGAGAACTAAACATGTTTTTGACATTATTACTTGATACTAATGCCTTAAAAGGTCTCATAAATCTAAGAGTTGCATTATGCAGTTAACGCTCGTCGCTTACCTCTTGTCCTATTTTTTTTTTGCACTGGTCAGACCTATGGTAATTAAGTGGGGTTGCAAGATGGATCTTAGTCTTATTAGTAATTAATTGGGTAGTTAATTCTTTTAAGAATGAAATTATTGAAAATACTAGAATTGAACTTTTTATGTTCTGATTAATTGTGTTGTTGCAACATAATTCGTAAACAAAGTTGTTTTTCTTCGAAAGACAAACTTGGTCTCTTTTTCTAGTAGGAAGAGTGAGACTTATACCTATCTTTTCTCCTTAGTTGACTAACTAAGATAGGATTCCAAAATTGATAAACTCGTTTATGATCTTTCATTACCCTTTTGTGGTCCAGAGTTAATTGAAAGATATAATATTTTGTGTAAATGGAAACATTGTGTTTAGAGCTACCAAAATAAATAACATCCTGCACTTGTCACGATCAAAGAGTAAAGGAATTACTAACATATTTGCTAGGTAATCTTCTTGGACTCTTATTATTCCTAAAGTGTTAATTACCCTTGGGGCTATGTAGACGATAAAGGAGGAATTGCATGCTAAAGATTCAATTTAATTGAATGAAAGAATGGCTAGTCCATTGTCTGCATGAGTAGAACTTCATATACTCTGTTCAATACCTAAGTACATGCTACTTGTAGGCATTTGAAGAGAATAGGAAAGTTTATAAAACCGCTATATGCTTTCTCTCGGAAATGTAACACTAACAATGTTGACAAATCCAATGGGGAGCAGCTTGCATTTTATAGTCGAAATATCATTCATGTAATGTTTTCAATTTCGATGGGAGCTACGGATTTATTTCGTTAGTCACCCATATCATTTCAAACTAGCTTTAAAATAATTCATTACTTTCCGAATATGAACAACCATTGCTTAAAGAAAACTAGAAGGGGGTTGAATAGTTTACCGATTAAAACTTTGTTTTGAACTTATTGAAAGATCAATTTATATTGATCTTAAGTACGTTAATGAAATATGCAAGCAATATGTAATAAGTAAATAAGGAAAGAAATGATCAAACCACAACAAGTTGTTTATAGTGGTTCGCCTACAAGGACTCTTTTTCCTTGCCCTACTCCACTCCCCGAGTCTCACACTCGAGAGTTTAACTTCACTAGTCAACAAGCTCCTTTCACCGCGGAGAAAACCTTTACACTTCGCTTACACTATTTCCGACACTAAGCTAGATGTCGAGTTCTTTCCAAGGGTACAACTACTCCCACACACAATGTATTTTGAGGACTAAAATACTAACCACTCACACTCACAAGATTATGATGGTTTGATACAACAATGAAGTATGAATCAACACTAGATCATACAACACTAAACAAACAAGACTTCCAACTTCTCGTTGAAGCTTGAATATGACTTGATCTTCTTTGCTACAAAAGAGATCACTAATATGATATGCAACCGAGTTAGAAAGGTTGAGAGAAGATATGTATGAGAGTATGTTAGAAAGGGATGAGAAACTACTTGGCTTGGCATTGCTATTTATAGCCAAATGGACAGAGCGCCCACGGACGGCGGACCCTTAAAGGGTTCCGCCTGTACCATTTTGGTACCGCCGGTCCGACAACAAGATATCAAATCTTGCTTAAAGTCAACTCAATCTAAGAGAGATTGTGCAAGATATGGAGAGTATAAATCTTCACAAAATATCTAATGGAATCTACAAATGATTCCCATGATGTAATACATGATGTCAAATGTTGTATTACTATTAATAGAAATATGCAATGCTTAAGTAGTGTTTGGTTTTAGGAACCTAACACATTCTACAAACTACTATCATACATAATGATTAGAGTCATATCAAGATGTTACTAATCATAAATGTAAATGCTTGAATGATGAATATATTTGTTTAAGAAAGCTTGTTTTAATATCTAATAAACTTGACAAGCTTTAAGCTTTTATAAATTAAATTTACTTTTGTCGTTAACAAAACTTAGGCAAAGATCAAAATATAAATAACGCTTAATGACGATATTTGTATTAACAATCTCCCTTTTGTTGAGGACAAAATATAAATTTTATTTTATAAAAGAAACAAAGTTTGTACAAGAGTTATAAAAATATTAGTTTTAGAACTTGAAAAGGAAATGATAATGTAAGTGTATGAAATTTGACTTTTATGAAAGTCAAAGAATTCACTAGTTGATGCATGATGTTGACTTTTCGTAAAGTCAGTATGCGCTTGACTTTTAAGAAAAGTCAAGTATTATCAATGAGGGTTCTGTTTGACTTTTAGAAAGTCAATTGTAAGCGCTTGACTTTTCGTAAAAGTCAAATATAAATAATTTCAAGTTCTATATTTTCTCCCTTTGTCTCAACAAAAGAAGAAGCTATGCGAATGTAATGAGCTCGAGCTTATTATCTCCCTTGTTCAAAGCTCCCCCTAAATTGGGTGCTTTAATGGGAAGATACATGGATTGTGAAAATAAAGCTACAAAAAAAAATGTTAGTAATAATGATCATTCACAAGCATTTCCAAACACTATGTAATGACACCAACAACATAATAAACAACATTCATTTGTTAAAATTTTTCATGAGTAAAGGTCATGAAAAGAGAACACAATGATGTGTTTCTAGTACAAGAGAAAAGAGAAAAAAAAATTATCCTAAAAACAAAAACAAATAAAAGACTATTCTAAAAACCATCCTAAAGAGATGGTGGATGGGAAAGAGCGTTGAGACGCTCAAGAATGTGGTTGAGGATGAACCTCATTTCCTCGTGGAAGTCATGGACCATAATCCGGTCCGTTTCACGGTTTGACCCGCTTGCTCACAAGTTGAGCAACCGTGCCTGGAGGGTAGAAAGTTTGCGGAGGTTGTGGTGGTGGAATGGTTGATGTGTTGGTGGTGTTGGGGATGTTTGGAGTGGTCATGATGGATGCAAGCAAAGCACTTTGCATTTGCATTGTCTCACTTAAGTGAGAATCCACCATGCCTTTGAATTGGTGGAGGTTGTGGAGTTCGGCTTGAATCTCCTCTCTAGTGGGATTGTCATCCCACATGCTCTCCGGAATGTCCTCAATGCGAGGGACATTGATGATGGAAGTGGATGATCCCGTATAAAGGACCATGAATGTCCTTGTGAATGGGGTGGAAAAGGAGAGGTCTTGGCCCTAATGGGCGTTTGGGTCAATGGATGACCGAGGTGATTCATGAGCGATTCGCTCAATGGTGCCAAAGGATGGCAATGGTGGTGGGTGACTTGGCCTAGAGGCAAGTCTTCCAAGTCCTCTAGGAAAGGATTTGGTGATGTTGGTGGAGTTGAGAATAACTCCATGGGTGAGAGTGGGAGACCTTGGTGAAGGTGGTGATGGTGTTTTGGATGTTTGGATGGGTGCCGGGAGGTGAAGTAGGTGCTTTGATGGTGGTGGAGTGGTGATCACAATGTGTGATGAAGTAGGTGTAGCCAAGGTAGGTGTGTATCATCTCTAATGGGAGATGAGATTGTAAGTGGTGAGGAGTCGGATGATGAGCTAAGATGAGTAAGACAACAAGGCCTTACGCTAATTCTAGCGGTTTTCTTGCAAGGTTTTGGTGATGATTTAGTCATTTTAACTTGGGTTTTGATTTGCTAGATAGTAATGAGAATAAGAAAGGTGTGAGGATGATCATGGTAAAGCCTTTCAATTTATAGAGGTGTAAAAATGTTGAGAGATGTGTTTGATTTGATGTTGAACCATTGAAGAGATGAGGTTCCTCATGATTTGGAAGTGGGTTGAATGCTAGTCATGTCACCCAAGTCAATCCATTCAAAGAAGATGGAGTGAAGAAGAAAAGATATGCAATAAATGTGTTCTAGTGAGTGGAATTTCCTAATATTCAGATTACCCACGGATTTGAAGGTACCAAAATTTTGGTTCCTTCCTTTATGCAAAAGGGCTCCTTGGGTGGATTTTTCAAATTTTTGAATTTTGGTGGGAAATGGTTTTCTTACATTCCTTAGTGAGTAATACTAGTTCTAATAACAAGATAAACTAGTTAAGATTGATTTATGAGTGATGGAAGATAATTTGGAATTACGAAGAGTCGAAATTGAAAAATTACCGGAGGATCCACGGCACTAAAATCATACACACGACGGAACCCAAAAAGGGTGCCGTCCGTCCGCCTGACAGATATGGCGGTACCAAAATTCATAAAGGACGGTACCAAAATAAGGGTGCCGTCGATCCGTGGAGTGTCAAATTTGGACGAAAGTTTCCTAAAACCGAATTTTCCAAATCAAAATTTTTCTCAAAACCCGTTAAACTAAACATTTCTAGTTAGAAAAGTAAATAACACATATGTAAACATAGTGGAGCATAGATTAAGAGCAGGCTTATTGATTTTCACAATATAGTGAAAATGGGTAAAATTTGATAGCATACTTGTGCTATCCCCCGCATGAGATTGTTAGCATACACCATTGTTTCAAGTTATATTATCATCCTACATAATAAAAACAACTAAATAGTATCAAACATTAACGATAATGCATTGTTCCAAACACTCCTTAAAGTACCCTTATTTGTCCAACTTTGTAAATCTTGTTCATCATCCTACCAAGGCACTTGAACATTCCCTTAGTTTGCTTGAATTCACCGATTCATTCTCAATTTCGGGAAGAGATGTGTAATACTCTTGAGGTGGAAGACGAGAGCTTGGAAGACCATCCTGAGCTATTTGATGATGATGATGAAGGAGTTGGAGGTTTAGCTCTCTTGCCTTTAGTCTTAGCAACTCGAGCATCACTCAAGGGCACAAAGATGTGAGGATGAGATCATATTGAAGGTGCATCCCTTTGGGGTTGGTGGAATTGGAGCAAAATTTCTATAAAGACGGGTGAGAAGCATCCCGTATGGAAGAGCAACGGATCCTTGAGTTGGAATATCAATCATTCTCCTAGCTATGTAGTAGGCTGTTGAATGGTTGTCGGTGGACAAGTTGTAAAGCATGTGGCAAAGACAAGCGCTTATGTGATCCCTATTCCTATGGTGCTAATGACGCTTGCTCTAAGTAACTCCTCCCATTTCTTAAATTGCTTAAGTTCATTGAGCTCCATTCCATATGGATCTCGGTCTACCTCTTTTCCTTTCGGGTGACTCGGGTTGTATCCGCTTTTGGGTTAAAAGGTGTTCACGGATGACATCCTTATCGGCTAAACGGGTTACGTAGGGAGAGAGCGGTCATTGATTGCATCAAGGGCGGTGAGTGACCACTTATCCGTAGACACAAGTTCCACGGTTGGGAATTCCTAGTACTCTAGCAAAGTCACTTAAAGTGATGGTGTAATCATTTTGGTTGATTCTAAAGCTAAGACAAAACTCATCATCTTCATCACTAAAACCGTCACACTAGCATAGAATTCTAATACGAACCTAGGACAAATTGGTTCATCAATGTCAAGAAGACAATCGAATTGAATGGCGGCTAGTTCTTCACGAAGATTGGTATGCTCAAGGAAGGATGAGTGAATGGTTCTACCTCGTGGAAATACCTTGATTCTAGACCCCTAAATATTTCTACTTGTTCCTTGGTGAGTCCTTTGGTTTTGTGGTGTTTGGGAATGTAGTTAAGGGTGTCTTTGTGATCATAGAATCTTGCGGCTACCATGGTTATTCCTAAGGACAAGAATTAACATGTTAAAATGAAAATGAATTTTAATATTTTTGATTCTAGTGTGTGTCTATATGAAAACAATTTGAGTTGCGGTTATCTCGACTCATTTTATGCACAAAATGGTTTTAGTGGAGTGTTTGGCAAATACCATGAGATAACCCAAATGCTCCTAATTCAATGTGGCTACATTTGAATATACCCGGAGTGCATATTAGTTATGCAATACCTTTAGTATTCAAGAGCATGCAAGTGATGAAAATTCTAACGCTTCTATTTGTATTAGCAATGAAAATATTTTCCTATAAGTGAGAAGCTTTTCAAAACTTTTGACATGGGGTGTTTGGTTGTTTGAATAAGGCCTTATATTTATTATCTATCAATTAGTGGGAAACATGATTTGTTTATGCAATATGATAATGTAGTACCTAATTTGAATGACTAGTTATGCAATTTGCCAATTGAATTCATATTTGGTATAAAAGCATACATAGAACCCCATGTAATGATTTGTGATAGTTTTGTGCATAAATAAGAATCCTAGACTCGTAATTAAGAGATGAAATGTAGTTAGGATACTTACAATGATGTTATCTTCATGATTAGTGAGTGGGAAGATGACAATAATGAGCTTGGTTTAAGTTTTACACGCTTTGGTAAAGTGGGTTGTGAGGAAGAAGATGTTATGTTTAAAGTCGTTTTGTTTCAGAGACACCACGGACCAGACGGTACCAAAATTTTGGTTCCGTCCGTGTTGTCGTTTGGTGCCGTGGCTACAGTAGCAGAAACAAGACAAAAGTTTGACTATTCTAATGTTTTAGGCTATGTTTATTCTACATGCTTGGTTCCATTAACCCTAAACCAAGTCTAAGAAGATTAAAAGGTTCTCGCTTAAGAGGTTTAGTAAGGATGTCGGCAATGTTGTCTTCGGAGGATACTTTCTCGATTGAAATGTTTCCTTTTTGAACATTGTCGCAAGAAAGTGATGACGGATTTCAATGTGCTTTGTACGAGCATGTTGAACGGGATTCTTGTCGAGATCGATGGCTCCTTTGTTGTCGCAGTATCACAATGTCGTTGAGATGAATTCCATAGTCTACGAGAGCTTGCTTCATCCAAAGAGCTTGTTGACATGCTTTTCCTACCGAGACGATTCTCGCTTCAAGAGTAGAGATGGCTAAAGCCGTTGCTTTTTGCAAACCATGAGGTGAGACAATGTCCAACAAAAGTGCAAATACCACTTGTACTTTTTCTATCGACATAATCACCGGCATGATCCGAGTCGGCATACACTATGGTTTCTATACCCGCCCTTTGGGATACCATAATCCTAAACATGTTGTTCCCTTAATATATCTAAAATCCTTTTAATGCTTCTAAGTGTGATGCCTTTGGGTTTTCTTGAAAGCGAGACATAGACAAACACTAAACATAATGTCGGGTCTACTAGCCGTAAGATAGAGTAGGCTACCAATCATTCCTCTATATTTAGTGTTATCTATGATTCACCTTCTTCGTCCTTGGTGAGTTTAGTGTCCAAGACATGGGTGTTTTAGTTGGTTTGGAATCTTCAAGACCAAATTTCTTAAGCATGTCTTTTATATATTTAGATTGGTTAAAGAAAATACCATCTTCTAGTTGTTTAATTTGAAGTCCTAGAAAGAAGTTTAACTCACCCATCATACTCATTTCAAACTCGTCATGCATGATTTTAGAGAAATCATTACATAGTTCTTGACAAGTTGATCCGAATATAATGTCATCAACATATATTTGAACAATAATAATTTGCGATTCTTTTTCTTAGTAAAAGAGTATTATCTACTAATCCCATAGTATATTTGTTATCAATAAGAAAAGTCTTAAGACGGTCGTATCAAGCTTTAGGTGCTTGTTTAAGGTCAGATAATGCTTTCTTGAGTTTGAAGACATGATGTGGTTTCTCAAAGTCGGTAAAACCGGAGGTTGAGCAACATACACTTCTTCGTTAATAAACCCATTAAGAAAAGCACTTTTAACATCCATTTGAAATAATTTGAAATCATAAGCACATGCATAAGCAAGTAATATTCTAATAGATTCAAGTCTAGCTACCGTGCATAAGTTTCATCATAGTCAATTCCTTCTTGTTGATTATAACCTTGTGCAACAAGCCTAGCTTTGTTTCTAGATACTATACCATTTTCGCCCATTTTGTTTCGAAGACCCATTTTGTTCCAATTATAGTTTGATCTTTAGGTTTTGGAACTAGTTTCCAAACATCATTTCTAATGAATTGGTTTAATTCTTCTTGCATGGCCATTACCCATGATTCATCTTTTATTGCTTCATTTATGGTTTTGGTTCAATGGTGGATACAAAACAAAATGATTACTTTGATTTTGAGCTTGTGATCTTAAGGTTCTTTGATTAAGTTTTCCTATGACCTTTCTAATGGATGACTTTTAGATTCTTTTATGTTGACAATTTCCTTATTTAATGGTTCATCTTCCTTGTTATTATTAATTTGACTTTCAATTATTTGACTTTCAACTAAGTCATCATCTACCAAAGGTGATGTCTTAGAGGAGGTGGACTTTCGTCAAATGTTATGTTCAACGATTCCTCGACTATCATTGTTTCTTTATTTAGGACAATGTAAGCTTTACTAGTTTGAGAGTAACCAAGAAAACACCTTCATAAGACTTTGGGTCAAACTTGGTGAGATAATCCTTAGTGTTAAGAATAAAACATTTGCAACCAAAGACTTTAAAATATCCTAATGTTGGCTTTTTACCTTTATAAAGTTCATATGGTGTTTTGTTTAGGAAAGGACGATTAGGACTCTATTTAAAATATATGTAGAAGTATCAACGGCATTACACCAAAACTTTTGAGGAATGTTTTGTTCATTAAGCATTGTTCTACTCATTTCTTGAATTGTTCTATTTTTACGCTCTACTACTCCATTTGATTGAGGTGTTCGTGAGCGGAAAAGTTATGTGTTATACCATTTGCATCACAAAAGTTTCCAAATTGAGTTTCGTTGTCAAATTCACGACCATGATCCGTTCGGATCGACACAATTTTGACACCTAGAAGATTTTGAATTTTCTTGCTAAGTATTTCAAATTTATCAAAAGCTTCATTTTGGTTTTCAAAATAACGTCCAAGTAAACCTTGAGTAATCATCTACTATGACCAAAGTGTATAAGTTGCCTCCATAGCTTCTTATAGCGGATGGTCCAAACAAATCCATATGTAATAATTCTAGACACTTAGATGTAGATATCATATTTTTAGATTTGTGACTACTATGTGTTTGTTTACCAATTTTGCAAGCGCCGCAAAAGTGTTGGTCATATTTTAGTTTTGGCAAATTCCTAACTAACTCTTTTGAAGATAGGTTTTGTATAAGTCTCATATTAGCATGACCTAAGCGCCTATGCCAAAGAGATGAGCTATCGCTAATGTTGTTAGGCAAAGTTTGTCATTATATGTTTTATCTATTTTCATGACGATATGTTATTTTTCCTAACTCCTTTAGCTATGGTGATACCATCTTTTAGTATTTTACTACCATTTTCATCAAATAGTACTTTATACTTTTTATCACATAGTTGACTAATACTAAGTAGATTAAATCCTAACCTATCCACATGAGCAACATTTTCAATGGTTAGAGAGTTATGAGCAATCGTACTTTGCCAATGATTTTGCTTTTGAGATTGCTACCGAAGTGACATTACCTCCGCCATACTCTTGGTATGATGAGAAGAGACTTTGTTGCCCGTCATGTGTCGTGAGCATCCACTATCTTTTATCCATTCATCGTGTTCCAATCCAACTTTCAAACATACCTAAGAAGCGAATAACTCAAACATTTGGTCCCCAATATCTCATGGGTCCGTTTGGGTTAAACATACCATTTATTTGATTCATGTATGGAAATGATTGATAAGGGTTCCATGGCATGTAACTGGAGTTTGATATGGTCTAGGAAAGTTTTGATTCCAACCGTTGTGTTGGTAGTTATGTTGAACGTTGTGGTTGCTCTTAGGAAAGGGCGTTTGGCAAAAGAAGTTTTATGTCGTTGTTGAGTAGTTTTGATCTAAATTCATTTTAATAAGTCCTACTCCCGATATAATGGCTGGTTTTAGTTTAACATTATCATTGGTTTTCTTTGTTATTTTAACAAATTCAAGACGGTCCAGATTATGAACATTCTGTTCATCAAGTACCATGTACTGCTTTTAGACAACGGACGGAACCCTTTTTGGTTCCGTTCGTCCGTGGTCAGATGCAGCAGCAGATTTGATGTAATGTTCGCCTTTTTCGGCCGCTTTGTTTTGACTCTTAGGTATTAAAACTTCATTAAACCCTAGCCCATTCATGTCTCCCGGTGTTTTATGGATTTTAACTATTTCATCGGCAATAGCGATGTTTTTGTTAAACCTTTAAACTTAGAATTATTTTCTATTAAAACTTCTTGTGTGAGCTTTAGTTTTTCTATTTCAAGATTTAGCTCTTGACATGATTTACAATCATTGTCATTTGCTTTTCCTTTTCAAGTCGTTTAGCTTTTTCTTTTAACTCATATACCTCATTTTCCAAAACTCCTTTTAGTTTTTAGAAATTTATTTTAGTTATGATTTTTAGACTTAGCTCACACAATTGATTATATTGTTTTTGCAAGGTGTCATCATCTATGGAAGAATAAGAAGAATCGGAAAGTACCTCATTTGACTCATGTGCCATTAGAGCGATCTCTTCCTTGCTTGATTCTTCATCGCCTTCACTATCACCCAAGCACCGCTTACAAAAGCTCGCTGAGTTTTGCTCTTAGGTGGCTTGGGACATTCTCCTATGAGATGACTTGCATCACCACATCTAAAACACTTTCTTTCACCTTTGTTCTTCTTATCATCCCGATCTTTTCGAATGGCTTTTTTCTTCTCGAGGTTGTCTTACAAACTTTCCTCTTCTTCTAAAGAACTTCTTGAAATCTCTAACGCCATGGCATACTCCTCATCTTCACTATCGGAACAAGATTCACCATCATCGCTGATTCCGCCTTTGCTTTAAGAGCAACGGATTTGATCTTCTCCTTTCTTCCTTTGATGATCTCGAATCTTTCTCCATTATCATTTCGTGAACTTTGAGGTTGCCAATTAGCTCGCCTAGTGACATTATTGAGAGATCTTTGATTCTTCAATAGCGGTCACTTTAGCTCTCCATTTGGGATGGAGTGCTCTAAGAAATTTCCGACAAAGTTCTTACTACGAAAAGATTCGTCAAGTGCTTTAAGTGATGTAATGATAGTGTTAAACGAGCAAAGCCACAATCAATGGTTTCATCTTCGTGGATAACAAATTGTTCATATTGTTGAACAAGAAGATCAATTTTGTTATCCTTGACTTGTGAATTACCTTGATGTGTAACAATTAAAGATTCCCAAATATCTTTAGCGGTTTCACACATAAAAATTCTTTCATATTCTTTTCTAGGTAAAGCATTATAAAGCATCATTTTAGCTTCATTATTTTTAGCAACTAATTTCTTTTGTTCATCAACGGAAATATCTTTTGTTGTAGAACTAAAATCTCCTTTAACAATAATAAACCAAAGATCTATATCTTTTGATTTTACATATGTTTCAAAACGGTTTTTCCAATAGATAAATCCATTGGTTTCAAAGAGTGGTGGTCTTTGCATAGATTGCCCTTCTTTAAAGTTTTCGTAATCCATGGATCGCTTCAAGTTTATAAAATACAAGTTATTTTAGAAATTCTTGAGCAACGAGGCTCGTACCAATTGTAGAAAACTAGAAGGGGTTGAATAGTTTACCGATTAAAACTTTGTTTTGAACTTATTGAAAGATCAATTTATATTGATCTTAAGTACGTTAATGAAATATGCAAGCAATATGTAATAAGTAAATAAGGAAAGAAATGATCAAACCACAACAAGTTGTTTATAGTGGTTCGCCTACAAGGACTCTTTTTCCTTGCCCTACTCCACCCCCGAGTCTCACACTCGAGAGTTTAACTTCACTAGTCAACAAGCTCCTTTCACCGCGGAGAAAACCTTTACACTTCGCTTACACTATTTCCGACACTAAGCTAGATGTCGAGTTCTTTCCAAGGGTACAACTACTCCCACACACAATGTATTTTGAGGACTAAAATACTAACCACTCACACTCACAAGATTATGATGGTTTGATACAACAATGAAGTATGAATCAACACTAGATCATACAACACTAAACAAACAAGACTTCCAACTTCTCGTTGAAGCTTGAATATGACTTGATCTTCTTTGCTACAAAAGAGATCACTAATATGATATGCAACCGAGTTAGAAAGGTTAGAGAGAAGATATGTATGAGAGTATGTTAGAAAGGGATGAGAAACTACTTGGCTTGGCATTGCTATTTATAGCCAAATGGACAGAGAGCTCACGGACGGCGGACCCTTTAAAGGGTTCCGCCTGTACCATTTTGGTACCGCCGTCCGACAACAAGATATCAAATCTTGCTTAAAGTCAACTCAATCTAAGAGAGATTGTGCAAGATATGGAGAGTATAAATCTTCACAAAATATCTAATGGAATCTACAAATGATTCCCATGATGTAATACATGATGTCAAATGTTGTATTACTATTAATAGAAATATGCAATGCTTAAGTAGTGTTTGGTTTTAGGAACCTAACACATTCTACAAACTACTATCATACATAATGATTAGAGTCATATCAAGATGTTACTAATCATAAATGTAAATGCTTGAATGATGAATATATTTGTTTAAGAAAGCTTGTTTTAATATCTAATAAACTTGACAAGCTTTAAGCTTTTATAAATTAAATTTACTTTTGTCGTTAACAAAACTTAGGCAAAGATCAAAAATATAAATAACGCTTAATGACGATATTTGTATTAACAAAATCTATATAATATTTATGTAGTATACAATATTTATGCAATCCAAGTTTGGATTAAATCATGCATCTAAGAGCTGAGATCTTGAATTTAATTACAATATGATTCTGGTTGAACTAAGATAACTCTTGAGTATATCTGACATTGAGTGGGAGCATTGTGTTTTCCTTAAAATTTACATGTTGAAGATATCATTCTATTTAAGCTAGATATTGATCCTTAAGCTTGGAATGAAACTTCACTTGGAATTTAGGGAATAAAACAAATAACCTTGGAATAGATGTTTATATGAAATATACAAATGCGGAAAATTAAGTCTGACACAAATGCAATATATCATTCGAGCAAGTCTTAAATTATACATTTCACTTGGAATAATTTATTACATGGATGAAATCCTTATGTTGTTTTAACTAAGGATTCATCATGTATATATTATATTGTGTATAAGACTAGTTGTTGCTTTTGTACAAGAATAAAATGAGCTGATAACAACAATATCTAATTGATAGTGTTTAGATTATTGTTTTTATAAATGTTTACGAATTATAAAGCATAGTGTTGTATAAGTACAAATGATGCTAGAGGATTATTAATACTGGTTGTAGTAGGATTTCATCTTTTAGAAACTGTAAAGATGACTGTCAGTATGTCGTTGACTTCTAATACCTCAAGCAAGGTAGGGCGACATCTCCATATTATAACTCTTGCAATAGTATGAGCATATGAGATAAGACACTCATCTTATATTTCAAATCACTCACTATATGTGAAATTTGAAACAAGTATTCGGAAAGTTTACTGGGATGACTATTTACTTTTTCTTTTAAAGAAGGTTGAGAATGTTGGAAACATTAGGGTTCAACTTGCTAAATGAGTTTCATGCATATCTGTTTTAGTATTTGGATAATTGGGATTGAAAGACAATTTTTACTTTATGATGAATAAAGATACTTGGTATTTGTTATTCATTCATATAATAATTGTTATCCTATATTTGCATGTTTAATCCTTGAATGATTTTATTGTTCTAAACATGTCCATTGTCGGTTAATAATATGGGAATATTGTTATGATAAGGCAAATGTGAGTGTTGGTTATATTCCCCGAGAATGTGGATTGTTCCTGCCAAACTCATATGTATTCACTAGAGATGCATATTGGATTCCCCAACTTTCAAACATTTACTTTTGGATCCTTGTCATAAGTAAAATATTGAAAATGGTTTGTTATCTTCGTCCTTAGACTTGAGATGCAAGTAAGTTCTGTTATGTGTGGATATCATTTTTTGTAAGTATACGCAAAACGTTATCTGAACAAGGTAGTTATAAAAGCTATATTTCGGAGTGATGTGAAGCAGCATCCACAACACTTGTAGTCAATAAAGGAGTTGTTACTCCACTTGATATGTGCAGAAAGATACCATGGCGCCTCTCCAGATTTAAATCAGATAATTGTTTGGCCAAACCCAAAGGGTAATGCAAGATGATTCTAGATTACCTTTGGTATATCAGAATTAAAATCTATAATGAGATTCTATATGGTAAAACTATATGGAATGATTTAAGATCCATAATCCATGGTTTAACGGTATCTATAACAAAGGATGATTAGAGCAAGACATTGAATGATCATGCTACTGAGAAACTTTTACGAAACTATTCTCTCAGACACTTTTAGTTAAAAGCGAGTGAGAGCGTTTGCTAGGCGTTTCCGTCGTTAGTTTTGTATGCCATTCGACACACCAACTCCCAAGTGGGAGCTGTTGGTTTGTGGAAGTTATAAACACGACAAAACGACTAAGAGTGTGTGAGCCGATGAGGGCATACACGATAAACACGAGTATACGTGTCGAACGTATTTATACTTGGATATACATATCCGATATATATGCATGCAATTGACCCGATCTTGTACGACCCATGAACTAATATTTTTTTGGACTTGGGTCGAAAGTTGGAGCAGCCTTGGGCCTTGGTATCCCAACTGATCGGGCAATAGGAGGGGTATGGGTTTGAGACTTGTCAACCAAGTCATAGCCCAAGTAAAAGAGGCGTTTGTTTTTGTTATATAAACCAAACAATGCCCTGCTCCTTATTCAGATCTTTGACATACGACATATGCATATCCCTAACTAATGATTATATATTATTCCATGCACATGCATTGGATGTATAATCTACAATACCAATTCACCTAAACACTATATACCTAATCGTTTGCTACATAGAATGATTAAGGTTTAGTTGTTTATTCTAAACTTGCATCTTTTGTTTGATTCAAGAAGTGTTAGATATTTATTGGTGTTCTTGTTCAATGGTTCCTGGTCGAACAGTAAGATGTAACAAAAGGGTTTGATTTTCTGTCTTTGTGGTTCTTGGACAAAGAAGGAAAAAAAGTCGGATAACTCTATCCGATATCGGGTATTAAATAGAAAACAATTTTCCAACTGCTTTGGTTCTCGAATATAGATAACAAGCTAGTTTACTTGTATGGTTTTCTTATTCGAATATATTCAAGGGTCAACTTGTTGACTGGGTTTTAATATTACGTTCTCGACTAGCCATATATCGAAGGTATACATTATCGGGTTTGTGTGTGATACTCATTGAGGCATCTATTTTAGGTGCTTAGTTTCGTATTGGTTTTATTGTCCGTTACTAAAGATCAATTGCCAAGCAAGGTTAGGGTTTCTTTTATCCCTTTTATTAATTAATTGTTGTATTAATTAATTGTTTATTAATTACGTGTTTAACCTAATTGCGATTACTAGATCCTTATCCGCTGCGTACTCGTAGAGGTTAATTGGTTAAGTTGTTCTAAAATCCCAACATTATGTACCAACTCATGCAACAAGTCACAACTCAAGAATGTGTAATCAAGTAACAGTGGTACGTGATTAACTAATAAGAAACCAACTCACATAGTAGCAAATTAAGCGGAGACAACTACAACATAGAAGGTCGTAAAAGAAGTAACTGAATGGTAGTCGATTGGACTCAGAGTTGTAGCAAACGTCCACAAACATATATAATCAGATACCAAAACGCAACAATGAGTATAAAGCATGCACTCCTGATGAAAAAACCCATCATAGGAGTTCTGCACGGGAATAGTTCCATGTCCTTAAATGTTTTTACGTGCATATTCGTTGCGAAGCTCCGTACGTAAACACCCCAAGATTCGTTGTATGTCATCTGCGACATGATCACAACATATAATGTAGTTCAGTAGTTGGCAGAGCAACAAACATGACTTTAGTATGTGGTGGGCAAAGTTACTAGAACAACATCCAAGATTATTAATTCAGACAACTTTAGAAAGCCTTTTCAAGTGATTGTTTTTATATCAGTGTATAAACTCGAAAGATAACTTATCTATTTAGAAAATACTTTAGCTGTTGAAAAACTCTATGTGGTTTTTGTTGCCTGAGACTCACGGATGGAAGAAGTGATAGCGTTAGTCTCCAATTTGCCACTTATTAATCAAAATAAATTATCAAATATCGTTTTAACAACCCTCAGTCCCTCACCATACTAGTTATTACAGTATATTGTAAAGTCAATCATTATTTACTTGAAACATTACAACCTTAATATAATTTCCAGCAAGTTTTTGGTGAAATTATGGTAGACAAACGTTTGTTTCTTTATAAAAGATAGTACATCCAACATCGCTAAAGATGTTGAAATTTGCCAGAGGAGATGGTCTATACATTGGGCCCTATCAAAACCTTATTGATTATTGAGTAACAATGGTTTATATCATTGTAAGCCTAATATTATGAGTTTATTATCTATAAATCTTAATCAGCGTTGTCGGTGAGAATTTAGAATATTTTCCTACACATTGGTCGGTGGCGCCGATACCTTCGCTGTTGGGTTTGGGCTATACTTTCGCTGTTGGTTTTGGGCTATTTGGGTGCGGCCCATTAGCTCATTGCCTTTTGTAGTTGGTAGACGGTTCGGTGGTCATTTTGGTAACGTTTTTTCACCAGGAAGGAAAAATTGGCGGTGCTCAGATCTCATATGATCTTAGGGTTTCAGGCCATAATCCTACCGACACATCTACTTACGGATGGTCATTGTAGGTATGGCGTGTGGTTAGTGTAAGGGGAGTGACGGCCTTATTATCTGTAAACCTTAATCCACGTTGTTGGTGGGGATTTAAAATTCTTTGCCGACACATGGTCGGTGGTTATCTCCTTTAGTTACGAGGTAAGTTGATACGTGCTCACATACCATATGTTCTTATGGTTTGGTTGACATGCAATCTTTTAGTTGTGCTCAATTCTTGTGTCATAACTTGGTTGCATGTTTGTGTGTGGAGTACAGATCGTCGTTTTTGATTTAGTTACCTTGAAGGTTGTTTATGAGGTTTTGATTGTGGTCTTCCTTACTTGTGTGTTAAATTGGCTGCATGTTTGTGTGTGGAGTAAGGGTGGTGGTTTTCGATTTAATTACCTTCCAGGTACTTTGTAAGGTAGCACGCCCTGTTTTATTTTATTTTTTATTTTTTTTTTGTCAAAGGGGTTTTGTACAGGCTTGCTGACCCTGTTATTATTTCTCAGGTTGGGGTTTCATTCGCGCGGACCGTAGCTTTCAGGTCACACTGTACGAGGCCCCGTATCTTGGCGAGGTACCCACATACGAATGGGGGTTGCAACCATGGCGGGTGTTTAGTACTATGTGATTGTTTGCAATCGTATTAGTTTGTTATGTGTAAGGGTGATGATGACCTTACTTTGTATTTACTTTCTTTCAAAAAAACAATGGAACACGCCTGCGGTTTGGCGAGGTAACCGCACATGGGTCGTGGTTGCAGCCATGGGCGGATTGTGGTTCTGTTTTTGTATTTGCAGCTCTGACCCTTAGTTTTGTTCCTGTGTTTAGTAAGGCAGTCATCTGTGCATTTATATTTTTTCGGAAGGCAGTTTATCGAGAACCGTATGTTGGCAAGGTAGTCGCGCGTGCACTGTGGCTGCAGCCATGACGGGTGCTTGGTACTGCTTCAGTATTTGCAAGTCATCTATAAATCTTAATCCGCGTTGTCGGTGACAATTTAAAATAGTTTCTTACACCTTGGTCGGTGGCGCTGATACCTTCGCTGTTGGTTTTGGGCTATTTGGGTGCGGCCCATTAGCTCATTGCCTTTTGTAGTTGGTGGACGGTTCGGTGGTCATTTTGGTAACGTTTCTTCACAAGGAAGGAAAAATGTGCGGTGCTCAGATCTCATATGATCTTAGGGTTTCAGGCCATAATCCTACCGACCCCTGAAGGTTGTTTATGAGCTTTTGATTGTGTTCTTCCTTACTTGTGTGTTAACTTGGCTGCATGTTTGTGTGTGGAGTAAGGGTGGTGGTTTTCGATTTAATTCCCTTCCAGGTTCTTTGTAAGGAAGCGGGCCCTGTTTTTTTGTTTTTGTTTTTTTTGTGCCAAAGGGGTTTTGTACGCGCTTGCTAACCCTGTTATTATTTCTCAGGTTGGGGTTTCATTCGCGCGGACCGTGACTTTCAGGTCACATTGTACGAGGCCCCGTATCTTGGCGAGGTACCCATATACGGATGAGGGTTGCAGCCATGGCGGGTGTTTAGTACTATGTGATTGTTTGCAATCGTATTAGTTTGTTATGTGTAAGGGCGATGATGATCTTACTTTGTATTTACTTTGGAAGGTAGTTTATCGAGAACCGTATGTTGGCAAGATAGCCGCACGTGGAATGTGGCTGCAGCCATTACGGGTGCTTGGTGCTGCTTGAGTATTGCCTTATTTGTTGTAAACTGTAGCTTCTCATGTATGCGTGAGACCGGGGAGGGGGTTCGATCAGAAACTTTTAGATCGTTTTGTATCCCATGTTCGGTTGCATTTGACACTGGGATTTTACCTCTTGGCTTGGGTCGTTTCGCTTTTTTTACTGTTGTGATTCTGGTTGCACCACTGACGGGTGCTTGGTTCTGCTTCAGTATTTGCAAGTCTGAGCCATGTTTCTGGCAAAATTTAAGTTCTAATGGCCTTGTCAGACAACAAGACTGTGGTCGATTAAGTTTTAAAATCATTTCATATCCCATGGTTGCCGTTGTCGGCGATAATTTTAAATAATTTCCTATACCATGGTCGGTTGCGCTGGGATTTTGCCTGCTTGGTTTTGGGCTGATTTGGGTTTTTTTTACGTGAGCGGGCCTTTTTGCCGCATGGGCTTTTCCCATGTTGTACGTCTATTTGGTTGACGATTGAGTAGCTTTCTCATTACAGAAGTTTAGAGAAACCTTTCTTAACCTAGGAGAAAATTTGGTAGGTGGCCAGATCTAATGGGATCTTAGGGTTTGCTCACATTTTATTAGGAAGACCTATACTCACCGTTCGGGTTCTCTGGCTAGAGCCACGAAGAAGCAGATGTTAATAGCGGTAGTTACAGGTACATCGGACGACAAAATAGGCTTTCATTTGTTTATTCTTGCGTTTTGCAACTTTCGTATACTTATTCGGCATTTCTTTATTGATAGATGTTGCCTTTCCTGTTGCTGAGAGTTCTAGCAACCTTGCAATACATTCAGAGGTGCTCAGATTCAGGTAAATTTTTTGTATAAGTTGTTGTTGAATGCTTTCGGCACATTATGTTTTTGGCAAAAGTATAAACCGAATTTTTTACTGTATCGGTTTATGTGGTTATTTCGTACTTTTGATATAGCGATAATATTTGTCAGCAGGTGCAGCTATTGATCGTAAACAGTTCGGTCCTTGGAATAGATGAAGCCTCTTAACATGAGTCGGGAAGCAATTTCAAAACCACGTTGACAATTGCGATTAAGATTTATATATAATTATGTAGAGATAGAGGTGCTATTGGTGAGAATAACAGCGGCAACGATGATAGTTTTCCCGGCTGTGGATATGCGGAGAAGGTTGTTTTCCTTAGGTGCGTTGTTTCGGCTTTTTCTGGAGTACGTAAAACTGACTGTCGTTACTTGCACGGGGACTGAATATTATTGAAGGGTTCATCTGACATTTGTGTTAGTTTCTGGATGTAGTTGTTTGGGGTTATTCATATTATATTTAAATGTGGTACGTATTGCAGGTTCTGTGAAACGCGTATGTTGTTAAGGGGTCGACATTTGACTGCATTGTAGGCGATGATGGGATTTGTCAGCGTTTTCTGTTTTTGTGGATGCTGTTTCTCAAGAATCCATATCTTGGCGCGGCTACCTCACGTTTGCAGCCATAGGGTTTTGTGTGCCACTTCAGTAATTGCTGACCTGAGCCTTAGGCTTTCCTAATCAATGTTCTGCGGATGCATGTTGCAACCAGTATCCGGCCAAGAAAAACTATTACTGCTGCTGATGTACTCGGATTGCTATTATTTATAAGAAAACGGGTAAATCCCCCAACCCTGACTTGGTAAAGTATTTTCAAGGCCCATCGAGAACAAGGATTAAGATTTATAGATAGTTGTTTATGGATAAATCTGTTGTTGGTAACAGCAAAAGCAGCAATGGTGGTTGTTTTTTCGGTTCTGGATGTGCAGACAACGATGTTCTCTTTAGGTATGTTGTTTAACCTTTTTGTCGAATTTAAAAGTTTCGTTACCAGTAGTTGCGTGGAAACCAAATATCATTGAAGGCTGCAAGTATTGTTTACGTTAGGTTTGCGATGTATTCATTCGAGGTTATTCTTATTATGTTTAAACCTGTTACATAATGCAGGTTACGTAAAAGGAGTTTGTTGTCAAAAGAGCGACGTTACAGTACACTGTAGACAATGATGGGATTTGTCAGCGTTTGATGTTTTTGTAAGTGTTGTTTACCAAAACCCGTGCCTTGGCGTGGCGACTTTACGGTTGCAGCCATGGGGTTTTGAGTACCGCTTCAATAATTGCTGACCTGAGCCTTTTAAGTTGTACGACTGCCATTTGACATCGGGCTTTCAATTCCTCGATCGCAGCTTTTTATAGTCGCTATTATATCACTTTCTGAACTCGCATGAACGCCACCACAAATACCAATATCTGACCCTCATTGCTGAGCACGAGCAAAAAAAAAATGGTCCTACCGCACCATACCCTAACCTCGAAAGACTATCACTTAACTCTACATTTTCAAAAGACCTATCCTCAACACCTATGCTCATAGACACATTACTCTTAGTTCTCATAACGACAACCTTTATACACGTAACATTTACTTAGTTGTCGTTACACGAGTAGAGAGGTGCATCTATGTACCTGTGTTTTCAGTTGTCTCAGTTTTTAGTATGCTTGCAACCCCTTTTTCGAAGGGTGGCATTTGTTGTTTTTCCTTTCCTCGTCTGTCTTATTGTTCTGAACCACTGTCTAAAGCTGGTTATTATGAGTGATAAAAGTAAAGGCCCCAAGGGCCTAAATTGTTGCAAAATGTAGAAGCGAACACGGTACGTGTTCAGCCTGCATGTGTTCAAGTGTCTGATTGTGGGTTGTTACGTGCTTAAAAGCATTTTGGACATGTGTTTGGTATTAAGGAGAAGATTGGTTAAGGTTATCAATGATTTACCAGGGCAGTCTTGCCTTTTGAAGAAAGCTGTTTCAGATGTTGTTGGAGGGTGTGCTACCTCAATGGCTAAAGTAGGCACCGATGTTTGTTTTGGTGGGCATGCTATCTCCTTTGCTCAGCGTACATCTGATTGGCGTCGTGGTATCTACATTGTTAGAAGATTTGCACTTTATTGGGTTGACGATTGTGTCATTCAGCGTCTGTTCTGAGATACTATCTTTTATTTTGTCGCATGCTATAATCAGCTAACGTTTTATTGCAGGTTACGACTGTTTTCCAGTAAACTTAGAGTCCAAGTCAGGAACTACTTCCTATGTGACGGCTGTCGATGATGTTTTAGGAAAGTGATCTTGCGTTGTCTTATCCGCTAGTAGTATGATTGTCGGAAGGAGTGCTAGGTAACGTTGTGGAAATTATGTATGCCTTTTGACTAGCGCTCTCTAGAAACAACAATTAACATTTGATAACCAGGTGCGACACCTGGGGACATTGTTTGGCATCCTTTATATCTAAAATTTTTCAACCTGTTTACTCATTTATTTGTTCTTTCTCTAAATATGCCCTGAATGTAGACTACATGGTTCTGACTGCGTTTTTTTCTTTTTTGCAGGACGTTTGTTTCTGTGTTTCATTAACCGAAAGGCTGTGATGATAGAATTTGTACGTGTCCAACTGGATTGGCGGGGCAACTTTTAAGGCTTGCAGCCATCTTCACCTGGCAGGGCAACTTATAAATTTTGCAGCCACATTGGATGTATCCTCTTTCTTCGGTTTTTGAAAAATCTGAGCCTCATGAAATGCCGCTTTTCCGAAATTATATAATGAGATCTTTAGTTATAAATTTTATCGGTATTCGGCAAACGGATGTTGTGAGCATGATTCGCCGTGTAAAACTAATCCTACTACCGGTGTCGGGATTGCTTTTTCTTGGTCGAATCTCGATCTCCGCTTGTCACCGGCCTCGTGGAACTATTATACCAATTTAATATGAGGCTCGGTCGAATAATATAGGCCTTCAGAATTGCGTGATCGGTAATCATGTATTAGCCACGTTCAGTTCAAAAAAGAAAAGAAAGCAAAGAAAACGGGACGGGTCACCTCGTAGACAATTTAATTGGATTTTTTTTGGGACTGGTCTTCTTTTTCACGGATGTGGGCTTATGTCTACGCGGATTTCTTAGTGCAATGGATACGTGGTGGTTTTGTCGCTTCATTTTCCATACTGTTCCACAATTTTATACATCTTAATTTATCTACGAGGGAATTTCTGAGCGATTAACGATGGCTGATTCTGGTGAGCTTTTTTTATTCACATGTTTGCTAATCTCAGCTACGCATTTATTGCTGTTGATGTGTTTACACAACGATTAGTGGTTTTTATGATAATATAATGACCCATGTGGCCTCGCGTCGGTTCTCACAGGCGTGTTTAATTGTTCTATAACCATTGATAGCACTTCTTGGAACATTGGAGAATCCTCTGGCTATGCAGGTACCACTTACGTTCTGATAGCTGATAATCATATGTCTGTATTTCTGTTCTATATTTCTTGACGATTATAGTGTCCTTCGTTATAACTTTCTTATGTCCTTTTGTTTGTCCAGATTCTCGGCCTGCGACCGCCGATGATACTGACGACATTTGATTACACTGCAGACGATGATGAAACATGAAAACAATTGTCGTTTCTAAAAGTTTTATTTATTAAAACCTATGTCTTGGCATGGCGACCTCGCGGTTGCAGCCAGCGGTTTTGAGTACCACTTAAGGAATTGCAGACATAAGCCTTTTTAGCTGTATGACTGCGATTTAATATCAGTCATGTACTTATGTGCTCTCCACCTTTCCTGTTTGTTATTCGGCAAATTGATTTTGCGGTCAGTATCCAGCCAAGAAAAATGAATCCTGCTACTTATGTACTTAGATTTCTTTTTCTTGGTTGAATACTGATCAACCTTCAATCATTCTATAGGCGATGATGATAGTGTTTTGACCAACACGTATACATTACTTGGACAGCATCGTGGCAGGGCAGTCACATTGAACGTGTGATTGCAGCCATTTTGATTGCCTGGTATCGCTATTGTATACATATATCTGAGCCTACAAATATTTTTGACGTATTTATTACATGTGTGTTGCTTTTGTTGTTTCCTATTCGAATGCCACTACAGAGTCATAGGTAGCTGCATTTTTTTCACTAACGGTTGTTTGAAATTGTCTGTATCTATTCAGCAGTCATGAGTTGAATCTTACCCAGGTAAGTAGTGTCATCGATTGGAATCTTTCCACTCGGTAGAGTATTGCGATCTTCATTTGCTAATGGAGATACGGGATGTTTAAGATATTGGCCTGTTCTAATCTTCCCTTCGAATTCCTTTCGTTGTCACAACGGTCTAGCAATACGTCTGGTGCAGACTGTTTCACAAAGACTCTTGAAATAGCAAAAGGAATTTGAAAGGACGATCAGACGGATGTCACTGTCCTGAACCTCACGTGTATGATACACAATATTCAACATGTTTGCCGGTTCTCATCTTCCCCTCGAATTCTTTTCGTTGTGACAATGGTCTAGCAATATGTGTGTTGCGGCCCTTTGCGCAAACACTCTTGCCACAACAAAAAAAATTTGAGGGTGCGATTAGACGCGTCTCACTATCCTGAACATCGCGTGCCAACACCATCAACCGATGACAGCCGTAGATCATTTGTTTACTTGCAATCCAGCTTTGTTTATTGAATGGCATGTCAAACCTAGGATCGTTTGTACAGTTTATAGATCATCATAGATCTGGCATGCCATTCAAGAAACAAACTTGGATTGCAGCTGGACAAACATCGATGTTTAAGATATTGTCTGCTTCTCATCTTCCCCTCGAATTCCTTCCGTTGTGAGAGTGGTCTAGCAATACGTCTTCTGCAAACCTTTGCACAAAGGCTCTTGACACATCAAAAGGAATTTGAGGGGCCGATTAGACGGATGTCACTATCCTGAACATTGCGCGTAGTCGTCCACTGACGATTGAGGTATACTTTTGAGTGGCAGAATTCAGCTCGATGACACAACGATATTCAAGTATGGAACGAAAGGAACCTTCACAAAGTACGTGAAAGGTTGGTCTATACAGTGAATCGTGGTAAAAGTATAGCATTATAAATATCCGTAATTTTTTTTCGTTTAGAGCAACATATCACTTGCGAGCAGGCTCATGCTGACACAACCATCCGTACTATTATTTTATTTGATTCAGAATGTGATTGAGGTTTCTATCTTTACGGATATAGGTAATAATATCCAATTCAGATTTTACGTATTTAATTGAATAATATTCACTTGCGCTCTCTCGATTTCCCTATATGTATATCTTCACAACCACAGACTTTGCGACCGGCTGTGACCTAAAATGGTAGAAACCTAATAGTTACGTTAATGTTTTTATATTCTAATGGAATAGCGTTACTCAGTATTGTTAATAGCTAGTGTGAAAATTTAGTGGTATCGTTAAATTTAGGTATTAAAACGATTTTTTTAAAGGTTAAAATAAAGGATGGTATATTATAAACTGTTTATGTAGCAACTTGCGTTATTTAGTAGCGTAACAAATTTCGAAAAAAAAAATTTAGGTCGTGTCGATGCGAAAGTTTTGAACATCTTCAGTAAGCAGATGCAGAATCTATACAACAAGTTAGTGGTATTGTGTGCATACAAGCTATAATTGACGCTCAGAAGGTTTGTTCTCTTTGCGTACTTGCTGATAATTTAAGCCTTTAAAGTGGTTTTATTTTTCCAACTAAATTGCAGTGTCACTGATTGGGATCTTTCCACCCGGTAGAATATTGCAAGCTTCATTTGCTAATATTTATATGTGATGCTTAAGATATTGCCCTATTCTAACTCACCACTCGAAACCCTTTCGTTCTCACATCGGTCTGTCAATACGTCTGGTGCAGACCTTTGCACAACAACCGTTGATATAGCAAAAGGTATTCAATGTGGCGAGTAGACGGGGTCTCGCTATGTTAAACATCACGTCTCAATATTACCGACCGACACTTGCAATGTACTCCCGAGTGGATAGACTCGAGTCAGTGATGCAACACTATTCACATATTGTATACGTGTTTGCATTACCTCAAAGAAACATGGATAGTTGCACATTTCTAATTAAAACTGCCTATATATACGCATCCAACGTGAGTTATATCTAATTGAACTAAATGTCGTGTCATCGATTGGAATCTTTCCACTCGCCAGAATAGTCCGATCTTATATTGATACATGATGTTTAAGATATTGTCCTTTTCTCATCTTCCCCTCGAATTCCTTTCGTTGTGGCAACGATCTAGCAATACGTCTGGTGCAGACCTTTGCACAAAGACTCCTACCGCAGCAAAAGGAATTTGAGGGGGCGATTAGACATGCCACACTATGTTGAACATCGCGTACCAACATTATCGATTGACGATTGAAATGTGCTCGCGAGTGGAAAGACTCGAATCGATGACACAACGATAGCTTAGCACGCAATAAACAAACAACTGGTAATAGCCAGCGCGTGTCATCATTTTATAAAGGTATGTTAACCTATACGCTAGATTATAATAAAAGTTTTGTATTATAAATATTCATATGTTTCATTCCATTTAGACAAATTTTGCGATAGTCATTCTTACTATTTTCTAAGGTACAAATGGAGTGGTAGCAGTACATTTTCAGCGTTAAGACAAAAAAATGTCTCCTGGTCATCAGCGTCATCAAGTAACATAATCCCACTAAGGCGGTTACGCCAAAAAAAACAAAGATCTAGCGAGCCTACGACATCAAGATATAGAAGTTCCATCCTTGGCGTCGCCTACGTCTGACGCAGCTTTGAATACCAGATAGCTTATGAGGTTTATCGACAAGATTATGCATTTACGCTGTAACAACCCGCATTTTTCGAGTTACTTTTCATATTTTTGAAAAGTTACTATTCACTTTTACTATTCATTTTCATTATTCATCCCGTAAAATTTTTAATCCACATTCTCGTAACATAAATTATTTTAGTAATAACCTGAGATTTCGACCATCGTTAGATCACTTTCGCAAAAGTTATTAAGAAAACATCGTTTTAAAGTTTCGTTTTGGACGGTCCACCGTTTAAACATCACACGCATAGCGAAAATCAACTCTGATAATTTTCCTCGCATCATATGAATTTTTAGATCACTCATGATTAATTTGAGAATTTTTAAGAATTATTATTTTTATGTTACCAAATAAGCCCAGCGCAGAACAAAAACTAAACTTATGTTTTAAACAATTCTACTTACATCCAGACTTAACGATTCCTGCACTGTGTTTCTAATATGTTTTTGACACTTTTATATTTTTTGGAAAAGTCAAACATATTTCCCTCCTCCATTGACCATAAAGGAATTAACCTTGTACGTTCTACATTTCTTCTTAAATCGCGTAACTTTTAAACCTCACGAATAACTGTAAAGTTATCCCGCGTATGACGAAAACCACATTTTAACATCTCATATCACTTTTAGACTAATTTAGTCTACTCTAATTAAATTCACGGTCTTTTCCCTGAAATTTTGTTCTTTTCTGATAAACTGCGAATTACGCGTTTTTGACCCGTATTTCCAGCTTTAAGCAGTGTTTTTGCACCCAATGAGACTTATCACCCATTTTATATTTTTAGATGGAGTATAATGATGAGTCTCATCATTCTTACAAGTTTCAGTATTTTTACGATACCGGTTTCGCTTTATGGCTTCGCTGGCATTTAACGAACCAAAACTCACTCCGTAACCAAGATAATACCAAAACTAACCACCTAAGTCATCTTATCTTCACTTGGGCGACCTAAGGGGAGTCATCATTTTGGTGGCAAAATCCTAACCATGCTTCCTTTAGATCATTACAAGTGTCCTAACTTAACCATGGTTAATATTTAACCCAATATATGGTTAACCAAACTTACCCTCCTATAAATAGCAAGTGATATGCATCCTAAGAACCCTCATAATCTGTTTTGGGTCGTTCATATCACAAATCATACATATCTTCCATCATTTGATCTATAAACTCCAAGTTTATGCAAGGAAGTTCCAAAGATCAAACTACTACATCAAATCTCTAGCAAGTTTAAGTGATCTTATTGAGTTTAGATCCACTCAAGTCACTTAGTACTTCATCACCAACTCTTCAAGTTTGCAAGGGTGCCAAGGTGTGGAAAGCTAGCTCAATCCAAAGTCTTAAGTGATCAATCAAAGTCATATCCTTACTAAGTTACTCATTTCTTAAGTGAAAGCCAAAAGTTGTAAGCAACTTATCACCACCATCATCTCATATTTATTATTCAAAATCTTAACTATTTCATGCTATATATATAGTTACTATGTTGATTCATGATGTACATATGAGACCATTGAAATAAGTAACATATGGACTTTATAACTTACATAATATGGTAGACAAGATAAAAAGGTAAACATAGCAATTTAAATCACCCGAAACGGACAAACGAGTCAAAAGTTATAGACAAAAGAAGTTAAGCGAAACCTAAACGCCAAAGCGCCATGTATAAGTCATAAGAGTTCTCGCTGCTTTAAAGTGATACTTCTGGTCCGAATCATCAAAAAGTTAAAACACGATAGTTGTCCGGAACGATGTTTTCCTTCAATATTAATGAAGCTCGGACCTTGAAAACGCATAAATAGGCCATAATCTTTCAAAAACAGAAACTGCCATAAATATAGTCTCATAACTATACTTTTGTCACAACTAAAAGCAAACCAAGAGGCCTAATGGCCTTAAGCCAGGACCACGGCTATGGCTAAGGTCAAAGCTAAGTCTCAAGACCATGATAGTCAAGACCAAAGTCACGACAAGGCCATGGCTAAAGCCTTAAGGCTTGTTTACCCAAGACCGTTAACTAAGGTGATCATATTTATGAAAACGACGAGAACTTGTAAAAACTAGATACTTATTAAAAACATGATAAACTTTATGTTATAACAATCTTCACTCAAAACATATGTTGTATCTACTAAGTGCTACAAAAGTAGGGAGCTTCATGTGAGGGTTTCATTTGAGTAAAACGATCGACGAGTTCTCGGATTTACGATTTAATGTGTCCTATCTCCTCGAACGCCATCGCATGACCTCCGAATTATGATGGCCCGAACGGTAGTACGATATCTATAAACTAAATACGTTTTCTCATAATAAAGATCTTTCTATAAACATCAAATGATAATTGACTACATCATGATCAACATAGGAATATATATAGGATGATTTATGTTTCCTTAAACATTATTCCAAACCTAAGTCGCAACATCCTATTTTAGGTTGCTCGTAGAAGTTCTCACGGCATATCCATCATTCTCATTATACATTTGATATCATTTACTCTGAGGTGAGTTCATAGCCCCACTTTCTATTACTTAATTGTTTTACAAACCCTTGGGGGGAGATACATACTTTATTTTAAATCGAACACATTGCTTTCAAATTATACTTGAATATATTAGTTGCACTAAGTACACTATTGCCAAAGTCCCTATTATCATGAACCATTAATCACTTGCGAGTGAACGCGAATAATGTGGATAGATCTATCGAATGACAAATCCGTTTGTGTTACCGCCCCGTAAACAAACGCACTCTATTTGAAGATCCATAGGTTTAATGGCAAATTTACCTATTAGGGCATCGGTTACTATTATATGATAGTTGTTAACGCTTTCGGTATCATGAGCTTAGTGCAATAATATCTCGCTTTGTTTTCAACATTATGAGTGTATAACAACGTAACTCACACAAACATTATGTGTTCAACTCGATTTCCAAAACTCTATGAATTTCACTCAACCTTTGTGTTGACAGCTTTTAAGCATGTATTTCGTGTCCATAATGTCGGAAGTTGGCACGTAAGAGCAAGGATATCAAGAAAGCTATAAATTTTATTATCATTCGAAAACCCATTTAATGTATTTTGTAAACAATGGAACCAACTGGGACCTCATTTTGTAAACTCGATACTTATATAAATCGAATGAAAATCTTTTAAAACGACTCAATTAGAGTTCGCTTTCTATTGTTATGATCATGTGCCATGTTTGAATTTCACACAGATCACGAATTGGGGCGTTATACGCTTTATGTAACAGCTTGAAAGAATCTCGATTTGTATAAATGTATGCAACAGAATGGTTGTCATATCGATTGGAATATTTCCACCCAATGGAATATCGCAGACTTGGTATGTTTATGTCGAAACGAGATGCTTACGAGCCCGCGCCGATCTGATCGTCCACACGAATTCCTTTCGTTATTACAACGACCTAACAACGCGTTTGGTGCAGACGGTTACACAAAGATTGTTGAAATAGCAAAATGGATTCGAGCGGGCGATCAGACGGGCCTCGCTATCTTGAACATCGCGTCTTAACATTACCGACAAACGTCTTAAATGTGTTCCCGAGTGTAAAGAACCGTTTGGCGAAATAATAATATTCAAGTCGAAGCAACAGATCTTTAATGACGAAATTTTTTCGCTTCAAGTTTCAACAACTATTTACATACCGCGACATTTTAAAGAAAACCCCGCAACGCTGGGGTTGTTCTCGTTAGTAACAAAATTTAAAATGTCTTTTATTTTAATTTAATTTTTATTCAAAACACTTTATACATATAAAAACATAACATTTAAAACACGAATTACATTAAACATTTAAGTTAAAACAGGAATTACATTAAACATTAAAGTGAAAACACAAAATACATAATACGCTTAATACAACTGCCACGAAAGTGATGAAAATAAAACAACAAATTAAGAAAAAGAATCATTTGAGTTATAGCCCTCTTCACTCGTAGAGTATCCTAAACTTGTCATCATAATACTTTTCTTCCATAATGTCAAACCAGTTCTGCCTAAGATATTTTGCATCCATGGCTTCCTGCTCCAAACGAACAGCTTCCTCGCGTGCCTCATTTTCTCGTATCTCTCTAAGATTTGCCTCATCCTGCCCAAGTTCTCGAAGATAATCCTCAGTAAACCCATACGGATTGTTTTGGAGGTCCACCGGTGGAATGTTAACAGGTGGATTGTTAATTGGTGGAGTGTGATAAACTTAGGGTCCGCTTGGTTCAAAGTGGGGAAAGGAAAAGGGAAAGGGAAAGGAATGCAAATGAATGAGTGAGGTGGGTAATCAATACCTTACCCCCCAATTTACTCTATAATGGTTCATTACCCACTACGGGTAATCAAACCTTACCCTCCCAACCAAGCATCAATTTATTTGTGATGTGGGCCTTTTGAATACTTTACCCATTCCCACCCCTCTTAACCCCTAACCAAGCACGCCTTAATATTCTGGTGGAAAAGTATCTTCTGGCAGTTGTTGTGGACTGTTTTGGAACAAAAAGACAAAATAGAAGTTCGCTCAAACTTTTATAAGTCGCTAGTGATAAGTAGCTCAAAAGGAACTCTTACACATCTATGACACAAAATGATTAGGCGCGACTTTTTAAGGACACATGTCGCTTTTGTATTAAATTTGCTAGTCGCTTGCTCAATTTCAAGAAACTAACCAAAGTGGGTCTAGAAAAACCCACACACTAGAGCGACTGGGTCGGTCTCAAAATTGCCCTTAATAAAAATGGGGCCACTATAAATCTCAACCGCTCAAAGAGAATATTCCTCTAATATTTCTCTAGTTTTTACTAAAAATGAAAAGTGGACAATCTTTTTGAGATATCCAAAAATAGAAATATGTACAATTATATTGAGACGGAGGGAGTATGTAGTTTTTGTTGCACGAAACTCATGGAAGAAGTGATAGCATTAGTCTCCATTTCTCCATTAATGTAAGCCATGTTTGCCACTTATTAATCAAAATAAATTATCAAATATCATTTTAACAACCCTCAGTAACTCACCATACTAGTTATTACAATATATCGTAAAGTCAATCAATATTTAGTTGAAACATTAATATAATTCCAGCAAGTTTTTGGTGAAATTATGGTAGACAAAGGTTTGTTTTTTTATAAAATATAGTACATCCCACATCGCTAAAGAGGTGGAAATTTGGCGGAGGAGATGGTCTATAAATTGGGCCCTATCAAAACCTTAGTGAGTAACAATAGTTTACATCCCTAATTGACCCATAATCTGATAGCCAAACACATACTTATTTCAACACGTGAATATGTTCATTATGAATTTGGATTAATTAAGTATTTGTCGACTGCTTCAATCTCCCATCGTTGCTAAAAGAATCGACTTATAAAATGTGTAGCCAAACATCACATGCTGCTAAGTCATGTTTACTCACCCTTATTAATCAATGCATGATTTGGAGCTAACCAAATTGTCAGTATGGCATGTAAAATTTTGTTTCTAAATTCTGCTAATGTTTCTTTGTTTTATTGGGTCCCTTAACTGTCATTTCGCAAGAGTTTGCAATGAAAGAGATTAAATGAGAACTTAAGAGAGGTAAGCTACAACGTTTTTGGAACAAAAATAGAAGATTGAAAGTTAAGGGTCCTTATACGGAGGTAAGTACTTTAAGGCAAGGGTTTACCCCTATTAATTGTCGTGCCTTCGGGCGGATTAGTAGGGGGTTTTCATCTCATCGGGTATTTGAAATAGGCATTTCCGCTTCGAGGGAGCTCTCTAGCCCGGACCCGGTTTAGACAACGTAGTCTAGATCTCCCGTTGTCGAACCGCGACACGAAGCACCTTATAAGAAATTCACCTTTAAAAAAAATGATCATTTTAATTGGCTTTAAATATATATAAAAAGAAGTTTGGATATATTGACATTTTTAAATGTTTGAAATGATATGTATGCAATTTTAAATTTTGGTAATGTTGATACAAAAGTTGGACGTTCCTTATTTGGGGCTCCGGCTCTCGTACCAATTGTTGATTGTTGCTTGAGACCTGCGCACTAAGAGACAGAAAACACCGTTAGGCTTACCGTGGGATTGTCTCCCACGATTATCCTCCGGCGTGAGAGTAAGTAATCGGTTTAGGGTTCAAGGAGAGTTAGGGTTTATAAGTCGTACCTTTAACGAGGGATGTGATTCCCTTTATATATACACGGAATCCCTGTTGGTTCCGTGTTCCCCAACCTTCGGCGTATCCCGCCTAAATCGGTTGGGAATGGTTATCTCTATTATTAAGAGATATCCTCCATCTATTCCGTAAATAGATTTGTATTTGGGCCTTCGTGGGCCTAAACATTTATTAGCGTAGCCCAGTTCGTGCTGGGCTTGTCAGTATTGGGCTTTGGGCGTGTTCGTGACCCGGATATAGACTATACGTCATCATGTCCCCCCAGTTTAGTATGCGCAGTGAATAACTGCGGATGCTAGACTAATGGCTTTAGTTAGAGAAACAACATCGAAGCGTAGCCAAGAAGCCATAAAAATATATCTTCCCGTACATTGTATCTAGACATAGTATTAGAAAATTGGTTCCTCGAAATCGGGGAAAGTTATCACGCGACGTCCCATCAAGCAATCTCACCACACTATTAGTGGTAGTGCGACCACGTGTCACCATCGTGTGGGCGAGAAGAATTATATAACCCTTAGGTCATTTCCTTTCGCTTTCACAAGAAAACATTCATCCACCATTGCTAACAAGACATCAAACTTCAACCCAGAAAAACATTGTATTTAAAAGGTAACCGCGCGTGCGCTTGGTAAAAACAATATCATGGTCAAGCAGTTGTATGACTTCACCTCCAACCTCGCTGAAAGTGATCTTCTAGAGTTCAATTCGGATTACTTTATACCGCTTGATGTGCATCCGGTTGTTCCGGGTGCGCAAGCATCTATCGCGGATTTCCCTGCAGGGAAAATAGGGGTATACACACGATTCTTTGAATTTGCCAATCAACGTGTGCCCTTATCCCGATTTATGTGCGATGTTTTATTATTACGAGCTGCACATATCCCAGCTGCACTGTATTGGTGCGGCTAAAATTACTAACTTTGAGGTGAACTGCCGTTTGCTAGCGGTTAATCCAACCATCCACCTATTCCGTGCCTTTTATCACACGACATGGTCACATGGGTGGGTATCTTTTGCTAAGCGTGCCGGCAGATTTCAGTGTTATACTGAGAAATTGGATGCGCTTAGAAACTGGAGAGAGTCGTTTTTCTGGGTAGACGACACATGCTTTCCGTAGCGTCATGACTTTTATACCCGTGGAACATTGCCGAGGGATGAGTGCCCCGTACCTGGATCATATGTAGCTGAGGATGCGGAACTGATTAATGCAAATCGCATCCCCATTAGTTCCTATCCTCAGGAATTTTTGGTGCATATGGGCATCAGCCGTAATTATTTTGGTATGCCGGATGAAATGCCAATCTTTTTGGGCGCTAATGGCCAGGGTGGGTACTCGTTCCTCGCACCTCCTTTTATCATTAATGTAAGACTTTTATGTGCTTTTCTCGCATTATATAACATGTGTTATTTGTTGTCATGTATCGCGCAGAAATGGATCTTTTCACCGTTGTACACCTAGCGAAACCAACTGAGGTGAAGGTAGGGACGAGGCCCCTGAGAGAAGGGGAGGAGGCCATACTAGCGGCCACTGCAGGTCATACCATGGAGATGAACATAGGAGGAGTAGGTACTAGCTCCTCTGTCGTAGTGGAGGCGACCCCGCTGCAGAGCATGCCGAGCCCCCGTGTTCCTACTCCCGTTGCGCAGCCACCACCTGTAGCCGTGACGCAACCTATGGAAGAGGAAGAGGAAGAGCCAGAATCGAGGTTACAGCGCAAGAGATCCCGCGGAGAGGATGGTGCGAGCTCTTCGAGGAAAAAATGCCTGGTAATTGTCACTGTGGAATCTTCTACCAGTGATGTTGCATCCTCGCACCCATCTGCTGATGTCATTGGCCCACAGTAAGTGATATCGTGAAATGCTTAGTTTTTTTTTTTTTTTTTTTTTTTTTTTTTTTTTTTTTTTGCATCGGCTATTTGTATGGGAATCTGAGAATGCTCCGTCCGTGTATGCAGGTTTGAACAGATTGCGGAGTCTCCCCCCAAGGATAGTCCGGTACAGTCTGAGCCAGACAATCAAAAAAATGAAGACTTAACTGCTGGGGAGACATCAGTGGGTCGAATGGTTGAGGAGTTGGCATAGGTGTCTGGGCACCAAGTTGCAATAGTGGAGAAGCTAAGGGTGCGCATAGCTGGTGAAGGCAACCAAAGTGCTCAAAAAGATGAGAAAATTTCTTTGTTGGAAGCGCAATTGGCGGGTGCCAGGGCTGAGGTAGAAAGCTTGAGCCTGTACGCACAGAGGCAGGCTGAGGAGAAACTGGCGATGATGGGGCAAATAAGCCAAGAGCGCACAGAGTCATCAGGGTACAAGGCTTCATGTCTCTGGGCACTGAAGTATCTGGAGAAAAATAAGGATACCTTGACTGCGCAGTTGGAAGATTTTGGGGCCACCGTGAGGAGTGCTCTAGAGGCCCAAGAGATGAAGCTACGTAAGCTAAGTTTGGAATATGATGAGGAATTATATCCTCATCTAATGTCTCGCTCATCTCGAGCGCAGTGGCTTACCACCATGGTCTCTGCGTCTTGTTGCGTACTGGAACTCTTGAGTCCGAGGATGTAGTTGACAAATTTGGTGGGTAGTCCAATGTGCTTGAGAGAGGAAAATCAGAAGCCATAGAGGCGCTTGAGAAATCTGACTTGTTGAAGGTACCTGCCGAAAAGGTTCCTGGGTTTGATGCGCAGTCCTACGATAACCTAGTTGCTGCCATGGAAAAGATGAAAACAGTGGAGCTGCCCATGATCGCTGAGTTAGAGCGTGTTCAGGATTTCCCGATAAAGGTTATTATGGAAGGATTGACCTTAGCTCGACATCTTGGTGGAGAGGCCGTTGCGCAGCCAGACCAGTTTCTGAAGCCTGATGAATCTCAACTTCACGTGCCTGTGTTTGCGCGCCCCAAGGATATCTTGAATCCATTTGTGCTGGAGAAGGAAGTGCCCTTAAAGCAAGTTCTGGAGGCGCATGCTACGAGACTTGCCGAAAAGGAAGGAATTAAGGGTAAGGCTGTCATGTGCGGCGTGGGCGCGGCACATCTCCCCAGATCTGATGGGATACCCGTCAGTGTTGCAACCGTATCGCGCCAAGATTCCGACCTACTGAAGAGGCTGAGTGAAGTTAAAGAGGTAGCTAACCGCGTAGGTAACTCATCTTTGGAGCGGTGTAACAGTTGGTAGGTGTGTACGTTTTAAAGTAACAATCCTTTTGTAATAACGCGTAGTTATGAATAAAATCTTCTTTTCATAAGTTCATATGGGTATTGTCGTAACTTGTAATGTACGTACTTGTAACGTATTGTCGACATATGTACACCAAATGAATAATATAGGAAATTCATAGTCATGTATGAAGATCATAGTATACCTAAAAAATCTAAGTATTTTCAATCATAGTCGTGTATGTTATGATATGCGCAGCATCAGAATATCACATTAAGGAATCAAGTGTCTTGGTTCCTAAGTTGTTAAACTTGCACCATATGCGTTCTCGCACCCATCGTGAAGATGCGCACAAAACTTATTCCAACGTCTTGAGAACAAGGTGTTTAACAAGGATACGTGATCTAGTGTTGATGGGTTTGCAGCCCTCTTACTCAACAAGTTGTTTAGTAGGTTAACTTATCCTTTCACCATCGTGGGTTTATTTTAGTGCATGCACGCCATGTAGGCAAGAAATAAAAAATGTTAAGACATACAGTATATGGAAATAACAAATTGAAATGTGTCACGGAGTTAGCTAGAAACCGTGATGTTTTATTAATACTTGCAACTGTATATGAGAAACAAGTAAGACATTATACTAAGGAAATAAAAAGTAAATACATAGATGTTTATTGGGTACTTTAATAAAGTGCCTGAGCGCTTGTACGCTGGGCCGTGGCCACTCCTATAGGTAGCACCTCTTGAGGTTGCAGATGTTCCATGTGCGCGACAGTTCTCGACCATCCAAGCCTCGTAACTTGTACGCGCCTGTTCCTAGTGCTTCAGTAACCTCGTAAGGTCCTTCACACTTTGGGACAAGTTTGCCTGTGTCTTCTGCATGGCTCGCATCGGTGGCGCGGTAAACAAAGTCACATGGTCTGAATGAAACACTGCGCACTTTAGTGTCGTAGTATCCTTTCATCCTTGACTTTGATTTTGCCTCCCGTATAGCTGCACGTTCGCGCCTTTCTTCTAGCAGATCCAAGTCGACACGTCTCTCGTCATCATTGGTTGCCACATTGATCTCAGCAGTGCAGATTGTTGGCATGCCGATCTCGGCCGGTATGACGACTTCATCCGTAGACTAGAGAGAAGCGGAGTGTCTCCGTCTTTGGTTTTGATTGAGGTGCGATGCGCCCACAAGACATGTGATAGCTCTTCCACCCATCTTCCTTTGTGCTTGTCTAGGCGTGCCTTAATTCCTTCACCTAAGCTTCGATTTGCACGTTCCACTAAGCCATTGGTTTGTGGGTGTTTAACTGACGCGAAGTGTTGTGTGATGTTCAACTTCTTGCACCAGTCTTTGAAAGGGTTGTCGCAGAATTGTTTCCCGTTGTCCGAGATGATTTCCCAGCAATCAAGCGGCATACTATACTTTCCCGCACAAAGCGCTTGACCGGTTGCCGTGATTGTCACTACCGCTTTGCTTCGATCCACTTCGTGAAGTAGTCTATGGCGACTATGAGGAATTTTAACCCTCCCGCCGCGATCGGAAAAGGTCCCGCAATGTCGATACCCCAATTGTAGAATGGCCATGGTGATGTAATTGGCGTTAGCTCGTGCTGTGGTTGGCGCGAGACGGGTCTATGAACTTGGCAATCATTGCACTTCCTTATTAAATCCCGCGCATCGCGGTTCATGGTTAGCCAAGAGAATCCTCGATCTCATGGCGCGTGCCACAACGGACCGTGGTCCCGATCGCATGCCTTTGCATGAACCTTCATGGATTTCTCGCAAAGACGTAATTTGCTTATAGGGGCCAACACAATGAGCCATGGTTGGAGGAAGGAGCGTCGACAAGATGTTGTCTCAAGTTCGAATCTACGTGTTGTGCGCCGTATCCTGCGAGCTTCCTTATGCTCTTGGGGTAACGCCTTTGCTTAGGAATTACATATCGGTGTCATCCATGTAGGACCGTCCTCCTCTATTATTGTGGAGACTTCCATCTCCGAAATGGATTTGCTTTTCGCTTTTTCCACCAAAGACTTGCTTTGATAGGTGTGCGAAGCTTGTTGAGGCGATCTTGCTTAGTGCATCTGCTTGCGATTTTCTCCTCTAGGAACTTGCTTGATGGTGAATCACAAAGCCTTTGATCGGTGTCTTGGTCTTGTCGAGATCTCAATCATATTTTCTTCTTTAGCCACGTATCCGCCCAACACGTGGTTGGCCACTAGTCGGGAGTCCACGTTTGCCTCTAGGTTACGTGACACCCATCCGAGCCGCAATGCGAGTCCAACGATTAGAGCTTCATATTCGCCTCATTGTTCGTCAGTCAAATTCAAACGCATTGCGTAAGTGAATTCCATTCCTCCGGGTTTGTGAGAATGAGGCCTGCTCTGAACCATCAACACATGAGGACCCATCTCAAACAAGATCCATGGGTCATGTAGTTCCGCCCTTCTTGGTGCGGGTACCTCGTCGGTGTCGTTCCGGCTTTTCGATGATGAAGTCCGCTGTAATCGCCCTTTGATTGCGGTGCGTGGTCAGTAAGAGATGTTGTGCTCACTTAGCAATACACTCCACTTCGCAGCGGCCCGATGCATCGTGTTTGGAGATGATCCGCTGATCGGTTGGTCTCGTGATCACCGCTATCGATGCGCTGAAGTACTGCGTAGCCTTTTGGCAAGAAACACCAACGCCGTAACTAATTTTTCCATGGCGCTATAGTTCATCTCCGCCTTCTTGAGTGCCTTGCTTACAAAGTAGAGCGGGAGTTTGTACCAATCCCTATCTCGTTAGTAGCATGCGCGCCATCGCTCCATCGCCTGCGATAGATACATAATTAACTCTTCCCGCGGTGGGGGTGCGACAAGTGTGGGGCGTTGCGGTGTTGCTTAAGTTGTGTGAAGGCTTTTCGCCTCCGTAGTCCACCGGAAATCCCTTTTGATACACTTCTTGAGTGTTTTGAAGAGAGGTAGAGACTTGTCTGTGACTTTGACAGAACTGTTAAGACCGGCTAGCTTTCCGTTGAGAGATTGGACCTCCTTCAACGCGCGGTGAAGGAAGTTCGATGACGCCTTTGTCTTTTCTCGACATGGTTTTACACCCTCGGGCTCTATTAGGTATCCGAGGAACATGCCTTCGATGGCGCCAAGGTACATTTTTGGGGTTTAGCTTCATATTGATCTCTCGTAGAGTTTTGAACGCTTCCTCAATATCGCGCACTAACTCATCTTCGTGATGGCTTTTATGACCGTGTCATCAACATAGACCTCCGTGTTGCGGCCTACCTGCTTTTCGAAGCATTGTCTACTAACCGGTAGGTGGCGCTCAGATTCTTCAAGCCAAAAGGCATTTTGTGTAACAAGAGACGCCTGGCTCGTGTGAAAGGCCGTTTTCCTCATCCTCCTTTGCCATCCGGATTTGATGATATCCTTTGTACGTGTCGAGGAAACACTTCAATGGGTACCCACACGTAGACTCTATTTTCCGTCTATCTATGGTAATGGGTAGCGATCTTGTGGGCACGCTTTGTTAAGATCGGTGAAGTCCACGCACATTCGCCACCACCGTCGCTTTTTTGACCATTACCGGTTTAGAAATCCAATCGTGGTAGTAGACTTCAAGCATAATTCCCGCATCCACCGCTTTGTGCACTTCGCTTAAAATTGCTTGCTACGCCTTCACGGGCTTGGCGCTTTCTTCCAGCGACAGGGTGAGTACCCTTGTTAGATTCTCGCTTTATGCTTTGTGATCGAGCGTGGTACCCAGTCATGTGTTTTGGCCCCATGCAAAATGTCCAAGTTCTTTTGCAAGAGTCGCATACCGCTTTGCCGTTGTCCGACAAAGTGACCCTCCGATGGATATTTCTGCCCGGGTATTCAGGTGAAGCGCAACCTTCCGATTTAGAACCTTGGTTGCGCTACCGCTCGATCGGTGTCGCCGCATGTAATCGTGTTACATTCTCTATGCGGTGCGGTGGCATTGTAAAGAGTAACAATGCCCCTTCCACCGGGAATTTAAGCATCCCGTCTTACCGTTGATGGCATCACAAGATAGTCGATATCCCGTGTCTCCTATAATGCCGCTGTATGGCGAGGAGACTTGATCACCATAAATTCCATCCAGCCGTCGTGGAGTGTTTTTCGCTTCGGCGTCGACCGGTAATCGTATTGCCCCATAGGCCATATCTTTTCACCAGAAACCGATCAACGCCGCTCGACCGGACTTAATCGATCACAGATTTCAGCCGCGATCGCTGAGCGGTGCTCATACATGATGTCCGCCGATGCGCCACCATCAACATACATGCGATGGATGTCGCGACCCCGCACTAATCTCAATGGTGAGTGGCTCAACCATCGCGTTGTCCGTAGTTAAGGTGGGGAAAGAGATTTCGCCTCGGGAAAACTCCCGGTGACCTTCCGCTCTAGTGACCCACGCCATGATTGTATCATGTAGATGGTGTCGGCCTTTTCCATGGGTGTCTCCTTCTTGTTCACACTCTTCTATCTATCCTTTCCTTCCTTAATGTTTTTGACCAAATGGTCCAATCTGCCTTCTTTAACCATTTTGTCAATGAGTCGACGCATTGGACACATTCGTTAGTTGTGTGGCCCTTCCGTGCGTGGTAGTCACATGATTCGCTCCTGTGCGCCGATCCTCCGAGTGCGCATTGCGGCGGTCTTGGAAAGTTCGCATCTTCCGCGTAGTATTTCCTTTGGGGTCTTGGTCGTGGGATGTACCGTCATTATCTCTCCCGCCTCCCAGGTTGCGATAACTTCTATTACGCTTACTACCCCGTCGGTGGATTGTTTCCCGTGTTGTTCCCGTGACCGGTAGTTCGAGTAGTTTTTTTGCTATCCGCCATGGCGGCTTCTCCTGGACGAAGGACCGAGAGCGTTCATGAGCTCATCAAAGGTTTCGTGAATTTTGTCGCTCAACCGCTGATGAGTTCGGATTGTTAATCCGCTCATGAAACCGTAGATCTTTAGCACCTCGGGGCATGCTTTAACTTGCATGCAATCATCTTTGAAGCGCCCATGAATGCGCCAGATTCTCCTTGGCGCCGCTTTACCTGGCGAGTTCGACAGACTTTTAGCGCACTTCTTCCGCCGAGTAAAGTTTAGGCGAAACGCCTTCCTCGATTCCTCAAAGCCATTGATGCTTCGCGTGGAAGCTTCTTTGAACCGCCCACGCGCTTCCCACCAGCGGGAGTTGAACATGTGGCACCACACGTGCCGTGGCGCCGCCAATTGTGGCGGCCGATTCAAAATTTTGAGGTGATCATCGGGATCACCGTTCTGGCCATAGGTTTTCACGCTTGGCGTGCATCGCCTCCTTTTACTTTCTCGAGAAGTCACCGATCGCCGAGTAAACGCATCCACCTTTGACGGCGCCATGGGAGGATATATCTTCATCCTCCCGGTCGTTATATCTGCTTCGGACTTCCAAAGTCCGTTCGCTATCCCCGTTGTCCGAGGAATTTTCAGAGGACTAATTTTCCTTCCTTCAAGGCCATACGATCGTTCTCGAGTTTGTACTCGGAGGGCTTTCACTGGGGAATATCGTCGCCTGGTCATCCTATATTCTCGCGGCTACCAAGTCCGGTATGGACACCGTGCGCCTGCTCATCCTCGTCACTTCCTTCCGTGTATCGTGAGTTAGATGTCTCATCATCCTCAATCCTTTTCCCAATTACATTAAACACGGAGGTCGGCGGCCGTCTCGCCGCTTCTCCTTCCGTCTTGCGGTGGTGAGGTTTCATATTCGAGTCAAACCGAGTCGGGTTTGTAGGTCCGACCCGACCTTTTCTAGCCTCCTCTTGCATGAGGCGCCAAGGTTTCATAATTTTGGGATACGAAATCCTTGGTGTTAATTCCGTGCGACCCTTCTGTAGCGAGGGTATTCGCTCGATGTGTCCTTATTTTTATCCGGTGCATCCGGTGCTTTTGTCAAGTCGCCTCTAGTCTTGGCTTGAAAGAGTGGTAAGATCGGTCTTGATGGATCCACCGTCCGGTAGTGGTTGTGGTGGCCTGGTTGTCCCCGAGCGGTTCCACTATAGGGTAGACCAAGTCCAGCCCGATCTCTTGTTTTTGGCGATCTTGGTTGTCCCAGAGTCCGCTTGGAAGGCGAGCGGTGCGCGACTTCTTTCCAAGAAGATTCGCTGCGATCGCCGACTTCCATGCTTCGTCATTCTAGTCTTAGTTCTTAGTGAATGGTCCCACGGATGGCGCCACTTGTTGATACAAAGTTGGGCGTCCCTTATTTGGGGCTCCACTCGTACTCAATTGCCGATTGTTGCTTGAGACCCGCGCACTAAGAGATGTAAAACACCGTTAGGCTTACCGGGATTGTCTCCCACGATTATCCTCCGCGTGAGAGTAAGTAATCGGTTTAGGTTCAAGGAGAGTTAGGGTTTGTAAGTCGACTTTAACGAGGATGTGATTCCTTTATATATACACGGAATCCCTGTTGGTTCCGTGTTCCCCAACCTTCGGCGTATCCCGCCTAAATCGGTTGGGAATGATTATCTCTATTATTAAGAGATATCCTCCATCTATTCCGTAAATAGATTTGTATTTGGGCCTTCGTGGGCCTAAACATTTATTAGCGTAGCCCAGTTCGTGCTGGGCTTGTCAGTAATGGGCTTTGGGTGTGTTCATGACCCGGATATAGACTATACGTCATCAGGTAAGATATATACGTAATTTCAAAATTTTGGAGAGATATATACGTAATTTCCCCATCCTTATATGTGTTGAAATTTGTGAGTGGTTTAATCTTGAATCCAACATGTACACCTACAATGCGACCCTTCACTCATTGGCTGCTTTTACTTTCACACTTCACACATCATTTTTTTTTCTTATTGATCACCGCAATTACTTCTTATTTTATCCAGGCACACGTTTGGGCTATCTTTATGTATTCATGCATACTTAGTTACTTACTGTCACTTACAGATAGGCTGTGTCAAACTAAGCTTGTTTTCATTTTTCAATATTACTTTTCATAATCAGGAGACTTTTAAAAGGTGACAAAGCGAGGAGACGACGAAACGTCCTTATATGAAACTCAAAGACCGCCACTATCGTATTAGATCAGGAAGACTTTGACGTTTGTGTTTTGGTCATCTTTGAGTTTCTTTCTCATTAAATTCAACTTCAAAACCACCTCCTAGTTTTCATTAAATCATATTGTATCCTAAAGCGTGCTTATTTCTAGAAACTTGCATATCAACATATATGAGTAATGTTGTAGGACTCACGCAACCACGCCAAAGACACCTCTTGTGACCAGGTCTTAGCCAATCGTCTTTGGCTTAGAAGACTTTAACAAGTCGTGGTTTGGGTACCGGAATTGGTAAACTGTTGGCATCTGGTATACAAATCCCCATTATATACTTGTCGAAAGACCGAAACTCATCACCTAATTTGCACCATTAATACATGTAGAAAAATCAAATTAAACATTTGATACCACATATCTAGTCGTATATTGCTGATACTTTAGACTTTTGAAAGTACATGGTATGTTGGTATTCGTAGCGTAGACGCTCTAACTTTGTCTACGTACCAAAGAGTTGCCAATTAGATCAAAATTTGCGGGGAAACTTACACACTATAGAGAATGTTTTGTTGATCAAATATATTTCTATAATTGTTTTTGTACCAACTCATGCAACAAGTCACAACACAAGAACATATAATCAAGAACAGCATCCAAGATTATTCTAATAGGAAACCAACTCACATAGTAGCAAATTGAGAGGAGACAACTACAAGTCTACAACATATAAGGTCGTAAAAGAAGTACATGAATGGTAATCGTTTAGACACAGAGTTGTAGCAAACGTCAACAAACATCAACGATTAAAAACCAAAATGCAACAATGAATATAAAACCTGCAGTCATGAAGAAAAAACCATTAAAGGAGTGATGCATTCCCTGTCCTTAAATGTTTTTACGTGCTTTATTTGTTGCGAGCCTTCGTACGTAAACAACCCAAGATTCCAGGCAAACCCTTGTTGTATGTCATCAGAGATACGATCACAACATAATGTAGTTGGCGGAGCAGAAAAATTACTTTAGCATGTGGTGATCATAGTTACAAAAACAACATCCAAGATTATTAATTCAGGCAACTTTAGAAAATATTTTGTCATTTGAAAAATTCCTTTCCTTCAACCACAAAGTTCGTGTTAATACAAATATCGTCATTAAACGTTATTTATATTTTTGATCTTTGCCTAAGTTTTGTTAACGACAAAAGTAAATTTAATTTATAAAAGCTTAAAGCTTGTCAAGTTTATTAGATATTAAAACAAGCTTTCTCAAACAATATATTCATCATTCAAGCATTTACATTTGTGATTAGTAACATCTTGATATGACTCTAATCATTATGTATGATAGTAGTTTTAGAATGTGTTAGGTTCTTAAAACCAAACACTACTTAAGCATTTGCATATTTCTAAAAATAGTAATACAACATTTGACATCATGTATTACATCATGGAAATCATTGGAAGATTTCATTAGATATTTTGTGAAGATTTGTACTCTTCATATCTTGCACAATCTCACCTAGATAGAGTTGACTTTGGCAAGATTTGATATCTTGGTCAGACCAAGGGTACCAAAATGGTACACGGCGGAACCCTTTAAGGGTCCGCCGTCCGGACGCTCCTCGTCCATTTGGCTATAAATAGCAATGCCAAGCCAAGTAGTTTTTCATCCCTTTCCAACATACTTTCATACATATCTTCTCTAACCTTTCTAACTCGGTTTCATATCATATTAGTGATCTCTTTGTAGCAAAGAAGATCAAGTCATATTCAAGCTTCAACGAGAAGTTGGAAGTCTTGTTTGTTTAGTGTTGTATGATCTAGTGTTGATCCATACTTCATTGTTGTATCAAACCATCATAATCTTGTGAGTGTGAGTGGTTAGTATTTTAGTCCTCAAAATACATTGTGTGTGGAGTAGTTGTACCCTTGGAAAGAACTCGACATCTAGCTTAGTGTCGGAAATAGTGTAAGGCGAAGTGTAAAGGTTTTCTCCACGGTGAAAGGAGCTTGTTGACTAGTGAAGTTAAACTCTCGAGTGTGAGACTCGGGAGTGGAGTAGGCAAGGAAAAAGAGTCCTTGTAGGCGAACCACTATAAACAACTTGTTGTGGTTTGATCATCTCTTTCCTTATTTACTTATTACACATTGCTTGCATATTTCATTAACATACTCAAGATCAATATCAATTGATCTTTCAATAAGTTTCAAAACAAAGTTTTAATTGGTAAACTATTCAACCCCTTCTAGTTTTCTACATTGGTATCGAGCCTCGTTGTTCAAGAATTTCTAAAATAACTTGTATTTTATAAACTTGAAACGATCCATGAATTCTGAAAACTTTAAAGAAGGGCAATCTATGCAAAGACCACCACTCTTTGAAACCAATAGATTTATCTATTGGAAAAACCATTTTGAAACATATGTAAAATCAAAAGATATAGATCTTTGGTTTATTATTGTTAAAGGAGATTTTAGTTCTACAACAAAGGATATTTCCGTTGATGAACAAAAGAAATTAGTTGCTAAAAATAATTAAGCTAAAATGATGCTTTATAATGCTTTACCTAGAAAAGAATATGAAAGAATTTTTATGTGTGAAACCGCCAAAGATATTTGGGAATCTTTAATTGTTACACATCAAGGTAATTCACAAGTCAAGGATAACAAAATTGATCTTCTTGTTCAACAATATGAACAATTTGTTATCCCTAAAGATGAAACCATTGATTGTGGCTTTGCTCGTTTTAACACTATCATTACATCACTTAAAGCACTTGATGAATCTTTTCGTAGTAAGAACTTTGTCAGGAAATTTCTTAGAGCACTCCATCCCAAATGGAGAGCTAAAGTGACCGCTATTGAAGAATCAAAAGATCTCTCAATAATGTCACTAGACGAGCTAATTGGCAACCTCAAAGTTCACGAAATGGTAATGGAGAAAGATTCGAGATCATCAAAGGAAGAAAGGAGAAGATCAAACCGTTGCTCTAAAAGCAAAGGCGGAATCAAGCGATGATGATGAATCTTGTTCCAGAGTGAAGATGAGGAGTATGCCATGGCGTTAGAGATTTCAAGAAGTTCTTTAGAAGAAGAGGAAAGTTTGTAAGACAACCTCGAGAAGAAAAGAAGCCATTCCGAAAAGATCGGGATGATAAGAAGAGTAAAGGTGAAAGAAAATGTTTTAGATGTGGTGATGCAAGTCATCTCATAGGAGAATGTCCCAAGTCACCTAAAAGCAAAACTCAACGAGCTTTTGTAAGTGGTGCTTGGAGTGATAGTGAAGACGATGAAGAATCAAGCAAGGAAGAGATCGCTCTAATGGCACATGAGTCAAATGAGGTACTTTCCGACTCTTCTTATTCTTCTATAGGTGATGACACCTTGCAAAAATAATATAATCAATTGTGTGAGCTAAGTCTAAAAATCATAACTAAAAATAATTTCTAAAACCAAAAGGAGTTTTTGGAAAATGAGGTATATGAGTTAAAAGAAAAGCAAAACGACTTGAAAAAGGAAAAGCAAATGACGATGATTGTAAATCATGTCAAGAGCTTAATCTTGAAATAGAAAACTAAAGCTCACACAAGAAGTTCTAATAGAAAATAATTCTAAGTTTAAAAGGTTTAACAAAAACATCGCTCTTGCCGATGAAATAGTTAAAATCCATAAAACACCGTGAGACATGAATGGGCTAGGTTTTAATGAAGTATTAATTCCAAAGAGTCAAAACAAAGCGGCCGAAAAGGACGAACATTCTCATCAAAATTGTCGAAGATAAAGACGGACCGACGGAACCAAAATAAGGGTTCCGTTGTACAGCAAAATGGTACCGCTGGTACTTCAAATGTAATGTAATATTCGCAATACGGACCGCATCAATTTGCTAAAGTAACAAAGAAAACCAATGATAATGTTAAACTAAAACCAGCCATTATATCGGGAGTAGGACTTGTTAAAATGAATTTAGATCAAAACTACTCAACAACGATATAAAACTTCTTTTGCCAAACGCCTTTCCTAAGAGCAACCACAACGTTCAACCTAACTACCAACACAACGGTTGGAATCAAAGTTTTCCTAGACCATATCAAACTCAGATTACATGCCATGGAACTCTTACCCATCATTTCCATACATGAATTAAATAAATGGTATGTTTAACCCAAACGGACCCATGAGATATCGGGGACCAAATGTTTGAGTTATTTGCTTCTTAGGTATGCTTGAAAGTTGGATTGGAACCGATGAATGGATAAAAGATAGTGGATGCTCACGACACATGACGGCAACAAAGTCTCTTCTCATCATACCAAGAGTATGACGGAGGTAATGTCACTTTCGGTAGCAATCTCAAAAGCAAAATCATTGGCAAAGGTACGATTGCTCATAACTCTCTAACTATTGAAAATGTTGCTCATGTGGATAGGTTAGGATTCAATCTACTTAGTATTAGCCAACTATGTGATAAAAAGTATAAAGTACTATTTGATGAAAATGGTAGTAAAATACTAAAAGATGGTATCACCATAGCTAAATGAGTTAGGAAAAATAACATATACGTCATGAAAATAGATAAAACATATAATGACAAACTTTGCTTAACAACATTAGACGATAGCTCATCTCTTTGGCATAGACGCTTAGGTCACGCTAATATGAGACTTATACAAAACCTATCTTCAAAAGAGTTGGTTAGGAATTTACCAAAACTAAAATATGACCAACACTTTTATGACGCTTGTAAAATTGGTAAACAAACACATAGTAGTCACAAATCTAAAAATATGGTGTCCACATCTAAGTGTCTAGAATTATTACATATGGACTTGTTTGGACCATCCACTATAAGAAGCTATGGAGGCAACTTATACACTTTGGTCATAGTAGATGATTACTCAAGGTTTACTTGGACGTTATTTTGAAAACCAAAATGAAGCTTTTGATAAATTTGAAATACTTAGCAAGAAAATTCAAAATCTTCTAGGTGTCAAAATTGTGTCGATCCGAACGGATCATGGTCGTGAATTTGACAACGAAACTCAATTTGAAAACTTTTGTGATACAAATGGTATAACACATAACTTTTCCGCTCCACGAACACCTCAATCAAATGGAGTAGTAGAACGTAAAAATAGAACAATTCAAGAAATGAGTAGAACAATGCTTAATGAACAAAACATTCCTCAAAAGTTCGGTGTAACGCTGACACTTCTACATATATTTTAAATAGAGTCTTAATACGTCCTTTCCTAAACAAAACACCATTTGAACTTTATAAAGGTAAAAAGCCAACATTAGGATATTTTAGAGTCTTTGGTTGTAAATGCTTTATTCTTAATACTAAAGATTATCTCACCAAGTTTGACCCAAAGTCTTATGAAGGTGTATTTCTTGGTTACTCTCAAACTAGTAAAGCTTACATTGTCCTAAATAAAGAAACAATGATAGTCGAGGAATCGTTGAACATAACATTTGACGAAAGTCCACCTCCCTCTAAGACATCACCTTTGATAGATGATGACTTAGTTGAAAGTCAAATAATAGAAAGTCAAATTAATAATAACAAGGAAGATGAACCATCAAATAAGGAAATTGTCAACATCAAAGAATCTAAAAGTCATTCATTAGAAAAGGTCATAGGACAACTTAATCAAAGAACCTTAAGGTCACAAGCCCAAAATCAAAGTAATCATTTTTGTTTTGTATCCACCATTGAACCAAAAACCATAAATGAAGCAATAAAAGATGAATCATAGGTAATTGCCATGCAAGAAGAATTAAACCAATTCGTTAGAAATGATGTTTGGAAACTAGTTCCAAAACCCAAAGATCAAACTATAATTGGAACAAAATGGGTCTTTCAAACAAAATGGACGAAAATGGTGTAGTATCTAGAAACAAAGCTAGGCTTGTTGCACAAGGTTATAATCAACAAGAAGGAATTGACTATGATGAAACTTATGCACCGTAGCTAGACTTGAATCTATTAGAATATTACTTGCTTATGCATGTGCTTATGAATTTAAATTATTTCAAATGGATGTTAAAAGTGCTTTCCTTAATGGGTTTATTAACGAAGAAGTGTATGGTGCTCAACCTCCGGTTTTACCGACTTTGAGAAACCACATCATGTCTTCAAACTCAAGAAGCATTATACGACCTTAAACAAGCACCTAAAGCTTGGTACGACCGCCTTAAGACTTTTCTTATTGATAACAAATATACTATGGGATTAGTAGATAATACTTTTTACTAAGAAAAGGAATCACAAATTATTATTGTTCAAATATACGTTGATGACATTATATTCGGATCAACTTGTCAAGAACTATGTGATGATTTCTCTAAAATCATGCATGACGAGTTTGAAATGAGTATGATGGGTGAGTTAAACTTCTTTCTAGGACTTCAAATTAAACAACTAGAAGATGGTATTTTCTTTAACCAATCTAAATATATAAAAGACATGCTTAAAAAATTTGGTCTTGAAGATTCCAAACCAACTAAAACACCCATGTCCTCGGACACTAAACTCACCAAGGACGAAGAAGGTGAATCCGTAGATAACACTAAATATAGAGGAATGATTGGTAGCCTACTCTATCTTACGGCTAGTAGACCCGACATTATGTTTAGTGTTTATCTATGTGCTCGCTTTCAAGAAAACCCAAAGGCATCACACTTAGAAGCATTAAAAGGATTTTAGATATATTAAGGAACAACGTGTTTAGGATTATGGTATCCCAAAGGAACGGGTATAGAAACCATAGTATATGCCGACTGGATCATGCCGGTGATTATGTCGATAGAAAAGTACAAGTGGTATTTGCACTTTGTTGGACATTGTCTCACCTCATGGTTTGCAAAGAAGCAAACGGCTTTAGCCATCTCTACCATCAAGCCGAGTACGCCTCACCGAAAAGCATGTCAACAAGCTCTTTGGATGAAGCAAGCTCTCGAGACTACGGAATTCATCTCAACGACATTGTGATACTTTGCGACAACAAAGGAGCCATCAATCTCAAAGAAGAATCCTGCTCAACATGCTCGCATAAAACACATTGAAATCATTCATCACTTTCTTCGCGACAATGTTCAAAAGGTAACATTTCAATCGAGAAAGTATCCTCAAGACAACATTGCCGACATCTTAACTAAACCTCTTAAACGAGAACCTTTTAATCTTCTTAGACTTGGTTTAGGTTAATGGAACCAAACATGTAAGATAAACATAGCCTAAAACATTAGAATAGTCAAACCAAAACAATTTTGCCTTATATCTCTGCATCAGAGCCACGACACCAACGACAACACGGACGGAACCAAATATTTGGTGCCGCTCGTCCGTGGTGTCTATGTACAAAACCGCTATATACAAATCATCCTCTTCCTCAAAACCCACTTTACCAAAACGTAAAACTTAAACCAAGCTCATTATTGTCATCTTCCCACTCACTAATCATCAAGATAACATCATTGTAAGTATCCTAACTACATTTCATCTCTTAATTCTGAGTCTAGGATTCTTATTTATGCACAAAACTATCACAAATCATTACATGGGGTTTTATGTATGCTTTTATACCAAATATGAATTCAATTGGCAAATTGCATAACTAGTCATTGAAATTAGGTACTACATTATCATATTGCATAAACAAATCATGTTTCCCACTAATTGATAGATAATGAATATAAGGCCTTATTCAAACAACCAAACACCCCATGTCAAAAGTTTTTGAAAAGCTTCTCACTTGTAGGAAAACAATTTTTTTCTCATTGCTAATACAAATAAAAACGTTAAATTTTCATCACTTGCATGCTCTTGAATACTAAAGGTATTGCATAACTAATATGCATTCCCGGGTATATTCAAATGAAGCCACATTGAATTAGGAGCATTTGGGTTAACTCATGGTATTTACCAAACACCCCACTAAAACCATTTTTGTGCATAAAATGAGTCGAGATAACCGCAACTCCAAATTGTTTTCATGTAGGCACACACTAGAACCAAAAACGTTAAAATTTATTCTAATTTTTTTTTTAATTATTGTCCTTAGGAATAACCATGGTAGCCGCAAGATTCTATGATCACAAAGACACCCTTAACTACATTCCCAAACACCACAAAACCAAAGGACTTACCAAGGAACAAGTAGAAATATTTAGGGGTCTAGAATCAAGGTATTTCCATGAGGGTAGAACCATTCACCCATCTTTCCTTGAACATACCAATCTTCGTGAAGAACTAGCCGCCATTCAATTCGATTGTCTTCTTGACATTGATGAACCAATTTGTCCTAGGTTTGTGTTAGAATTCTATGCTAGTGTGACCGGCTTTAGTGATGAAGACAATGATGAATTTTGTCTTAGCTTTAGAATCAACCAAAATGACTACACCATCACCTTAAGCGAATTTGCTAAAGTACCGTGAATTCCCAACCGAGGAACTTGTGTCTACACGGATAAGTGGTCACCACCGCCTTGATGCAATCAACGATCGCACTTCTCCCTATCTAACCCGTTTGGCGATAAGGATGTCATCCGTGAACACCTTTTAACCCAAAACTGACACAACCCGAGTAACCCGAAGTGGAAAAGAGGTAGACCGAGATCCATATGGAATGGAGCTAAATGAACTTAAGCCCGAATTTAAGAAATGGGAGGAGTTACTTAGAGCAAACGTCATTAGCACCATAGGAAATAAGGATCACATAAACGCTTGTCTTTGCCACATGCTCTACAACTTGTTCACCCGACAACCATTCAATCCGCCTGTACAGATACGGCGGTACCAAAATACATAAAGGACGGTACCAAAATTATGGTGCCGTCTGATCCGTGGAGTGCAGATATTTGGACAGAGTTCGCTTTTAGGTGTCGGAAATTTCCAAAACCCAAATTTTTCTCAAAAGTCGCTATACTAAAAATTTCTAGTTAGAAAAGTAACAACACATATGTAAACATAGTGGAGCATAGATTTTGAGCAAGGCTTATTGATTTTCACAATATAGTGAAAATGGGTAAAATTGATAGCATACTTGTGCTATCCCCGCATGAGATTGTTAGCATACACCATTGTTTCATGTTATATTACCATCCTACATAATAAAACAACTAAATAGTATCAAACATTGATGATAATGCATTGTTCCAAACACTCCTTAAAGTACCCTTATTTGTCCAACTTCTTGTAAATCTTGTTCATCATCCTACTAAGCACTTGAACATTCCCTTAGTTTGCTTGAATTCTGCGATTCATTCTCAATCTCGGGAAGAGATGCGTAATACTCATGAGGTGGAATATGAGAGCTTGGAAGACCATCCTCGGAGCTATTTGATGATGATGATGAAGGAGTTGGAGGTTTAGCTCTCTTGCCTTTAGTCTTAGCAACTCGAGCATCACTCAAAGGTACAAATATGTGAGGGATGAGTTCATATTGAAGGTGCATCCCTTTTGGGGTTGGTGGAATTGATGTGAAGTTTCTATAGAGACGGGTGAGAAGCATCCCGTATGGAAGAGCAACCGATCCTTGAGTTGGAATATCAATCATTCTCCTAGCTATGTAGTAGGCCAAGTTAAAAATGACTAAATCATCACCAAAACCTTGCAAGAAGACCGCTAGAATTAGCGTAAGGCCTTGTTGTTTTGTTCACCTTAGCTCATCATCCGAATCTTCACCACTCACAATCTCATCTCCCATTAGAGATGATACACATCTTACCTTAGCTACACCCACTTCATCACACATTGTGATCACCACTCCACCACCAACAAAAACACCTACTTCACCTCCACCGACACCCATCCAAACATTCAAAACCCCCTCACCACCTTCACCAAGGTCTCCCACTCTCACTCCTATGGAGTTATTTTCAACTCCACCAACATCACCAAATCCTTTCCTAGAGGACTTGGAAGACTTTCCTCCTAGGCCAAGTCATCCACCACCATTGCCATCCTTTGGCACAATTGAGCGAATCGCTCATGAGTCACCTCGGTCATCCATTGACCCAAACGCCCCATTAGGGCCAAGACCTCTCCTTTTCCACCCCATTCACAAGGACATTCATGGTCATTTATATGGGGATCATCCACTTCCATCATCAATGTCCCTCATATGAGGACATTCTCGAGTGCATGTGGGATGACAATCCCACTGAGAGGAGATTCAAGCCGAACTCCACAACCTCCACCAATTCAAAGGCATGGTGGATTCTCACTAAGTGAGACAATGCAAATGCAAAATGCTTTGCTTGCATCCATCATGACCACTCCAAACATTCCCAACACCACCAACACATCCACCATTCCACCACCACAACCTCCCCAAACTTTCTACCCTCCAAGGCATGGTTGCTCAACTTGTGAGCAAACGGTCCAAACCGTGGAACGGACTCGGGTTATGGTCCATGACTTCCAAGAAGAAATGAGGTTCATCCTCAACCACATCCTTGAGCGTCTCAACGCTCTTTCCCATCCACCATCACTTTAGGATGGTTTTAGAATAGTTTTTCTTTTGTTTACTTTCTTAGGATAATTTTTATTTTTTGTACTAAAAACACATCATTGTGTTCTCTTTTCATGATCTTTACTCATGAAAAAATTTTAGCTAATGAATGTTGTTTATTATATTGTTGGTGTCATTACATAGTGTTTGGAAATGCTTGTGGATAATCATTATTACTAACAATTTTTTTGTAGCTTTATTTTCACAATCCATGTATCTTTCCATTAAAGCACCCAATTTAGGGGGAGCTTTGAACAAGGGAGATAGTAGCTCGCTCATTACATTCAAGATAGCCTCTTCTTTTGTTGAGACAAAAGGGAGAAAATATAGAACTTTGAAATTATTTATATTTGACTTTTCCGAAAAGTCAATTGCATACATTTGACTTTCTAAAAGTCAAACAGAACCCTCATTGATAATACTTGACTTTTCTTAAAAAGTCAAACCGCATACTTTGACTTTCTCGAAAAGTCAACATCATGCATCAACTAGTGAATTCTTTTACTTTCATAAAAAGTCAAATCTCATACACTGCATTATCATTTCCTTTTCAAGTTCTAAAACTAATATTTTATAACTCTTGTACAAACTTTGTTTCTTTTATAAAATAAAATTTATATTTTGTCCTCAACAAAAGGGAGATTGTTAATACAAATATCGCCATTAAACGTTATTTATATTTTGATCTTTGCCTAAGTTTTGTTAACGACAAAAGTAAATTTAATTTATAAAAGCTTAAAGCTTGTCAAGTTTATTAGATATTAAAACAAGCTTTCTCAAACAATATATTCATCATTCAAGCATTTACATTTGTGATTAGTAACATCTTGATATGACTCTAATCATTATGTATGATATTAGTTTTAGAATGTGTTAGGTTCTTAAAACCAAACACTACTTAAGCATTTGCATATTTCTAAAGATAGTAATACAACATTTGACATCATGTATTACATCATGGAAATCATTGGAAGATTTCATTGGATATTTTGTGAAGATTTGACTTTCATATCTTGCACAATCTCACCTAGATAGAGTTGACTTTGGCAAGATTTGATATCTTGGTCATCGACCAGGCATGGTACCAAAATGAGTACAGGCGGAACCCTTTAAGGGTCCGTCGTCCGTGAAAGCTCCTCGTCCATTTTGGCTATAAATAGCAATGCCAAGCCAAGTAGTTTTCATCCATTTCCAACATACTTTCATACATATCTTCTCTAACATTTTAACTCGGTTTCATATCATATTAGTGATCTCTTTGTAGCAAAGAAGATCAAGTCATATTCAAGCTTCAACGAAGTTGGAAGTCTTGTTTGTTTAGTGTTGTATGATCTAGTGTTGATCCATACTTCATTGTTGTATCAAACCATCATAAATAGTGTAAGCGAAGTGTAAAGGTTTTCTCCACGGTGAAAGGAGCTTGTTGACTAGTGAAGTTAAACTCGAAAGTGAGACTCGGGAGTGGAGTAGGGCAAGGAAAGAGTCCTTGTAGGCCGAACCACTATAAACAACTTGTTGTGGTTTGACCATCTCTTTCCTTATTTACTTATTACACATTGCTTGCATATTTCATTAACATACTTAAGATCAATATCAATTGATCTTTCAATAAGTTTCAAAACAAAGTTTTTAATTGGTAAACTATTCAACCCCCCTTCTAGTTTTCTACAGTTCGGATTTATGGGCACAATATATTATGTGTTTGGCGAAAATAGATTGCGCTGGTGTTGATGCTATTGCTAATGTTGGTGCTGGTGCTAAAAAAAATTATAAAATGAAATTATTTTTATAAGCTACTTGAAGTAACCTTTTATTTTCAGAGATTATAGAAGATTATTTTTTTATAATATCTTATAAGTTATACCTGCCAAACAAAAATTATTTTTTAAGTAACTTATTTTTTGAAAAAATAAGTATAATCTCTTTATAACATTGCTATCACTCATATAAGAAATGATAGCAATAGTCTCCATTTCTCCTATGGAACAACATCCCACATCGCTAAAGTAATGGAAATTTGCCTGAGGAGATAGTCAATAAATTGAGCCCTATCAAAGCACTTTATTTGCGGCAATGGATGGCATCTGTTTGCTATTGGTTTTTTAAGCCAAATCCTATGAGTTATAAATACTCTTTGTAACAATATTAGTGACAAAATTTAAAATGGTCTTGTCGTGTTGTTTTGTGTTTTTTTTTGTTTTTAGAAAAAAAATACAAAGCAGTGCGGTTGACTATTTTTTTTATTTGTTACGATATACTATTAAATAGTTAAGATAATTAAAATAAATTAAATAGTTAATATATTAAAATAGGGCAAATATCAAAAAAAAGTACTATACTTGCCACCTATTTCTCTTCACCAGAATGACAAAATTTTTTCTTCATGGGTAATATACTTTCAAATTCATCCTCTTTAGGGTATTTTCATGAACAATGGACAATTTTGCCTATTACCCGTAAGAGGAAATGGAAAGATGATCTTTTTTTAAATAATAAATAATGTCTTACGCAGACGGAAACGCGCGATCAAAAGATGTGGTGATGTGTGATACGTCGATCAAAAGATGTGGTGACCGTGAGATCACCCCTTCTATTATGTATATGGTGTTTAAAAGATTTGAGAAATATACGTGATTTGCTTAATTCCAAACCGAAAAAAAAAAATCAAAATATGTCGCATATCAAAATTTGATTCAGACGGTTTTTGTTTTTGGTCATTCGGTTACTCGAACTATGCGGCATGAAGGGCTAATGTTTCACTTAATAATTAATAATGGACCACCGTATACCTACACTATTAACGTTACACAATACACAAAGAAGACCGTCTAAATTTCTTTTTAGAATAATAAACCGTCAAAAGTATTAGTTTCAAATAAAGAAATATTGGATTCCAACAAAGTAATCACAACATTCAATAGTTAATTGTGTGGGTGCAACTTTATACTCTGAGAACTACATTATGCATTTACGTGGACCATAAAGATTCAAATATGGTCATCATAGAAATATCTAAACCATTTCGAGTATATGTGCTCGCTATAGGCAATAACTTTATGAGAAACATACACAATCACACATCGTTTTAATGTGCTCCAAGGGATCATGTATGGATCGGCGTACTTCCACGGGCAATGACAGTATCTTATATATGTGTATTACGTATTTACGTATAATCAAGATGTTACACAACAACAATAATTTCCAATCACTTGATTGACTTTTGGTTGGTTAGGGTTAGGATTGTGGGAAAAAGGCATTTAGCAATGAGAGGGAAGATGATGGTCGGTTTTGTGTGTATTTTTAACTTAAAGCGTGTGAGTGAGTATACAAATGGGTAGAAAAAATGTGAAATGACTATCGTACTTTTATGTTGTGCAAGTAGTTTGAATTACCTTTTGAATTAGGGACTAGTTGAGAAAGTAGTTTCAAAAATAGATATGGGTGGTGACGTGGTGCAATAAGGCTAGACGGAATAAGGAGGAAATCACCCGTGAGTGAGCCCCGTGAGCCACTCACCCTTACCCCCATGCCATCACTCGCGCGTGAGTGGTTGGCAAAATCGTGAGTGAGCCACGGGCGTGAGTTGCTCTATCTCCATGAAGCTTGGAGACTTTGGATTAGCTCGGAAAGGGAGAACTGCTTTCGGGTGTGGATCAAATGCTTGGCCGTGAGTGATAAAACAACGAGCCCCAAAAAAAAACGTCAACCATTTCATCTTCATTTTATCTTATAAATACCACTATTTTATCTTCATTTTATACAAAATTTGGACTACTATGGTGCTTGAAGGCTATTTTGGTCGTTGAATGGTCATTTTTCAAATTACTTTGAAGACTCTGGATCTTTGCCAATGTGCATGTTGGTAGGGCGATTCTTCGTGTTGATGAGTGGTATTTTCCAAAATTTCGCTTTTAAATGCTCTAGGGGTGTCATTGATTGAGATACAAAAAAAAAAAAAAAAAAGTTTTACGCTTTTAATATTTTTTTTCGCTCTAATTATTTTTTACGCTCTAATTATTTTTTACGCTTACGTTATAATTATTTTTACGTTTACATTTACATTTTTATTTAATATGAATGAATTAAATAAAAAGATGATGTGGAGTGAGTGGGTTTGGTGTGGTGAGTGAGTGTTAAAACGGGTGGTGAGTGAGTGGTAAAGTAGGAGAGAGAAAGCTGAGGTGGCGCTGACGTGGAGTGAGTGACTCTCCCCCTTATTCCTTTTAGCCTAAGAAAACTTATGGGGACTTTTGGTGAAATTTCATTTACGGTGACAAACTAAGTAAGGCTAGACGGAATAATAACATTTTCGCCCGTGAGTTGTGCCAGTGAGGCATTCACGCTTGCCCCCTATAATAGACTCACGCGTGAGTTGTGTGTATTTGCGTGAGTCACTCACGCCCGTGAGGCAACAACGAGGCTACCATCTTCTTCACCATCTTCATTTCTTCACCATTTCTTCACCATTTCTTCACCATCTTCTTCACCATCTTCATACAAATTCTTCACCATTTCTTCACCATCTTCATTTTTAAATATGTCTCACCAAACACTCCCGTCCCAACAAACGCCAACCAAGAACCTCAACCGGAGCAATCCACCGACACCAAGGCACGCTTTAATCTCAAAACCCATCGCCAAACACAAACGACACGTCCACAAGTGTACTACCACCCACCTTACCCAAACCAACCATACCGAAACCCGGCACCGGCATCGGAACAACACGGGTTTCATATTTATGGTTCACAACCAAACGCATTTCAGGATTATGCGTCCCAGTCTCCGATGTTTCACAACCAAGAGTATGTCTCAGAAACTCAAATGGGTGGTTCGTCACAATCACGTATGGATCCACCAAGGTCTCCGATTAATGCACTTAATCTTACAGACTGCTACTTGCCTCAAATGTCACCACCTTTTAATGAGAACACCGGTTATTGGCAAGAACACAATCCTTACGAGACTCAAAATGAAGAAGCTCCCGTTGAACATGTCGCGACATCACCAAAAAAGAAGAAGAAGGCGAGCCGTAACCGTCAAAAAAGGGTTGTAGAAACCGAAGATTCCGTGAACAAGCGACAGATTCCGTGGACAAGAGACGAAGAAATTATTTTGTGTAAAGGTTGGCTTTCCATATCAGAAGATAGCTACCGTGGCAACACTAAGAAGGCAAGTGGCCTTTGGGTTGAGATATTGAACTATATGGAGAGTAAAACAAAACAGTTGGACGTCGAACGTGCGATAGTGTTAACGGAAAATGGAAGACGGTGCGTCCGCTTGCATTCGGTTTTGTGGGATTTACAACAACATTATTCGTATGGGTCCGGTTAGTGGAGCCGAGACGCAGACACATTGAACAGGCGTTGAAACACTATGAAATTGAAACCGGCGCTCCATTTAAACTTTTACATTGTTGGGAGATTTTAAAAATCATCCAAATGGCAAAAGATACCGCCTCGACTTCAAACAGAGTCGCAAGGAGGTAGCAAAAGATGGTTAATCGGTACAAGTTCGTTCAACACAGAAGTGCGGGATGCTAGTATTAACTCAATATTAATACCGCAACGACAATGAAGATGAAGATGAAGATGAAGTGCAGGAAACTCAACAACAACCACGAGGCAGGGATAAGGCGAAAGCTACTGGGAGAAAGAGAGGGTCAAAATCATCGGTCTCGGGATCCTCAAATGTTAATGAAGATGCATTGGCTAAGTTGATGGTAAACGAGCTGGCCACTCTAGAGAAAGAGGAACGCTTAGCGTTTTTGGATATCAAACGAAGGGAGGTGTTATGTCGTGAGGCAGAGATTGAACAACATGACATGCAGTTGTATCTTCAACCATTCGAGCACTTAACCGGAGACCAGCGCAAGGCAATGGATGCCGTAAGGGCAAGGATCAAGGCGAAATATAATTTGGAGTTTTAGTTACGTTTAAGTTTTAATCTATGTATCCTTTCTTTCTAGTTTTTATTATGTACCGTTTTAGTTTAATGCATGAATAAAAGTTTTACGTTTTTAATATTTTTTACGTTTACGTTATAATTATTTTTTTACGTTTACATTTACGTTTTTATTTAATATGAATGAATTAAATAAAAAAAATGATGTGGAGTGAGTGGGTTTGGTGTGGTGAGTGAGTGTTAAAACGGGTGGTGAGTGAGTGGTAAAGTAGGAGAGAGAAAGCTGAGGTGGCGCTGACGTGGAGTGAGTGACTCTCCCCCTTATTCCTTTTAGCCTAAATAGTTCTTATATTTATAGTGAAAGTTTAACTATTTAACTAAATGGTACCACTATTTCTATATAAACAACTCTTCATTTTCTTTTCCAAATGATGTGGGAAACTACTCTCTACATTCTTAATTTTTGTACTTCAAGTGACTTACTTTAAGACACGATATCTCATTCATATTAACTCAATTTTGGACACATTTTAATTTCTTGCGAAGCTCTCTTTAATGAGAATGTAAACCTAGTAACCAATATAAATATATATAACATAGAGAAAAGTTCAATATATAACTCATATTTGTCATAAAACCAATGAACCAATCATAGCCACTCATTTTTTTTTATTAAAATATATAAAATAAACTTTCACCATTTTTAAAAAAAAAATTAAATATCTCACAAACCGTTAATCGTTAAGCCAAAAAAATCATACCATCTCGACGAGAATTAAATTATCTTTCTATTGATATGAATTGTTATATACTTTCGACGAAATTTTTTTTTAAATTTCGTCCAAAAAAATCACATGTGATTTGTAAAAATCACATGTGATTTCTTAAAATCACATGTGATTTGATTTTTACGAATCACATGTGATTTGTAAAAATCACATGTGATTTCTCAAAATCACATGTGATTTCTTAAAATCACATGTGATTTGATTTTTACGAATCACATGTGATTTTTAAAAATCACATGTGATTTTTACAAATCACATGTGATTTTTCTGGACGTCGAAAGTATATAACAATGCATATTTATAGAAAGATAATTTAATTCCGTCACGATGATGTATTTTTTGTAGCTTGAAGATTTACCGTTTGCAAGATATGTTGTTTTAAAAAAAAAGTGAAAATGATTTTTTATTAATTTAAATAAAAAAAAATGGATGTATGTGATTGGTTAATTGGTTTTATGACAAATTTGAGTTCTATATAGATCTCAACTCATATAACATATACATATATTAAATAGTGTTTAAAGTTTGCAAAAAACAATGTTTGTAAAACCATTTTCCAACTCATGCAACAAGTTACTACACAAGAATGTATAATCAAGTAACATTGGTACCTGATCAACTAATAGGAAACCAACTCACATAGTAGCAAATTGAGAGTAGACAACTACAACATATAATGTCGTAAAAGAAGTACAACATATTGTTTAGGTGTCTTTATTTTTTTTAAGCATCTTCAACTTCAACTTAATCCTTAATTTTACTTTATAATCCCACACCAAATTATATCCTAAATTATGCTAATAAATGATTGTCTGAGTATCAAAATTAATTCAATACACTTGTATATCATCTTATATGAGTAAATCCTATGCAAGAATCACGCAACCACACCAAAGAAACCTCTTGTGACATGGTCTTTGCTAATCGCCTTTGCCTTAGACCACTTGAATGAGACACGGGTTGGGTAGCAGTCTAGCAGAATTGATAATCTATTGGCATCTCGTGTACAAATCCCAATATGTACTTGTCAAAAGACCGAAACTCATCAACTATCTATGATCTATCTAGTTGTATATTGCTAAGACTTGAGGCTTTTGCATATTAGATCTATTCGCACCACATGGTGTGTTGTATTATACTGACATACTAGCATGGTTTTTAAAAACCGGATTATGCATTGACATCCTAGGCTCCTAGCAGTTTGTTGGATCAACCGGTCACTAGAACCGGATGTTATTATAGTCATTGAAATAATGTTTTAAAAAAACTTACTGATGAGTTAAAGTTTAAGACCTTAGTTCACTGAGTTAGGTTTATGACCTTAACTTTAATAGTCATTAGAATATCAACTATGATTTTTACCTTTTTCATCTAAGCAAAAACTTTCGTTCAAAACAAAAAGTAATTATTCTGAAACACAAAGATGATATAGTAGGAGAGAATTGACTTGCTTGCCTTTAGTTGAAGACTGCATTGGATGACGGAAGCAGTTGTCCCAAGTATACCGATGGACGACGAAACCATATAAAACTCTCGACCTTTACCATAACAGGACAACAATAAAAAGTTCATATAACAAGCATAAGGATATAGATGTGACAGATGACGTTTCAAGAGGCTCCATCTTTAATAGTGTAAGAAGTATAGGAAAAACTGCTACCAGTAGTACCACTGCCTGCAGCAGACAATCACATCTTGTTTACAAGCGTGAAACCAAGTCTGAAATCAGTATAATATTCGAAAAAAACTACAAATGGATTCATCCGTAATAATTGTTAAAGGGAATTCAAGTAACAATAAAAAAAAATTGTTAGTCATCGATATCACTCTTTCATAATTGATCCTTTTGCAGCATGTCTCTAGGTATCGTGTCTCTTGTTTCTTATTTATGTGATCTCTATCTCCCAGTACAATCGGTCACATGCTATACACTACCCTAATCAATATCTGCGTTTATGTCTTATGGCTATGGGCTAATGTTTCAAATTAAAGAGCACTCCATTAATTTATGATTTTCAGTTCCACTTTCTATGTTAATGACTCGAATATTGGGGTTCCCTGTTGGAGAGGTTGTGTCAAACTATGCTTGATTTCATTTTTCAATATTACTTTCTATCATATGGAGACTTTTAAAAGGTGACAAAGAGGGAAACGACGAAACGTCATTATATGAATCTCAAAGACCGCCACTATCATATTAGATTCGTAAGACTCGATAATACCCGTCTTTGTCAATTTAAGCTTCTTCAACTTCAAAGACTTAGACATTTATGTTTTTGGTCATCTTTGAGTTTGTTTCTCATTAAATCCAATCTATATGAGTAACGTTGTAGGACTCTTGCAACCACGCCAAAGAAACCTCTTGTGACCAGGTCTCTGCCAATCGTCTTTGGCTTAGACGAGTTGAATGAGACATGGTTTCGGTAGCAGAACTATTAAATTATTGTCATTTGGTGTACAAATCCCCATAATGTATTTGTCAAAAGACCGCTCTGCACCATTAATACATGTAGAAAAATCAAATTAAACATTTGATACCACATATCTAGTCGTATATTGCTGAGACTTTAGTCTTTTGAAAGTACATGGTATGCTGGTATTCGTAGCGTACACGCTCTGAGTTTATCTACGTATTAAAGAGTTACCAATTAGAGAAAGTTTTGTTGAATATATTTGTTGTACCAACTCATGCAACAAGTCACAACACAAGAATGTATAATCAAGTAATAGTGGTACGTGATCAGATAATAGGAAACCAACTCACATAGACTCAAATTAAGCGGAGACAACTACAACATAGAAGGTCGTAAAGAAGTACCTGAATGGTTATCGTTTAGACATAGAGTGCAAACGTCCACAAACACAAACGATTAGATACCAAAATGCAAAAATGAATATAGAACTGGCACTCATGAAGAAAAAACCATAAAAGGAGTTCTGCACTTGAATATAGTTCCATGTCCTTAAATGTTTTTACGTGCTTATTCGTTGCGAACCTCTGTAGGTAAACACCCCAAGTTCGTTGTATGTCGTCAGCGACATGATCACAACATATAATGTAGTTGGCGGAGCCAATGTTTTGAAAGGCTCAAGGCGCACTAAGGCGCGAAGGGGACCAAAGAGCCTCGAGGCGAGGCGCATACCAAGGCGTGGGATTCACGAATACGAGTCGCACTAAATACATTAAGTTTTTTTATAATATATGTAACCATTTATGTAGCTTAAATAACACAAAATAACATTAAATACTTAATACATGACACATCCAGCCATTATAAAGATTAAAATGGATCAGTTATCACTTCTCAAACGGATCAACTCTTTGGCTTGATGAACTACATATAGATTATAATCCATATGATACTAAATATGCTTGTGTCATACACTTGCAGACTTACATCTAACAAAGCTCACAATTTAACCAAAAATATCAAGCAAGCAACAAATTAATATTCAAGGCATAATGCCACATTTTCATGATAATAAGTCATAAAGAAAATAATTAATGAAACAAAGTACCTTGTTAAAAAATAAAAATCATTAAAATAAACATAAAATCAGTTCAATATTACAAATCATACAAATACTCACCCTATGATGTGATGCTTGAAGATAAAATAAACTTATGACGTTATTTACAAATCAATAAAATAAACAATCAATAAAAATTTGTTCAAGATATAAACTTATGACGTGAGAGAGATTATTTATTTGTAAAATGATCAGAATCTATAGTTACCCACTTGATTGTGTGTTTTAGTTCTTTTTCAAATTAGGGTTATTAGATATAACTTAAAAGGCTCATGCATATAACTTATAAGGCACATGTATCTTATCTTAATATTTAGAAAAAAGCCACAAAACCTGTTACATCTTCGAGGCGCAAAAAGCCCCAAGGCGCAAAAGCGCAAAAAGCCTCAAGGCACTGCGCTTTTTATGGGATTCATGCATATCGTGAGCCTCGATTCGGAAAAAACCCTAGAGCTTCTGCCTTTAGGCCTAGGCGCGCTTTTTAAAACTATGGGCGGAGCAACAAACATGACTTTAGTATGTGATGGGCAAAATTGCAAGAACAACATCCAAGATTATTAATTCAGACAACTTTAAAAAGCCTTTTCAAGTGAATGTTTTTATTTCGGTGTCTAAACTCGAAAGATAACTTATCTATGTGGTTTTTGTTGCACGAGACTCATGGAAGAAGTGATACTGTGATAGCATTAGTCTCCATTTCTCCACTAATGTAAGCCATGTTTGCCACTTATTAATCAAAATAAATTATCAAATATCATTTTAACAACCCTCAGTCCCTCACCATCTATTATGTATAATAAAATAAGCTTTTGTACAAGCCTACTAAGCTACCAGCATTAAAAATTGGTTTAATGCACTTCCTTATTTAGCTTCTATGTACAATACTTTTATGCATCCATTCATTCCAAAGACCATGTGCAAGAACACGTGAGGTAGCACCTCTGACTTCTTCCATACGTTTACATTGAAGCCATGGAAAGTCATAAAACTACTTTTGGAACTAATTATTGTCTTCAATTGTGCGTTACATTTTTGCTCCTATTACCAGATTCAAATCAAAAGATTCCAACCTCTTAATTGATGCGCTCCCATTCTAAATCCCTAATCAATATTAAGTTTGTTCAACAAAATTTCTTGATTTTTCAATCAGTTCTATGCTATCCACACCGTTAAATTGGTAAGTATCGCATTATTCAAGTCATTCTTTTTGTTTTCGATTTAAATCCCAATTGTACACCTATTTTGATGCGTTTTTTTTAATAATCAATCTAATTGTGTTTTGATTCTATTTATTAGAAGGCTGTTTTGATTCTATTGATTGGGAACTAATTTTTTTTAATCATGTTGTTCATATGGCTGTTGTTTTTTTTTTTTGCAAGTTGTGTTTTAGGATTTCTGATTCTATGTGTGTGTTTTTATGCACACCACCTGTTTGATAAATTGTGTTTGTGTAGTTGTCATTTGTAGAGAAAAAATGGAGCACATTATGATTCTTTATAACCAAGAGATGATGTTATATATGATGATTCCTCGGTTGAATTTGTTGAATAACATGTTTGTATTTGTTCACTTTTGTTTCAATGTTCGTATTTGTGTTTCAAGCCGGTCAATTGTGGTGCTTTTGTTTGTGTAATTGTCATTTGTTGTCGTTATGTAAACAATGACAATAGACGTCAATTTGTACTGAATGGTTTAACAGTTGGTGAAGGGAAAAGAAAGATAGATGCTACTGATGAACATGTTGATGACGGTCCTTGCGTTTTTCCTGCGGCAATAGATGAACATGCTGATGACGGGCTACGAATACTGACGGCTGCGATAATAGATGAACTACATTTATTCAAGTGAGAATGGTTATCTTTTCTATAAATATCAGCTTTTACTTTAGATATAATATGTAGATAAACTGTTTGGGCGGCGTTCATAATTACAACTAAATTGCCAATCCAAATTTTTTCCCAAGCACAATGTTTGTACTTTTTAAGATATATTTATTAGTTTGGTCATTAGAACATGGAGCCTCAAATCATTGATAGATTCTATACACCAAAGGGGTGTTTGGGATTGCTTATTAGAATTATGTATGTGAATTTATAGAATCTATCAATGATAATTCTATTTAAATTGTAAACAATACATTTTGTTAACTCCTTGCTGTTTCATATACTTAACACTAATTTTTATGCTATTAATCACTTTATTGAGGGAACTCATTTACTTCAGCCAATGCATATATAGTCAATTTCTTTAATATCATTTGGTTTATAGTGTTTTTACACTTTATAAGATAGGGTGGCTATATATTTAATGGAAATCAAAGCAACTTTGCAACAACGAACTAGATAGTTAATGTACAGATTAATTTCACATGGCAAGATACTAAGACTAATATTAGCGATAAAATATTTATATTAAACGATGACTAATAAGTTTGACTAATCTTTATACAGATAGTCATGTTGCGCCCACTATAGCGTAACTATTGCGGATGCCATGTGAGTTATTAGAACTCTCGATCGGTATACATGTCCAACTTCATACTACATACTCCTTAACAAAGATATATTATTTCGGGGTTTTGTTACTGTTTGGTGCAATTGCATAAAGGTTTAAGGGGATGTTCAGGTAAGCTGCCTATAGTGGATGGTTATTCCTCCACGTTTGTAACAAGTACTCAAGTAGCGTGGATGGTTATCAGACAAGTTTCGATTGTCTGTTACAAGAAATTGACAAATGAGCACGAAATTTTGTTTATTTTATGAAATTAATTAATATATGATTGGGTTATATCAAAAAATTGACTAATGTATGTTGGTGATTTGATGAGAAGAAACAATTAAAATAATAAAGATGTGATGATATTCAAACAACTCAAGGGTCTTATTTAATGAAACCATGTATACCGAGCTATTGCTGTAACCGTGTATACCGAGCTAAAAGTGGTATAACACCATTATGTTTGCAGGCAGCTCTTGAGGAAGGTATTGTTGTGGGTGGTGGATGCACTCTGTTGAGGCTTGCCACTAAAGTTGATGCTATCAACGAGACCCTTGCTAATGATGACGAAAAGGTATCTTTATTTGATAAATTTTTTGGAAATCTTGACATTCTTTTATCATTTGAATAAGTGGGCATGACGCGTGCCAATTTTTTCTCAAGCAACGTTGGCATGACACTTGAAATTTTTTGCAGGTTGGAGCCGATATTGTTAAGAGTAATCCTCTTAAGTTGATTGCCAAAAGGGTATGCTCTATTGCTTCTTTAACCTGAAAAAGAAATCTTCCAAACACTTTTCCAAACACAGATACAATGAGCTTTATGACCACAGATTGTTTTTAAGCACTTCTTCCAAACACACCTTAAACTAATTTGGCACACAAGCTCTTGAATAAGCCTATCCTTAAATAATAAGCTAAAAGGACCTAAGGGTGATTAAATTAAGCTACTGGTACTACTAAATGCTTCTTAAGATCTGATTAAGCTACAAAGAAACACAAATAAGCACTAAGAGTCTGCTGTGAGAACAGCAGCTATGGGGCAGTTTTAAGGTGAATTTTAAGCTACCACATAAGCTCTGATTCCCAAAACAAGCTAAAACAGATCAATATTGATGGCCGAAGAGCTTGAAAAGCCAAAATTCCAAGGCTAAAGATCTTTTATTAGCTTATTAAAGATCTGATAATGAGGTGCTAAGCACTTTTTCCGTATGTTTTTTAATATAGCTTACGTGGATTTTGATATTTTGATTCATCATATGGAGTTATTAATGTAAATAGCTACCTCACCATTTCAATCCATTGTCCCGTGAGACACTTAAAACACTAATAAGAATGGTAATTGATGTCGAACATATTTCCTAAAATATTTGTCTTTTTTTATGGCCAAGCATCCTAATACAGTTTACTTCTCTGATAGGTATCACTCAAGAAAACCCTACTCAACAAGCTTTTAAAGTCTACTAAGGAAGAAAGGGAGCTACAGGAGAAGTAAGTGCTTTTTCTTATCTTACCAAGTTATTCCTTTCTGATATACATATCAAATAATGTGATTGAGTTAGAAGATAAGATCATCATGCGTAAAAAGGTACTATACTTTTCTTCTGTACTTGATATATTCATTCATTTATGACAAGCAAAATATGTAGTAGATTAATTGTTGGAAGATTACAAACATTTTATTTGGTGATGAAACGGGTCAAACGGGTTAACGTTGTATTAAATGAATTTTAGTTGGGGAATAATTAACTACAATTTAAATTGGATAACATTAAATCCAAACATGATATTATGAATAAGTTAACATTAAATCTCAGCTTATAAATGATGAGATATTGTGTTGGTGTTTAACCCAAGGTACCAAATAAGCATTTCCTATCTGCTGGCCTGTTTTTTGTTTTCACTTTTCAGGAGGTTCGTTGTCAAATTGTCTTAATAATCTTGCCATACGGGATTAATGTGTTGATGCAATAAATGAGCTTGGATTATGAGCATGAACTTCTGGCGTAGGGGTAATGTATCCTCATTTTTGTAAGCTGCAAGAAGAGCTGAGCCGACGAGAACATGTACAACAGGTAATAGTGACCGTAACTGGCAATTTTTCAATCCATAAAATTAATACCTAATAGATAAAAAAGACGGTGCAGTCGAAACGGGTGAAACTTGAAAGTCACTTAAATTCTATATTCAGTTTTTGAAGCATTCAACCTTTGAAATTACAATATGATTTATGTTAATATTGTTTCTATTTCAAAATTGATGAACTGCTATATCTGTACCAAAGGTAAAAATGGCCCGTTTGACTATATGAATTTCTGCTTATTTAAAAATTCTGTCTTTACCCGTTTCACAGTCAATCTTTATGCCAACGATGCCCCTTTCACAGTCAATCTTTACCCGTTTCTTAGTCTTTATGGCAACCCGTATTTCCCAATGGATTTTGCGTTCTTTGATGGGTCCAAAAAGGCTGTTAAAGACGGAAGTTATGTCTACACCAATGTGTTCGATGCAAATTATGACACATTCGTATTCTTAAACCATCGTTTTACTCAAATTAATTTCATTTTTACATGAGGAACAACCTATATATACCATAGCCTATTTATGCATAAGGCTAATATAAACATAAGAAGATCTCAGGAACAACCATTGAATTATACGGGGAACAATCTATGTATATCGTAGCCTATAGGGATCAATCTTTATGATATATCATAGCCTGTTTTGTTAGTCTTATGACTTATGAGAAACAACCTTCATTTTACTCAAATTACTCTCAATTTTCAGGAGTTGTTTTGCAGGAAACTACTAAGTACCTAGCAAGATGAAACACGTGGGAAAATCTCTAATGGCTGATCAAGAGGCGTTTTTTGTAAGTTCTTGAGCCAACTTTGTTGGTTATAAAAGGAAAAACCGAATCAAGTTGGTTATCAACTTCTCCATATTCTGATGCAAATAAAGATTCTCCAAATTGCTTATGTGAAATGAGGTAATTTGTTTACAGCTTAGAATTTCTAATTGGATTTAATGTGGTGAACTAATTTACAGACCTTTGTCTTACATGATTTAAGTTGCAAATCATTCTTCTATACATGAAAATGTTATGCTCATCCTTGGTAAATTTGGAATAATGGGTGGGTTTGTTAGCCGGTCAAAATGGGTATTTTTGTTATGGTTCAGGTTGACCCAAAACACTCTTTGTCCGACATTTTCAACTTAGAAATATAAACATGATTTCAAATATCCTATAACTTTTGGAGTAAAATAACTATTTATTCTTTATTGAATACAAATATACTTACATAGACTTTGGACACATTTAAGCGATTAGAGATAAAACATATCCCATGTCACTTATTCATAATTGAATGAGTCAAAACCACCACCTCTTACTCCATGTTTAAAGTATGTTTTCTCTACTGATTCACTTTTGTTTACTATGATTTCATATCAACATTGCCCATCTTTTGTTAACTAAATTGTCATCTGAGCATAATTATTCACTATGTTAGTTACTACACGTAATTGCATCTGAAATGGAGTTTAAAATGTCATCTGGCCATAGTTATTCACTATGTTAGTTACTACAGGCCTAACTTGAAATGGACATGACGGAGGTTGTGAAATGGATGCTTGGTGTATATAATGATGATGGAGGGTCGAGCCCCCCAACTGGTAAGTTCTAGGCTAATACTCGAATGATTGATATCAGTGAAGTTGGTAAAATGGAAGGGATGGTAAATTGAAATAAAATGTCTTTTATTCAAGTTACGTCAGGTCGGGTTGATCAACCAACAATTTGTCTTTTTAAATGTATAAATAAAAAATTTATAAAAAAAGTAGTTAGTGAAGTCAAAATTTGTTGGTTTGTCAGGATTTGTTGGTTTTTGTAACCTCAAATTTCAACAAACATGTGTGTATACATGATAGTAAATGGTATCTTTAACCTCAACTTTGTATGTGGATACATATATAGTCGTCTAAGAAGCAACATTAACCTTTTGAATATTGCAGGATGATCTGAATGTATGCTTCAAGACCTTTCTTCTATATTTGACGGGTCTCCAAGAACGAAGACTCGAGAACAAGATGACTTAATTGCTACTTTGGATGTAAAGTTAATAATTAAAGTAATTTTTGAATGATAGTTTTCTTTTGTCAATTAATAACCTTCTTGACAATAAAGTGATTTCTCTTATGGTTGGGTTTGGAGTCACCGTAGATACTGAATGCTTCCTTGTGATTTGTTTTTTTGCATAATCTACCAAGCTTTTTGATCCGTGATTCTTTAAAATGGACTGATATAAATATGAGTGTGGTAATGCAATTATCAGCATAACTGGTGTTCTATGAGGCCTCTAATATGACTTTCGCTCCACTCCCATAGTTTGTATCCTTCAAGAGGCATCATGAATCAACAAGTATGCATGTTTGTTATATAGAACGTCAGCAGTAAGCTCTATGGTAAATCATCTGGCCAGTGAATCCTCCAACATGTAAAATAGGCTTCTAATAGCTAACGTAATTAAGATTATTAAAATGTTATTTATGTTGATTTTGGTACATTGGTGATTATTGTTTGGGAATATCGAAAACTACTACAAATTTCATCTATAAAAAGTACTTCAAGGTCTATGATCAAGGTTCAAAAAGCATGTACAATATATATGACATGTTTTCTTATTATCTCATTTTCATATTTCTTTAAAAACCCCGTGAATCAACGGGTATTTAAGCTATGTACAATATACATATCACATGTTTTTTGCCTTATTTTAAATAATAATATATTATGAATCACAACCTACGTTTTACTTACAATTTCTATGGACTAATAGATGTGCACGGAATGCACATTTTGTTATAAAACTAATGCAACTGAAAACCAAAATTTACTTATGGTATTAAAATAAGATAAAATTTAGCAAGAGTAGCCATAAAGAAAAATAGCAAAGAAGATAAAATTTGCAAACATCAAGTATTATAAATAGTACTATTTAGTTACAACACGCATAAAGAAAAATAGCATAAGTAGCAATGGATAATATAATAGATGTTTTCAAGAGTTTAAAAGATTGTGTAATCAATTTGCAGGTTAGCTTTAACCGATTCACCTTTGCTAAAGCTATGTTAGCTTATGTACATCAAAGAAATAATTAAAGTAATTAGCTCCATTTATTGAATTAGCTCCATTTATAAGGTACTCCACGTATGTTGGTCACCGGTGCGTTCAATGTTGCAAGAATAAGTTCCACAAGACAAGCAAGCGGGGTTTGAAGGTTGTCGTTTGTGATCGGGATGGTAATCTCTCAAAACCACAACAAATGTCGTGTATAAAAAATCTTGAAGGTCTTTGAACAAGGTTCACGTTATATCACGTATGTATAATTGGTGTAATCACGTTATATTATACTATGGTTCATTATTTTAATGTTATGAGGTTTGTTAAGAACTCAATTGATCATTGAAATCACAAGATCATTTTATGTTCGAGTCAATCTATTTTAGATTAGCGTGCTGATAGTTGTAAATCGATTGTGACTCAAACATATTTTAAATTTAACAAATTTACGTTATTACTTTTATTATTATTTCATTTATCTATTTCTTTAAAAGCTAACCCGGTGTCAACGGGTCTCTAAGCTAGTACTAGTATATTACAGTATATCGTAAAGTCAATCTATATTTAGTTGAAACATTACAACCATAATAGTATAATTTCCAGCAAGTTTTTGGTGAAATTATGGTAGACAAACGTAGTTTTTTTTTGTAGAAAATAGTACATCCCACATCGCTAAAGAGGTGGAAATTTGCCAGGGGAGATGGTCTATAAATTGAGCCCTATCAAACATTAGTGAGTAAACAATGCCTTACATCCGTTTGAACATGGTTTTGTACTTTGTAGTCTTAGAAACAATATTAGTAACAAAATTTAAAATGTTTTTTATTTTAATTTATATATTTTTTTAAAAGTATAAATTCTAATAATTAGATATTTTTAATATTTGTTATAAAATACTCTAAATTAGTTAAAATATTCAAAATAAGTTCATTAATTATGTAGGGTGTTCAAAAGATTTGATAAATGAGTAATCTACAAAAAAATGTACTATCTGAGCTCATCTGCTTAACTCAAAAACGCAAAAAGTTTCCATGTTTGATTTTGGCGGTTTTTGTTTTCAGTTATCTAGTTACTCGAACTATGGGCTAATGTTTCACTTCATAACGGGCCACCGTTTAGCTACACACACGTTACAAAGAAGGAAATGTTATTACAATATTCAATAAACTTTGATCAGCCTATGGTTTACAACGTCTAATTCAAAACTTAAAACCTGTACTATGCCCTTTTTGGTTTTCGAGTATACACAATCACACAACGTTTTAATGTGCTCCAAGGGATCATGTATGGATCGACGTACCTCCACGGCAATGACGTAATCTCATATATGTGTATTACGTATAATCAAGATGCTACACAAGCAACGATAATTTCCAACAACTAGATTGACATGCATGCGTTATGTTTTACTATTATGGATCAATGTATCTAAATATATCCTATCTATACTACATTATAAAGCATTTGGGACTTCCTATAAAAGGAAGTCTTAAAATTTTAAGACAAAAAACATTACTTTAAAAGGAAAATTAGAAAATTAATGTAAAATTTTAAGTCTCATTTAAACCATACAGTAACCCCCTCCATTAATGATATATTTTAATAAAATTGTCCATAAGAAAAGCTAACTAAACTTATAACCACCAATTTAATGCTAAAATTTAAAAAAATAAAAGCGTTAACTATTTACATAATTAATAATTTAGACGTTCTTTGAAAAACATATATCTACTACGTTATACAATATTTGGGATATCTTCTAAATAAAGAAGGTTTAAAATGAAAAACATTCTTTCATGCGAAAATAGTCACAGACCAATCACGCATCACATTGTGACTCTTCTAGTTATATATAAATACTATAGGACACAGGACATCCAAACCATTGTATTTTAATGCTCCTTTCTGGGCCTTTTTTAAATACATATATCTTGGTTGGGCTGTTATTTAGCCTCATTGTGAGGTTCGATGGATCTAATGAGCCTAGCTATGAATGGTGTTTTGTGACCCAATATTCACAGACTAATTAAAAAAATCCATCTTGATAGGTGTCACTTATAAGAAGAACAGCTGCTACGTGTCTCTCAAAAAAACATATACCGGTGATTCATCCGTCCGTAAATCTATTTCACCTAAAAATTTCATACCTAATAAATCACACATAGCGGCTTTCCGACCACCAATTTATACAAAAATCGGAGAACAGTGACCACACGCGAACATTATAAATGCGGTAGGCAATTTTCTTTTCGAATTTGCTTATTAATTTGTTTATGCTTTTATAAACTTTCGATTTTTTTTTTTTTTTTTTTTTAATTGGTATGTTGTTGTTTAGGATCCGAGTGCTGCAATTGGGTTCAGGTTTTCGGTGGCGTGGGAGGGAGGCTGTCGTGGAGGGTTAGAGTGAAGGTGAGCTGGCATAGGAGTAATTAAGTCAATGCTTCAAGTTTGGTATATGTTGGTTGAAGGATTTTTTGTTGATGTTTGTCATTGTGATATTGACAGATGGATTTAAGGTTGGCTTCATCATAGCGATTAAATGGTTCAAATAATCGTAAGGTAGGTTTTTTTTTATAACCAAATTTATGTGTATTTAGCTAATTAGCCTTTAATTTGATTATATATTACTGTTAAAATTTGTAGGTTTGTTTTAAAGTTAGGTAAATTTGTGAAATTTGCAAGTGTTTGATTGATTGTGCTTATAAATAGTCATACCATGATTGTGGTTGTAGCCATGGCGAAATTCTGACCTTTTTGACCATTTTCCAGTTAGAAATATAAGCGTAATGATCTATTGCGTCAGTTTTGTGTTTTTTAAGTTTACAGTAGACATCGGAGGTATTTGGCCTACCTTAAATTGTAATCATTCTTTTTTGCTTTATATTTGTTGTAGCTACTCAATCCACTGATTGCCTGTAAATGAGGTGATGTCTTTTTTGTCTGCTGTCAATATGAATGCCGCAAGTTATGAAGGATAATAAGCCACATTAGGGCTGAGCATTCGGACCGTTTCGACCGGACCGACCGACAAAACCGACCGGACCGAAGGATCGGCGGTCCGGTCTCGGTCCTAATTTTTACCTTAATTCGGTCTCGGTCTTGTCGGTCTCGGTCCGGTCCGGTCCGGTCCGACCAAAAAACCGAAAATCTTGCCTATTTGGACCGGACCGACCGAAGACCGGACCGGACCGAACCGGACCGGACCGGACCGACCACATTCGGTCTCGGTCTCGGTCCCGGTTTTTACCTTAATTCGGTCTCGGTCTTGTCGGTCTCGGTCCGGTCCGGTCCCGGACCGATGCTCAGCCCTAAGCCACATTACTATGAACAACAAGGGTTGGCCAATTTTTTTACCAAATGAGATCCTTATTATTTGCAAGTTCATGAGAAGATGAATGTGAAACAGGCGTGTTGCTTATCTATGCCATTTCTTTAGGTTTGTTTGTTTTACTAACCCCTTAGTCCTCTCCCACATCAGGTAATTAATTAGCTTTTTCAGCATACAACTGTAATTGATGAATGCCGCTAAATTCAACGGTTTGAGTGAAGGGTCAAACGCGATTTGTCATGACTGGTAATTTTGTTCATCTGAGTTGGGGCAAATGTGTTATGGATTGCTTATATAAGTACTTACAACTTATTCCAAAATCAGATAAGAAATGAATTGTTTGGATAAAGCGGCTTTTATGATTTTTTTAAAAAGTAAATAGGTTCTATCATATAACAAGTTGGGTATTTCCAATGAAAATGTTGACATAATCTGGACGAATTAAACAATATAGGATTTAACATAAATCTTTATTTTATACCGTGACATGGTTGATTAACAGACAAGAGGATAAACATGTATTATCTTAGATATATATAGCTAACTTTATTCTTGAAGTCGGATATCCATACTTTCTTTACTTTTGGTTCACTCATTATTTTAAATGTCGAATTATATTATACCTTGGACGGTGGTGATTAAAAGGGCTAAAATTTTCCAACAATCTATTGTGGTTTTCACAGGGAAGAAGATTGTCGCCGGTAATTTGACAAGCGGTGTTAAACAGAACCAATAAGATTGTTGCCGGTAATTTGACAAGCGGTGTTAAACAGAACCAATAAGATTGTTGCTTGTAACGTCTTTTTTTTTTTTTTTACTTTTTTCGCATCTTGAAATTGTTGTCCATGTTTTGCAATGTATAATTTCTATCGACTTAATATTTAGCATCTTCGGTTTCATCGAGCACACAAAACCGTGACAAGAACTATATCGAATTCCATTAGATTATGTTGATCATTGAAAGCCGACCGTTACATGCAAGGTAATATATTACGTTAATTGACGTTGTAATGATACATGTCGGTCAAATAATGGCCACTCATTGTTTGATTTTAACCATCGTGGAGTACTATATTATGTATCCATATCCTTTTCCTCCTGTTACCAATGGTTTCATTTGCGATCGCCTTATAATACAAAGGGTGATTGAATAACTCAAGCATTATTGGGCCCGAAAGTCATGTGAATGATATCCATTTATCATCGCTTATTAAACAACGGTGCCACATGGGGTAAAACCCACTGCAAAGGTAACATGTTTCGATACTTTTGATCGATTCAAAGGTTATGATATGTTGATGTACCATTTATGTGCGAAGGTGTGATGATTACTTTATTTCGAGCTTTGAAGTTGCAGCAATAACTCTAGAGATTCCACGCCCGCTTACTACAAAACCACAAACAATTGATGACTTAACATCGTGTACGACGACTTTAGAATTCTACATTTTCCTCGATCGAATATATTAGTGCGCGATATTGTATGATGACCGCCACTCAAATTACGCACTAATACAAAGACGCTACGCTTGAAAACAAGGTTCACGAAATTCAGCAGTTCGTTAAAGTTTTAACAGATCAGATCAGATAATCTTTGCTCAACATCGGTCACCAATTTGTTAATCATTTTACTTTATTATCATAATAGGCTCACACGGTTCACAAGGTGGGGTTCACGACCACTGAAGAACCATCAAACGCTCCAGCCCCGCATGACAACGTTAGTGGCACCGTTTCTGTTTTTATGAATCAACATATGCTCTTTAAGATTGTTTAATTTGGTTATCAAGATTGTCAGTTAAAGAGGTGTCTGATATCAAGTGAACACTTATCACGTCTCTTATTTTACCTAGCACCTTATTGTAACTATTGAATAAAGTGATTATGAATGCTTCTTAAAAGTTGTGTTTCTGTTCATGTCATTTGTTATTATGGTACTTTTTGCTTATAAGATACATCACTTTGTTTTTCAGTTACACATGTGCTTTTTACATGGTTACTTGAATCTTTACATATTGAATAGGAACAACAGCTTATCGAAGAAATGCCCAGAACCAACCATCACAAAAAAAGCTATCGGAACACCCCGCCGCAGCGCGGCGGGTTCCGAATACTTGTTCCGTCTACTTGTCACGTTCAAATCCATCTTCAAGTATAACAATTTAAACGTTATGTGTTGAGTCCAAAAATTTATTCTTTACTATTCCAATTTTTAGTGCCAATGAGGTCCCTAATTGGATAAGCCGTGTCGAATTAAATTTGTTTTCAATATTAGTTTCTACTATATAAAAGGAGACTTTTAAAAGGTAACAATTTGGGCGAACGTCATTGTATGAATCTCATATACTGCAACTATCGTCGTAGATTAAGGAGATTATAATGTTTAGGCGTCTTTATTTTTTTAAGCATCTTCATCTTCAATTTCAACTCTATCCTTGATTTTTCTTTATCCCACACCATATATTATACCTTAATTATGCTAATAGTATCAAATTATCAGTTGCGGTATCTTATTTCATGACACTTGTATTGTTGGAACACGCAAAGTTTTATCCCACGTTGCTACCACAATTAAACTATTATATTTTTATAATGCCATTGAAACATGACTATTCATTAGATAAGTTCATACTACTGGGCTTAATTGTTTGTTTTGGCTTAATTGGGCTTATAATAGTATTAAATGCTCAAAAGGTATCTTATATTAATTGAGATACTTGTAATTCTATTTATAATTGGATCAATTTTATTTTAGAGTCAAGTCTAAAATACATTTCTGTTGTTTGTTTATTGTCCTACTTTACATCTTTATGATTTTTTTTGGCACATAAACATTCTCATGTTATTCAAGTTCAAAATACACCTCTGTGGTTTGTTCTTATGTTTTATAAAGTTTCATCCGTTTTTATACATTTTCGTTCATTTTATACGTATTTTTAAGTTTTCATATGCTTTTATTCGTTTTCATCCGTTTTTCTTATGTTTTAATATATTTCGAAGCACCTGTGTATATGTTTTTGTGATTATTATATTGGTATTGTGGTCCTATGATTCATTGATTTTTTAATTTTCAATTGAGAGGACTTAGGAATGGGATCTTAAGGAATATTAATCCATCAAAGATAGCAAATTGAATGGGAGGTGATTTGCACATTCTATAAAATGATTGAACATTCTAATTGTTTGTGTTATGACCAAAGTTGTAAAATCGCTGGCGCTAGCTGAGCGCGGTCGGGTGAGGCCTAATGATTAATCGGTTAGCGATTAATCGGATTAGAATTTTTATGCACAAAATTGTAATTTTAGATATTATATTATATTATATGTATGAGATACGCATAGTGCATCAAAGTTCAAATATTACAAGTGTTCAAATACAAACATAATACATATTACTCGGTTTTTTGACCATTTTTAAGCGATCTTTGATCGATTTTTTCCAATTAATCGGTTTGTTGACCGATTTTTAAGCGATTTTGTTGACCAATTTTTAAGCGATTAATCGCATTAGACCGATTTTGTCCGATTAATCGGTTTGTTCACCGATTTTTAAGCGATCTTTGACCAAACCGATTAAATATGCCGATTATGATAATCAAGGCGCTTAGCGAGCGATCAGCGATTATGTGGAGATTAATCGGCCGCCTGGACCGATTTTTACAACAGAGGTTATGACACTTATAAATGTAACTAAAAGTGATGTAAGAGTACAAATGTCACAACACAAACAATATGAGTGTGCAAATTATTTAATAAAGTATGCAAATCACCTCCCAACTTGAATGGATACCATAAGGGGAAACGTCCGGATGTCTTAATTTGTTTCCTTTAAGATCTTTGGACGGTCAGTCTCATTCAGACTACTACTGAATAGAGTAGCTGAAATAGAGCCCACTGAAATTGAAAGCGTGGTATGATGCACTCTGTAACATAAATGAAAATTGGGCAGTAAACCTTTTTAGGAAATTTGGATCACAATAATCTGAGAGTCGTGTAAACACTTTCAGATTGAAGTATTTTGGTGGTTCTACTGAAATCTTAAATCAGATAAAACTCAGATTTTGAAACATGAAAATGTTTTGTGTGTTATGAACAGAACCATAATTCGAAATATATGACCAAAACACTGTCAAACGGTTGTAACTGCTATAGCAGTTAATTAACTGCCGAAACAGTAAAATTAACGGGCAAAATACCGGAAATTTGATTTTATTGTGCGTTTTTGACAAAGCACTTTATACCAAATAAAATTTTTCCAAGCTGACTTGAGACCCAGTCGGTGCCCCCTTGGACCTGCCAGGCCGCCGCCTCGACTCGATCTGGGCGCCTCGACCCCGTCATTCGTGGCTTCGTCCCCGAATGATAATCATAATAACGTCATACAAGTGTGCACTCCGCACAACCCCGACTTGTTGAACATTTATCACAATTACACATTGGTCAACTAAGTCAATTCATTACACTTAAATAATATCGGTGATGCAAAATCACCAACAAACTTTATATTAATCTTTTATTGAAATATGCCATAAATGCGTCGTATAGGTAGGCTTTGGAACATTATTTCATTAGAATGTTCTGTATGACCTTCTGGGAGAAGTGATTTGCTGGAGGGCTAAAGTAAGCAGGATCGTGGTGTATGGCTTGATTGTCCCGCTGTTGTAAGTGATGATAGCATTAATTGCTATCATATGTGAATTGAAATGTATCAATATCTAATTAATCATATAAGGTGTCATTTATGCATATGTTACTCTTGTGTAGGTGAGTCAAGAAATGTTCTTTACAAGATTGATTATGTTCTTTACAAGATTGATTAGAGGGTAAGTTCATCTGATCTTGGATGGTCATAAGGTATGCTGGATCAACTCGACGAAAAAAACAACCGATGCTGATAACAAAGGTTGCAAAAATCGTGAATCGGTAGTCGGGCGGTCGACCCCCTGTAACTTGTAATCGGTCAAAGCGGGATTAATCGGTGATTAATCGGATTGGCATTTTCGGCAAGTTTGGGTATTTCGGAGAGATTTGGGTATTCTGTATGCAAATTTCGGCGAAAATCATCTTAGAATCGATAAAACATCAAATATAATTGATTAAAACTTGTTCAAGACAAGTTTTGGGTATTTCCGACAAGATTTGCAAGTTTCCGGTAAGTTTGACCACCGCTAACAGTTGTTGACCGCGATTGACCGTTGTTGACCGATTTGCTTAACCCAGTTACACAAATCAGCAAGGTTGGTGGCCCAGTAGCACCTAATCGGTGATTAATCGGCCTTGTAGGCCTTGTTTTGCAACACTAAAGAAGTATTACGTAAACTTTTTAACTTTGCTTATTTATATTCTCATTTGACGTATGTGTCGTTTAAGGCAAACTTGTTTTGTATGTGAACGTCTATATATATATTTGTCAATTTATTTTATAAACTATTATAAACATCACCTTATATATTTAATCTTCTAATATTTAGTAGAATAATTTTATTAGAGTAGCCCGTTTATCGGTCGGGTCTTAAAGCTAGTATATGTATATGTATCTAATTTTGAGATAAATTATATATTAGGATGAATCTAAATGCATAAATATGCATCTAATTTTCAAACACTCAATGGTGGTCTAGTGGTAAAAGTGCTTGTGGCTATTATTCTAAAATGTGTGAGGTCTAAAGTTCAATTTTACGCCAATCTCCTGAAAAAGAGGGTTTTACACTTTTACCTGATTTAAATCTGGTTGGCGATTGGTTAAAACTCCATGAATTAATCGGTCAAAAGGTCAGAAACCATGGTTTAAAGAAAATCGATTTTTTTTATTTGATTCTAAAATTTAGAATATGAATAAGTTGTAACATACAGATAATGTGTAAATGTGTAAAAGATATTGTCCAATTTTCGTAAACTTAATTTGATTCTAAAATTTAGAATATGAATAAGTTGTAACATACAGATAATGTGTAAATGTGTAAAAGATATTGTCCAATTTTCGTAAACTTAAAAAAAAGAAAAAGAAAAAAAGGAGGAGTTAGTTGGGTCGAGAATCGAACCTCAGTTGCCTCATTTAAAGATTGAGTCTTTTACCAACTCAACCAACTCCCCAACTGTCATAATTACATACGAAATTACTTATATATCATGTTATCTGAATGAAAGTAATTATAGATTTAGGCTTTGAAGCTCAATTGATAATCTAGAATTATTTTTTATGGGTTTTTTTTAACTTATGCCATGGTAGTACAAGCTTAGAAATGTTTAATGAGACATATTTATTTAAATAACTTAATTTTTATATAAAACACGAGTAATTTTAGTAGACATCATAAATTGAGAATATTATTCATATTAACAAACATGAGAATATGATAATTTGAGTTCATTTAACACCTTTTAACCTCTACCACTGTGGCACAAGTTAGAAATTCTCATTTTTATTAGTTCATCGTTTTAGGTTTTAATTGTGACTTTACAAGAAAAGAAGCAACGTTTCATTTTGGCAGTCATACACCATAACGGTAATTGAATGGTTCGTTGGTAACTTTTCATGAGTATATAAGTGGCACTCTTGATATCTCGAAGAAGACATCAAAACCACAAAAAAACCTTATTAATCTCCATCATGAAACCTTACCAGATCCGTTAGATTCAAGTTTTATATTTGAATTGCTTGTTGTATCCTCTAAACAATCGTATTAGTCAGGACGAAATTGTGCTTAAAGATACTACATTCGCAGACCTCAATCACGTTGTTGTATCATTTAATATTAGTGTAAATTATTCTCTAACATGTATATCATCATATATGTGTAAACAACTACAAGATTCACACAACCACACCAAAGAAACCTCTTGTGACCAGGTCTTTGCTAATCGCCTTTGCCTTAGTTGTATATCGTTGAGACTTCACACCAAAGAAACCTCTTGTGACTAGGGTCTTTGCTAATCGCCTTTGCCTTAGTTGCATATTGTTGAGACTTTAGACTCTTGCGTATTAGATCTATCCGCACCACATGGTTTGTTGTATTATACTGACATACTAGCATGGTATTTGAAAACCTGATAAGGCATTGAACCCACAATCCTAGCAGTTTGTTGGTTATTGTAGTTAATTAGTCAAACCTACAAATAATGTAAAACTATCGAGATTGTTATTGAAATTTTGAAAAATTGCATAATCTCAATTTTGCGACTTGAATTCACTGAGTTAGGTTTGTGAAAACGTAGAGGGGGGGGGGTGAATACGTTTCTGTTTCAAACTTAAAACATTTGTATCAAATATAGTATAAACCATTGCATTTGCTAATCTCGACGCGAGGATGCATTTAACGACATTCGGCATGTAAGGCCAACCCCTTAATATCACATAAGATTCCGCAAGATTAATGGTTCATTAAAATCAAGTTTCACCATTATTAGTCCGGTTGCTTTTTCTTGATCAAGCGTATCATAATATGTAAAGTGTTAAATATAGTTTGTGACTATATGAAAGACCAAGTATGTGTCACAAACATAGACATCAACCAAATATAAAATAAACAATGTAATGCAAGAATAAGAGTAAAGCGATAAGTAAAAGGATAGACAAACCTACACGAGGATTTATAGTGGTTCGGCTACAAGGACACATTCCTTGCCCTACTCCACTCCCCGAGTCACCTACTCGAGAGTTCGTAATCACTACACCAACTCCTTATGGCGGAGAAGCCTTCACAACGTCGCTTACACCTTTTTCCGGTACAAAGCTAAATACCGAGTTCTTTCACACCAAGGCGAACCACACCTATCACAACGTCGCCTACCCTTTATACGGTGCTAGGCTAACCACCGGTTCTTTCACCCAAGGTGAACCACACCTACACAACGTCGCCTACCCTTTATTAGGTACTAGGCTAAGCACCTAGTTCCATTACTATGGAGGAACTACTACCCATCACAACACAACACCTAATCTCGAGGAGATCCACCTTGTTACAACACCATCAAGGATATCACCATCCTTGGATCTAGACAAATACTATATGTATAACGATGCACCTCATCGATTATACGACCTAGGCATTCTTCACTAATGCCATTTACACGATCCTTCAAAGACCTTTCACTAATGCCTTCAACACGGATCTTGACTCTTCACTAATGCCTTTGACACATCTATGACACCGTTATGTTTTGTGGCCCAACATAACAAACCTTGTGTTTTATGGCACAAACACATAAACCATCTAGTCTAGTCATAGATACAAGAATATGATACTAGACAATATCCAAGACAATGTTTAATGGATAAGAACTCCTAGACTAAACATCAAGAACCCAAAGCATGATGTAGTTAGTCTTCTATGAATGAAGATGACAAGTTTCCCAAGCTTGTTGTATAAGATTTTCATGTGCTTGTATCTTGTGATGGGTGATCACTTCAGTAGGTAAGGAAGCAAGATCTCTAAGCTTGCTTTGGAGGATCACTTCGGGAGTATGCTTAGAACAAATGAGAGTTAGAAGCATTATGATCATATGAGATGAGGTGGTTTACATGTTTCTTAATGATCTAAAATCCTAGATTTGGTGGAGAGAAACTATGTGTGAAGGTGTAAAGAAATGGTAAGTGGCTTACTATTTATAGAAGAAAACTAGCCATTGTTCCTCGAATCCCACGGATCCTCCTCGAGGGATCCGTCCGATCTATTCTCGGGGATCCGTGGGACGCTGCCTTTTACCCATGGGTTTTTTGGTTATGGGTCATGGGTTATGGGTTGGTCCATGGGTATTCCTTTAGATACAATGTATCTATTGAGTACAATGTATCTAGTCTTATGGGTATGGGTCAATACCATGGGTTATGGATATGATCCATGGGTTTTGAGTGCCCACCAAGGGTACAATGTATCTAGACTTTGGGTATGGGTCATGGGTTATGGGTACCAATTAGATTCAATGTATCTACAAGATGCAATGCATCTAGTCTATGGTTTTGAGTGCCCACCAAGGGTACATTGTATCTAGACATTGGGTATGGGTCATGGACTTTTGGGTTTTACCCAACTACATTCAATGTATTTGGTCAATGGGTCAAATACTTAAGTTTTCTACCCATTTATATTACCCTTATAATACATACTAGTTATGTATATAATTACCCAATATGTAAACACTAGTTGTTATACATAAACTATTAAACTAAACATGTTTTAATGGTTTGTTGGGGGTTTGATCATAACGCAACATAACAAACATGTACGAACCTGTGTTGTAGCATACAAGGACTTGAGTCGTCGAGAGGTGTTGAGACAATATATAACTACAAGTAACTTTTACATTTTACGTCATGTATTACAAGTTACATGTTTGTCATCAACAAAACAAATGAGAATGTATAGATTAAATATCGTAATATTTGCACTAACAATCTCCCCCTTTTTGATGATGACAAAATATATGTAAACGTAATAGATAGGTAAAATGTCAAAGTTACTTGTGTTCGTACTTCCTATATATTACCTTCTCCGTTTACACTCTTCTCCCCCTTTTGTCGAAACAAAAAGGGTGTGTCCTTTAACCTTAATTTCTCCCAAGAATGGCGAGTTTGCATCATCCCTAGTGAAGTTAAAAGAAAAACGCCTTATTGCTCCAATTGGCACACCACGCCAATACCTTCAACACGAAACACTAATGACGAAGCTTAGGAACTCATGTCGTTGAGCTTGCACGTCTTCAAAAGGTGGTGATCTCGCCTTTAAAAGGAACCTAGAGAATCACACACACAAAAAAATAGAGAGATCCTTTGAATTATAACCATTATTGCCAATGGCTCAATGGATCAAATTTTTGAGGCTTAACCTACATCAAGGTTAGTGTTAAGAAGAAAAGAAAGAGGAAAAATATATGATGAGAAAGAAATCTCCCTTTTGTTGAAACATAAAGGAATTTTGAAGAATGAATGTGTGCATGCTCCCCCTTGACGGTTGCTCCCCCTTGTTAAGGGCGTCAAGTATTTTAGGAAGGCTAAGACGAAAGTATTGCAAAATTTGCAATGTTTTTGCTTTGACGAAAAACTCCCCTTTATTGAGAGCATCAAGTTTTCCTAGTGTGTTTTGAAAATCTACAAAACAAAAAGTTAGTGCAAAGTTATATTCGTCCTTGGACGAGTAAGTCATATGATGCACTTTGTAAAGCTCGACGAAGCTCCCCAGCTGTAGAGGCGTCAAGAAGAACCTACAAAAGAAAATTAGTGTAAAATTTCGTCCATAAATGAGCGAGAATCCCATACACATCAAAGTGTATATGTATGAACCTACAAAGAAAGGATTAGTGTCAAAAAGAGAATAATCCTACTACTTGCATCATCATGGTTGGTTTAGAGGTTGTAAGGTTTGTTCAAGGTAAGAAAAAAAATGTGCTTAGGGATGAGACGTATTTCATTACGAAATTCACTTGGCTTTTGATAACATAAATGTTTGTGAAGGATGGTTGAGCGACCATGAATTTTAGTGGTAGTGACACACTTGTAGTATGTGGTTGACACAAATAGGGTGTGGTAGAACATGAGACATACTTCATCACGTAGATCATGAACTAGACCTTTGGACACGTTGATAATGATAGAAATCATTATTATGACTTAGAGGTATGGAAGTTGTGGTAGAGGTGATGAAAGGTATCAAGGTGAATCTTTGACTTGGTTGATGACTCAATAGAGGTGGTAGACATGATGAATTTGTGAGTAGTGATAAAAGTGGAGTAAGATGGTTAGGATGATGTAAGATTAGAAATAACAAAAAAATGTGCGAATGAGCACAACTTGACTTGATGATGAAATCGACCATTGTTATCCTACACGAATCCAAAAGAGTTAGTACAAAAGGAAAACATTTATACCAATGGATAAATTGTTCACATAAAATCATGAAACAAAAAGGAAGAACACGTAAAGACTCATATAAATGCAACTCATTTATAAACATATAGGAAACATATAATCCTAAGTGTTGATCAAGTGCTTGTGTGGGAAAGAGGAAATTTGAAATGATTATCTAAAGAGATAAAGTTCCTACTGCTCCACGGTTCCACGGTTCCTCACTCGAGGGATCCGCTAGCTTAAGTCTAGGGATCCGCCAATGATGAGATGAAAAGAGGTGATTGGGTTCTATCAAGGTCTAGCACCTACATATCCTAAGTTACTCAGTCTCTTAAGTGTCTTACATGAAGATGGACTTAAATGATCAAGAGAAAATGATTGATGGTAACTAATGGTTTTTACAGCAAGCACACAAGTATACACGTTAAGCAAAGCAAGGAGAACATGTAGAGATCACATATAGGCAATCAAAAGGAGATCGAGCTCACAAATAACACAAAGGTTTAGCAAACTTTACAAGCACTATTCAAGAAGCTTAAAACAAATTTACGGTCTAGATTAGTAAATCATTTACACTAACAATGACATGCAAGGTATGTGTCTTGAAAGAAAAGATCACATGATGGTGTTCAAGACAAAAGAGTTGTGAGGTGCTAGTTTAGGACAATCTAGTTATTACTGATGATGATTAGCATACAATGAGCTTCGTCCATGAAGTCATGTAGCTCTTCTCGATCAAAGCAAGATAATCGCTTGATGAGGCAAGTGGTTATGATTAACTAAAAGAAAAATTAATTTTACAACTTGTTTGATTAGTAATCCTAAGACAATGCAAAGTATTTCCATTGTAAACTTACTTTAGGAAAACATAGGAGTGTAAATTTCTCAAGTGAGAGAATGAATATGAGACTATTACTAGCAGTGCTCAATTACGGCTAAACACGACCATTTTACAGGCGATTCCACATACCCAACTTCTCTCAAGGAAGCAATTCAACCGTTAGGTCAAATTGAGTTTCTAGTGCAATAAGTTCTCCAGTATTCATTCTCAAGTTAGGAAAATTTATATTCCTACAATAGCCTATCGAAGAGTAACAATGATGATACTTTGCTTCGTTTATATTAATATTATACTTGAAACAACTAAGGTGACGAAGGTGTCAAAAAATTAAAAGTTGTCCATATGGTGAACAAAAAAAATTGTTGGATGAGCTAGTTCAACATATGTTGTTGGAAAGCTCGAGTTTGGACTTTCGGATATGAACAATTATATTTGTGTTGCAAAATAATTTACTTGAGTATATCGGATGAAATAATCAAGTTGTCAATCCTACTATGAAGCTTGGAGAGCGATCATGAAAAGGAAAACGGGAGAGTACATCATCAACACAAGTGTAGGTTATGATCCGATGTACATTCTTGTTGTTTTTAGAAAACGATAAAAGAAAATATGAAATCAAGAAATCATATAGGCACATAAAACATTTATGATGCACACATGACAAACTTAATCAAAAAAGCCATTTTAGTGTGTTATATGTTTTAAACATTTTTCAACTTATAAAACTAACATTTTTGACACAACTAGATGTTATCCCAAACACTCCTTCAAGTAGCACATTGATTAGTAGAAATTTACTAAATCGACAAGCAAGAGAATGAATAGAAAGGTAAGGAAATCACATATGTTAATCAATCAAACAAGCACAAAAGGTATTTGAGATAAGCAAATAATCAAGTAATGCAATGGAAACAATTTATCATTTAGCATAGCATACGAAAGTTCTTTTCATCGCTTTGTGTTAAACATGTATACCAAGCTTGATTAGTTTCCTTTATAAATATGATCAAAAACTTAATTTCAAAAGAGGACACATTGTTATTCAAAAATGAAAGTAGACTCAAATACCTTTAAAACGATATGTGGCACGACTTCTAACGACTTACGGTTAATTAGTTATGAATTTTGAAATTCGAGACAAAAAGCGTCTTCGTACCACGGATCCCTTGCTTGAGGATCCGTCGATCTACTTTGAGGGATCCGCGGATCGACATAGAATTACAAAATGTATGTTTTGACCCGACGAAAAGGTTTAACCTTTGTAGACTTTTAGTGAAGTTATATTAACCATTTTACCTTTAATCAAGTTTGATTAACAAGATATCTAACAACAAAACTTCAAAGGAAGAAAAAAAATCAACAAAACACTTTTCATATTATGCTTGACTTCACCAAAATTTGATACGAGGACCTTACTCGTTTTGAAAACCATTTGTTTTAAAAACTAGAGCCAACCCGCTCGATACCAATTGTGAAAACGTGGGGGGTGAATACGTTCCGTTCAAACTTAAAACTTTTGTATCAAATATAGTATAAACCATTGCATTTGCTAATCTCGACGCCAAGATGCATTTAACGATTATGGCATGTAAGGCCAACCCTTAATATCACATAAGATTCCATAAGATTAATGGTTCATTAAAAATCAAGTTTCACCATTATTAGTCCGGTTGCTTTTTCTTGATCAAGCGTGTCATAATATTTAAAGTGTTAAATATAGTTTGTGACTATATGAAAGACCAAGTATGTGTCACAAACATATACATCAACCAAATAGAAAGTAAACAATGTAATGCAAGAATAAGAGTAAAGCGATAAGTAAAAGGATAGACAAACCAACACGAGGATTTATAGTGGTTCGGCTACAATGACACCTTCCTTGCCCTACTCCACTCCCCGAGTCACCTACTAGAGAGTTCGTAATCACTACACCAACTCCTTATGGCGGAGAAGCCTTCACAACGTCGCTTACACCTTTTTCCGGTACAAAGCTAAATACCGAGTTCTTTCACACCAAGGCGAACCACACCTATCACAACGTCGCCTACCCTTTATACTGGTGCTAGGCTAACCACCGGGTTCTTTCACTCCAAGGTGAACCACACCTACACAACGTCGCCTACCCTTTATTAGGTACTAGGCTAAGCACCTAGTTCCATTACTATGGAGGAACTACTACCCATCACAACACAACACCTAATCTCGAGGAGATCCACCCTTGTTACAACACCATCAAGGATATCACCATCCTTGGATCTAGACAAATACTATATGTATAACGATGCACCTCATCGATTATACGACCTAGGCATTCTTCACTAATGCCATTTACACGATCCTTCAAAGACCTTTCACTAATGCCTTCAACACGGATCTTGGCACTCTTCACTAATGCCTTTGACACATCTATGACACCGTTATGTTTTGTGCCCAACATAACAAACATTGTGTTTTATGGCACAAACACATAAACCATCTAGTCTAGTCATAGATACAAGAATATGATACTAGACAATATCCAAGACAATGTGTCTAATGGATATGAACTCCTAGACTAAACATCAAGAACCCAAAGCATGATGTAGTTAGTCTTCTATGAATGAAGATGACAAGTTTCCCAAGCTTGTTGTATAAGATCTTCATGTGCTTGTATCTTGTGATGGGTGATCACTTGAGAGGTAAGGAAGCAAGATCTCTAAGCTTGCTTTGGAGGATCACTTGGAGTATGCATACAACAAATGAGAGTTAAAGCATTATGATCATATGAGATGAGGGTGGTTTACATGTTTCCTAATGATCTAAATATCCTAGATTTGGTGGAGAAACTATGTGAAGGTGTAAACAAATGGTGAAGTGGCTCACTATTTATAGAAGAAAACTAGCCACTTGTTCCCGGATCCCACGGATCCCTCCTCGAGGATCCGTCCGATGTATTATCGGGGATCCGTGGGACGCCCTTTACCCATGGGTTTTTTGGTTATGGGTCATGGGTTGGTCCATGGGTATTTCTTTAGATACAATGTATCTAGTGAGTACAATGTATCTAGTCTTATGGGTATGGGTCAATACCATGGGTTATGGATATGATCCATGGGTTTTGAGTGCCCACCATGGGTACAATGTATCTAAACATTGGGTATGGGTCATGGGTTATGGGTACCAAGTAGATTCAATGTATCTACAAGATGCAATGCATCTAGTCTATGGTTTTGAGTGCCCACCAAGGGTACATTGTATCTAGACATTGGGTATGGGTCATCGACTTTTGGGTTTTACCCAACTACATTCAATGTATTTGGTCAATGGGTCAAATGCTTAAGTTTTCTACCCATTTATATTACCTCTTATAATACATACTAGTTATGTATATAATTACCCAATATGTAAACACTAGTTGTTATACATAAACTATTAAACTAAACATGTTTTAATGGTTTGTTGGGGGTTTGATCATAACGCAACATAACAAACATGTACGAACCTGTGTTGTAGCATACAAGGACTTGAGTCGTCGAGAGGTGTTGAGACAATATATAATTACAAGTAACTTATACATTTTACGTTATGTATTACAAGTTACATGTTTGTCATCAACAAAATAAATGAGAATGTATAGATTAAATATCGTAATATTTGCACTAACAATGTTTATGACCTTAAATTAAGTAGTCATTAAAATATTAACTATGATTCTAACCTTTTTCATTCAAACAAAAGTAACTAGCAAAGATATGTATGATAGTAGAAAATGGAATGGAACAGAAGAATATCAGAGACCACGGTGTTTCTCAAGCCTCTAGATTATTACTAGCTTCTCTTTGTTTAGTTACAAGGATATAAAAGCTTATTGGCAAATAGTCTCAAAAACAAAACAAGTTTGGTGATGAGAATCAAAAGGAGCCTATTATGGAGCGTGCGGCCAAATGTGTGTTTGGAGGAATGACATTGTTAAAGGGAGGATGTCGTCCCAACATTAATCCATATAATAAAAATATTTATGATTGTATGAAAGTTTTGACATAAAATCGACCTACAAACAAGGATGTGCTAAGGGGTGCTCGGCCTCCTCGAGCACGTCAATCATTTTGTTATTTATCTTATAAAATTTAAGCCTATGACTCAGCTATAGATAAATGACCCCCAAACATTTAGATGACAAAAGAATTAAGAGAGGCTTTAACATCCTTTAATGTATAAAGTTTTCATCAATACTTTTTTATTAGTTGTCAATGTGTTTTTCTTATTAAAACTTTAAGTGTGTAACCCTATGAACTTACCATGTTAAGTTTTAGTTGTATTACTTTGTATTTTTGTGTCCGTAAGTAAATACAAGCCATGTATTTAAGTAAAACAAGTAATATCTTTCAGTAAACAAGTAAAGGGTTTCAATAAACGTGTAATGCATGTAAGTAAAATTATGATGTATTCTCACCCGAAAAGTAGTTCAAACCAAGTAAAATTGGGTCTATGATAAACCCTAGGAGCAACCTAAAGTGTAACGTTGCGTCTTAGGTTTTTATAAATATTACATGCATGAATTCAAATGAGTTTTATAAAGTTTTATATATAGATTATCCAATAAACCTGGCGTTTTAAAAAGTTTATAACCATAAGGGACTAGTTTTGACCATTATACAAACTTTTACAAGTCCTAATACAAAGTTGACTGATTTTATAAATTTTGTCCGATTTTATAAAGTTCGTTTCTCCTAAACCGTAAATGGTTACGACCCAGTTTTTACGTCCACAGAAAGGTAATTGAGTCTACTAATCAAATTTGTGGGCCCCATAGTTTCAAAATGTACCTAACCTGTGTAAAATTACAAATTTACCCTCGTATGTCAAAGCTGTTAATTTTCTGTGTAAAGCAGTTCCACAGAGATGGACGTAGTTTTTTTTTTATCTACAACTCCGTTTCAGTCCGTTCAAAAAGGCACGTTTAAGTTGAAGTGTCCCCTACATTTTCTATAATTACACCAGTAGTGGGTTCTATACAATTGTTTTTTTAGTTTTATCCATTAGAATTCTGTTTAAACACTTTCACCATTTATTTTCTAATTAAATCATCGGGTATCGTTACGAGATGAGCCACCTATCGAATCGAAGCTAAGACAATGAGCTACAACCCTTTATTTTTCTCCAAGCTTCATAAGTTACTTATTTATACACAATGATACGTTTTTGTTACTGATCCAAAACAGTCCTAAAGTTTAACTAGAAAATATTGTTTCTTATAATTTTAGCTTGTCTTAATTATCATGTACAATGTATAATCTATACAAAATAAGTTCAAGAAAATAAGATACATATAAAACTCAGAAAGTATATGAATATGCATGATTTATACAAACACAAAACAAAAAGAGTCTCCTTACAAAGAAGAGAGATGATGAGAACACAAGAATAATGACCAAGATTTCTAGTGCATTAACCCAATAACTCCAACAATCAAATCTAATAACCCTTGCCAAAAACTTGATGAATTCAGCCCTTGAACCCAAGAAAGATGTGTTTATGATGAATCAAGCCGTGAAACAAGACTAGAACAACAAGACCTTAGATCTTTACACAAGAAACTAGTGAAATCAAAGTGAAAAGGGGGTGTTTGTGTGGTGTAGTTCACGGCAAAAGGGAGATGGGAAGAGGGGAGTTGTGTTTTGGTGAGATCTAGATGCATGTATGTGTTAAGGAGGGGGGGTTTCTCAAGACACGCATGACTTAAGACATGTGTCTCTTATTATCATCATCTTAAAAATGACACCACATGAAGTGCTCACACTCTTGGTGACACACCACATGGACATAAGTCCATGTGGTTGCCGAATTTTAATGGGTGAGGGGGGGGGGGTTATGGTGCTAGTTTTGATTAAATTAGGTGTTGAGTGAGTACAATTAAGGTTAATGTGTAAAAAGGTGGTACGAGTTTGAGTTAGAAATGTAAAACTTAGAACGTTTTTATAAAAATGGTAAAATAAAAGTATAACATATAAAAAATGTACGTAATGAATGTAGAATGTTTAAAACATGTAGACTAAGCATAGTCTAGAGTCGAGTTAAGACAAATGTACGTTTAACGACGTACGCGGGTTAACCTACCCAGTTACCCGTTAGAGTTAATTTTCGCAAAATTAAAATAAATAGTAAAAGCAAGTGGTTACCCAGTTACCCGTTAACCTACCCAGATACTCACATCATATTTTTTGATTCAAATACCATTTTTACACAAGTTACAAAGCTCACAATACAAATACTGTAATGCACACTTGTGGTATTTGCATCAAAATATGTGGTGAGAGTATCAAGTCCCATTTTTTTAAAGTTGCATTTCAGTTTCAAATCCATTAAAAAGAAAGTACTAATCATTTTCAAAATAAAAACTCGTTGCTAAAAAACTAAAAGTAGCACAACAGATCATAGCATAACCCATTAAGGTTTATTTATTTATTTTTTTAAATTTCGTAAAAATCAATAAAAAGGTTTTTAACTTTAAGAAGAAAGTACTAATTATTTACTTTTTAGAGTATGAATAATGAAATATAAGTGAGTTTGTGTTATTTTTCAGATTCTTGAAGAAATGGTTATAACCTACAATTAGGTTTGTGTTAATTTGTGTTTTTGTTAAACCAAGTTGCTCAAAGTGCAAAATATGAACAGTAGGGAGTGGAAATGAAGACCCTTGCAAATTAGATGAAGACCACTTGCCAAAATTGGGTTTATATTAATTTGTGTTCTTGTTAAAACCCCACTATGAATATTTGTTACCCCATATAGGAATCAAACTAAAGTGTATATTACCTACGTATTCAATTTTACTTGGAAATAATTACATGTATTAACAAACTCTTATGTGTTATGAATGATTGAATCTTTTGCAGAAATTATGTCTTATTGAAACAGCTAGAATTAAGAAAAGAGCAGTCGTGGCTTCCTTAGGTAGCACAGAGGCATTGTTTGTTAATAGAGCATTTTGTGGAGTAAGGCATTTTGATGTGGTAGCTCTTGTTGTTGAGGCCTTGGCCTGTATCACAGAGCATGTAAAAAGTAGGTAATTTACTGACTTACGAGGTTTTGAAATAAGTTTTCACATTGAGAAAATATTATAGTATTGATGAATAAGTGACAACTTCTGAATTCGTGAACAGATTGCTGTAAGGATAAAAAAAAAGGGGCAAAGGTTGTCTGATTGTTGTGAACAAGTGTGACACGACACTAAATAAAAATTAGCAGAGGAAGAAGTTAGGACCAAAATTCGTATTATGAATTGGGCACATATCGTTTATTCGACTACAATAGCTTGGAACAATGTGGATAAGTATGATCTGTATCTAAAACAAATGTTTGTGTCATTTGATCATTTGTAATATGCTTGCATATTTACCACTTAACTATTGTATAAATTTATATGTTTTTTCAAGGGTTGTACATGTAAAGTTTTCATTTGGATCCAAGCTGGTTTTATAAAATTAGTGAGTTATTTGTGTTGTACATTTTGGGTCACAGTGATGTTCTTTGGAAATATATTATTTGTGACTATTAACTATAGATTAATGATGTCATGAATTTGATTAATCGGTTTGATTGGGAATTTGTGTTCTTGTTTGTGTTAATGGTGGTGGATAGTTGTAATAGTGGTGGTTGATGGTTGTAATGATTGGTGGTGATAAGTGGATGATGATGATGGTGGAAGTAACTGAGATGATGGTGGTGGTGGTGGTAGTGATGGTGGTGTGGTTTAGTGAGGTGATAGTGTTAACTTCTAGAGTAATACACCATTCGTCCTTAAGGTTGTACAAGTTGTACCAAAAGAAAATGAGAATGAGAAGAAGACGAGGGTAAAATAGTGATGCAGGTTTTAATATTTATAATGTCTCGTTATACCTATGGTCTACCCTAATGCACTAACGGCCAGTGTACCCGGTCGTGTGTAGTGTAGTATTCGGTAAAACCGAGGTCGTCCCAAGAGCTATGTGTGTGGATTAATACTAAGTCTAAGTGTCACAGATTTTAAGATGGTTTTGATATCGAATTAACTACTAAAACAAATAAAGGCAAAGATGTGATCAATAGAGGAGAGTGGTGCTAACCTAGTTACTCATCCTAGCTAGTAATGTTTACGTCTAATTACTTCCAATTACTTCAGGTGGGGTCAAAGTCGAAAGGACATCATTTGGTCGATTCGCCTAACCTATCACCAAAGAGCCACCATGGAGAAGTCGGTGTCCCTCATAAGTCAGGTTGTTCCTCGTCCCCTAAGCCATGTCATTAAGTTCCGCTACATGCTAGACTTATAATAGTGAGTGCCTGGGCTCTAGCATCTTAGACACTTACCCCTTAATTCTTAAGTTCATCCAAACGGTAGGTGATCAGTTGGTCAAATCGCACAAGTAGAAAGGGTCGTCAGTTGGTCATATCTTACCATTCTCGTCTCAGTCTACTCACTTAGGGTCAGTTAGTCATATCTCCTAAGTAACTAGCCTCTACCGCCATTCAAAACTACCGAAACAAGGGTAACTACCAATAAACTATGCATGCATACACTTAGAAATAATTATACGGAAGCAATGTAAACGCAAACAAAACAATTAAGGAATCATAACTAGGCCAGCACCAATAGGTGCTTAGCCGCTCATATTAACCATACAAATCAATTCAATGTTTAATGTTACGAAATACATGAATCGAAAGTATAGAAAAGATAAAAAGCTAATGCTTATCGTAGGGGAGTGATTTCTCCTTTGGAGATAGCTCCGTATGCTCCTCTAGACCTGCCTTTGGCTTCTTCTCACGTTCTTTGATTATTGTGTGTGAAATGGGATACTTTGAAATGCTGGAAACCGTGGGGTATTTATAGGCCAGATCTTGGTTACGACGTAAATAATAAAATAGTTACGCCGTAACATATAACTTCTTCGTAAATTGCACTAGATCTGCTGGTTACGGCGTAACCTTAGAAGGGGTTACGCCGTATCTTCAATAAATCTTGGTTACGCCGTAATTGATGCATGAGTTACGGCGTAATTATCAGCGGCGCAGAACCTCAATTGACCTAATATGGTTACGTCGTAATCTTTGGAAGAGTTACGCCGTAATCTTCTGATAAGTTGGTTTTCTGAGCCACGCTTTAGTTACGGCGTAATGTGAGACAGGAGTTACGCCGTAACTTCTTCAAAGTGAGCATACTATGATAAATCTTCAATGAACTCTCCAATTCCGCGTCTCTTTAGCTCCAATGCTCGTAATTTACCTGAAAGTGGAATATAATGGAAAACAAACGTAAATCTATATAAATGATATAAATTACAAGCATTATCGGGGGAAATTGACACTAAATATTCAGGATAATTTGATGTTATCAAATAGTTATTTCACAGGAATAATGAGAGTTGACAACAGATAACGGGAGTTGACCAAAAAAATGACAGTCAAATGGACTCACCATGATCAGAAAACGTAGAATAGGGACTCACGATGAAAAAAAAAGTACGACCCAACATGATGTTTTTGAACAAATTTAAGGACGAACGATGTATTTTACCCTTAAATTTAGTTAGATTCTTTCACCTAATATTAATTACCCAAAATTTCACATTTTAAATTTTATATTTTCAACTTTGTACATTTATTATTGGTGTTGTTGAGAGCATTATTATACCAAAGTTCGCGAGCATAACTTATATATTTAGACTCAATTATAAGAATACTAGACTTTTAAAGCAGAAGTCACGAGTTTGAATCTAACGAGGAGAAAATTAATCCTTTTGTAGTCACAGAAGTTTATTCGCGTCGATTCCGAGCTATCCAAAAAAGTAATCAGCCTGAGATTAGTTGGCTCGCAATGTCTAGTCGAAAACCAAAGTAACTAAAAAAAAAAAACTTGCATGAAATATTGACTCTAACTGACGAGAACTACTCCGATGCATCGCGCGAGCACCTTTGAATGTTGTTAAAATCAAATACCCCTTGAAAAAAAGAGATGATTTGCATACTCAAATTTTTTATTTGCACACTCTAACATACATATAGTTAAAGCAGATGTTAATATTCTACAAGTATTTAATGCATGTATTAGAATGTTCCAATCAATATTTAATGTGTGCAATCAATTCCTTTAAGAAAATAGAGGTAAACTGCAAATTTCGTCTCTAAAGTTTTCATTTTTCCCACGCTGGCCATCGAAACCAAGTTTTTATACCATTCGTCCCTAAAGTCGTGTTTTTTTTTGCAAAATAGCCATTATGGCTAACGATGGTTACTTTTGTCCGTTAAGTTCCATCCAAGTGAGGACATTTTCGTCATTTCCACTCTCAAAAAGATAATACTAAGAAAAACCTGTAAGTTTGAAAAAGTCAAAACAGGGCTAAATTAAGTTGTCCGCTCTCACTCCTTCATCATTCATCACTTCCTAATTCTTTCAATCGCTCACTTCACTTCTCATTTTTCCAATCAAATTAGCAAATGAATATATCAACTCAACTATTAATTCAATTTTTCATCCACCAATTAAATCGAATAAAGACACTATTAGCTCTCCAAATAACCGTTTCTAGTAATAGGCGCGTGGCACAAATAAATTCCCCCAATTTCTCTCTCAACTGTTCTTCAATCAAATTCATTTATTCATCTCCGCATTCATTCAGGTTAATCTTATAATCAAATGTACTTTAATTCATCTTTTGATTTAGCATTTTAACTTTAAACCACGTGCGTGAGGCGCGAATGTCCGTTTCAGATTGTTTGCAAGTTATATAGCGCGCATTAGATTATTAGGTATTCGAATAATCGATTATAATTTAACTTAGTTTATGTGCGTGTGGGCGGTGCGAATGTGAGTTAGTAATTGTCGTTTTCGTTCATAATCAAATGTTTTTTTTAAACTATGCAAGTTATATAGTGCGCATTAGATTATTAGGTATTCGAATAATCGAATAATTTAACGTACGTAGTGTATGTTCGTACATGCGGTGCGAATGTGAGTTAGTAATTGTCATTTTTGTTCATAATCGTATGTTTTTTGTAGTTAGCAAGTTATATAGTTCGCGTTGTCAGAGAATTTTCCGAGTTTTTAGATTATGATGCGATAATGTTGCTTATTTATATTAGTCAGGTGATGTGATGAGAATTTGAGGTGTTGGTGCGATTTTAGGTTAGTTATTTAAGTTTAGTTGATCTTTAGTTTGAGTAATGAAAACTATCGGTGATTATAGTGTATGATGATTATATTTTGTTTGAGCTGGTTTTCGTTTGATTAATTCGACGTCATTGTGTATTAACTTTTGTAATGCTCTGCTATATATAATAGGGATAAGTGTTTCTAAATGTATCAAAGTTACCTTGTTTTACTAAGTTGTGTATCAAAAAATTAATCCTCCTAAACAATGCAAACAACTTGCTAATCATACTATTATATACATATTTTATCATTTGTTTAGAGATATTTACATAAATCGTCCTTGTGGCTAGGAACAAATTGCAAAGACAGTCCTTAAATTTATTTGCATAAATCGTCCTTGTGGTTAGCCGTGACCATTCGGTCTCGACTTTCTTTCCCACGCCCAACGCAACAACAACAACACAATTTCAATCTCCAAAGTATTGCCGAGACCATAAGGGTCTCAGCCTATGTTACCCTTCGACAACAACCAAACCGAACACCCCTTTCGAGGGTTTTCCCACTCGACAACCATCAATACCAACCCATTTTCACCATCAAAATTACCAAGTCAACTCCACCAATCTAGGGTTTCATCCGAACCCGAAACCAACAAGAATAATAACAAGAAAATTAAAACATCAAAACCATGTTGACAAGCATACCAAACAAGTCCTCACCGTGAGCCTAAGCTCTCGGCTCGGCTGACACAACACACGAGACCCAAAAACGGATACCAACAAGTTTATACCACATTTTAATTATCAAGAAATTGTTTCCATGTTTTATAACCAAACCTGACATAAAAACGAGTCAACTCGTGACTCAACCACGAGTTACCAAGAATACGAGCTAAAACTCGTGGGTTTTAACCTACCTTCGTTTTCTACATAAAAAGAGACTGGCGGTGGCGTTATGATGGCGGTGTGGTGGCGCGTGAATGAACGACGAGAGGTGGGGAGGGTTTAGGTCGCGTGGAGTAGTAGATCGTAAAGAGGGGAGTGTGGGGAGTCTTTTGAGGTGGGTGGTGTAGGGTGGAGACCGGCGGTGTGGTGGTGGTGGTGGTGGGTTTTGGTGGCCGACGGCTAGGGTATCCAAAGGAGAGAGAGAAAATGGTGAGGGTGAGGTGTGTATATACGTTTGTGTGTGTGTGAGGGTGGTGATATACCACATGGACGATGTTGCAATTAGGTCCTAGCCACAAGGACGATTTATGTAAATATCTTTAAACAAATGTTAAATTATGTATATAATAGTATGATTAGTAAATTCGTTACATTGTTTAGGAGGATTAATTTTTTGATACACAACTTAGTAAAACAGGGTAACTTAGATACATTTAGAAACACTTATCCCTATATAATATGTAACTTGAGTCCGTTTGGTATCGCAAGCGTGAACAATATAAGCAATATATAATATGTAACTTGAGTCCGTTTGAAGGATATGAGCAATAAATTTTAACTTATAAGTAAAAAAGACAAATGTTATATATCTGTGTTTGCAGACATATTATATAATATCTGATTTTGTAACAGTTACTTTTCTAATAGAGCAAATATAGGTAGATGAGTGCGTGTATTTTGATTAATTCTGAGTTTGATCTCAATATAAACCAAACGTTTCCTTCATGGATGCATTTATATTTACTATATGTACAAACTTAAAGCGTATATTGTTTCTTGTTGATCAATTTGATGTCACTGTGTGTATTGACTTATGAGATGCTCTATGTGATTACGTATCTTACTACTAACTGCTTAATAATGTTATGTGCTTATTGAACTACATTATTTTGTTGGAAGATTGCTAGGAGTACAAGTTATGAGTTGGTAGACATTGTTCGTTACTGCTGCTCTCTACTATGGATACAAAAATTTCCAGCGGATAGTGTCTGGTAAGACGTCAACTAATGAGGAAAAAATAAAGGGTCGCTTTGGAAAGATCAAAGTGGAAAAAACATTGGTGAAGGTGGCAGGGAGAAGGCCAGAAGTTATTGCAGAAGCTGCCCTCAAGTGGAAAAAAGAAAGGGTTGCTCTGGATGTTTATAGAAGAACAAGCACCTCCCGCCACCAAGAAGCGGCTAAGGTTAGTAGAAAGCTTACATTTACCTAACATAAAGTTAATATGAATAGCTGTTGTAAGGTGCCAGCTGCTCATAGCATCATATCATGCAGTCCAATAATGTTGCTATCCTGAGGGTAAAAGGCACAACAGATCAAAATAATAAGTGTTCAGTAATTTTAAAGTGTCCATAAACCACATAATTATTCAAAAGTGAGATATTTGTAGAGGCACATTTGTGAAATCGTAAAAGGAATGTGAGTTTAATGTGTATGACATCTCTGATCAGAATAATTCATTGTAATAACAAGTTTTTCACTACAAAGAAATAACTTTACATGTCTGCTAAATCAAATCTGTTGCTAAATTAATATTTCAACAATCTAATTTATGATGTTGTGAACTACCACGAAGCATGATAAAAGCTCGAGCTCGGTCAGTTTGTTATGTGCTTCGAGCTGGTTTATGCGCCTCGGGTTTGAACTTGATAAAAGCTGACTTGACCGAGTCAAACACGAGCTCAATTTGCTCGATAAAAGTTTGACTCGTTTGCAGCCTACTTTCAATGTTTAATCTTTTCGGAATTTTAACAAATATAAACTCGATTGTTTTCGAATGTGCCAGGTTCAAGACTCTTCTTCTAGCTGGATGTGCAGGCTTATTGATGCTAATTTGGCGGAGGAGTGTGAGGTTAGTTAATCAATTGACTGTTATGTTTTATGTTTGGCTTGTATAGTTTTTTAAGATCCATATTACATGAAAACTATATGCATGTTGAAACAAAATCCAAATAAATGATCATACTTTAGGGGTGCATTCACTTATCTTCGAAAACAATGCACATCATTGACGCGCCCGCTGACTATGCACTTTAGGGGCGCATTCATATATCTTCAAAAATATTGCATATCATCAACCTGACTGATTTATCCACATGGCGCCTATCATGGGTAGATTATATAATATTAACCATTTTAACCCACAAAGAAGATGAGTAGGTTAAATTGGGACACACCTTCACTCAAAGCGTGGTATTATAGCATCACTTTGCATTGAAAAAACCCTAAGAGGAGAACAAATCAATTAAAATTATGCCTTTTTTCTAAACAGTATTAATAAATCCGAAGCGAAATACATGTTCCCACATGATATACAAGTATATGTAGAATTGTTTAATCTGTAAATGTAAGTTACTGCTGGAAAATGTCTACATAAGCATATCAGTTGCATTTACAAACAAGCTAGTGGATGGTCATACTTATATACCAGTACCATTTAAGACCTCCTTAACAAAATATAGAATTGGAAAAATCATACTGTAATGCATGAACTTCTTGCTGCAGGAAAACCAAGATCAAAGTCAAGCTGGTCCTCTACCTCTGAGTACGGATTTGATTATTACAGATTTTTTTTCTTCCTATTTTAAAAGTTATAACTAAAAATGTTTATAATATCATGTATTTTAATAGATATCTCGCCTGATGAGAGTCTAAGAGTTTTCTTGACTGAGGAAGCTGGACAAGTATGTTTCTTACCGGCTTTGAATTATATGAACACTAGCTAAAAGACCCGTGAAATTCACGGGTATTTAGAAAATAGTGAATAAAATATTGTTTATGTATTATGTTATAAGATGGAAGAACGAAACAAATTAGTATACCGGGTTGTAAAATGAAAATTGTCTGCCATTTAAACATACATGTAATCTAACATATTTCAAATAACTAAAAGAGACCATAAAATGAATAAAAACATATTATACTTTGTGGTGTTGCCAAATTTACAATGCATTTATTCAGACGGATTTTATCAATTGTTGACCAAATTGCAATTCAATCATAACTTTTATTGGTTAATGAAAAAGTTGATATAATTGCATACATTAAGAACCTAAAAGAAATAAAAAGTAACCCACATAAGTGGTGTATGTATTGTCATGGTTTATCGGGTGTTAGTTGTTATATGGAGTAGGTTTACCCTATTTCATAGGTCATTTTAGATGGGTTTGGGATCGGGATGGTAGGTCATGGTTGAATTAGTATGGTCTTACATTCTTGTTATTTTTTCAAGAAACCATCTTATGTTTTGTCATGCCACCAACTACTTGGTATAGTTGTGCGGCCGAAGCTGTTTAGTTTAAGGTTTTTTGTTTTTGTTTCCACCTAAGATTCTTAGATTATATCATTTGCAATTTTTATGATCGTTAAAGTTGGTTGGGCTGTTTTGAGGGTGATTTGGTTAGAAGTTTCATTTGGTAGAAGGTAGTTTATATTATTGTAATATGAAGGGTCGTGGTATAAAGTTGTTTGCATAGAAGTATCATTTGTCTTTTTGCAGTTTGTAGGGTCGGTATAGAAAGTTGTTTTATAGGAATCTCTACTGCATGTAGATGGAAACCATTTTTCTTAGAGCAAGTGGAGTGGTAACGTGAGCATCATGCATGTTAAGGTTTAACATTTGGGTGTTAAACCATGTTATCCATACCGTCTGTGGTGTTAACACCCCCATGTTAACACCATAATGCGGTGTTAAACTCTTTTTTCTTTTTCTTTTTTTCTTTTTTTTTTCCTCTCATTTCTGCCCCTTAAATGAGGGGTTGTTTTTGCAAATTGTTAGTTAGTTAATGTTTAACCTTGGGAATGTTATAATAACGTTTTTTTTTTTTTTTTTTTTTTTTTTTTTTTTTTTTGAGTTAAGGTGAAATATTGTGTTATTATACCGAATGCTCTTAGGTCATCTCAAAATATGTGCTTCTAAGTTTTTTCAAATTTGAGAGAAAATGACATCTTTTACTGAAAATCATATTCCAAAACTTTGCTATCTCCAACTACAGAACCTAATCCTAAACTTTAAAACCTCATTTGAGCATCTCCAATAGAAAGGTTAAGATATGTTAAAAATAAACTTGAAAAAAGGTTAATGCCTTGAACTAAAATCTTATAAATGACATATTTGAGCAATATGTTTATATACATCAACCTATGCTTAAACAGTTGGAAAATTTATTATGTAAGTGAAAAATGGGTTGAGAGTGGGTTAAACGGGTTTTTGCCATTGGAGCTATGAGTTAACAATGAGTTGAATTTTTCAGACAATTATATGCATTAAAGATGTTCTTATATAAGATTGATTTATTTTTGGCCAATGACTAAATTCATTCACATTAATTTATGTATATAATACAGTATCATATGTATGTAGGATGTATAGTGATCTTACAAATATGGAAGAATATGAGTTATGTTCCAAAATTTCTTAAAATATGGAGTATTATTGAAGGTGATTTTGTGTGCTCCATTATTTGATATGGAGCAAAAAGATGTTTGAAGGACAAAGTTGGAGATGACCTTAGGCCTTTATTAACCATGTTCTCCAAAAGTTCAAAGAACCATTTTTCTCCATATATGCAGAATATAGTATAAAAACTATTTTTAACCATCTTCCAAATTATTCATAGAGAATTTTGGAGCATTATTCAAAATTCTCCATGTATGGACGATCGCTATTTACTTTACAAATAATTTAATAGTGCAAATATATTCTCAAATTGATGTACATATATATTTATTGGGTAAAATAAATTAATTATAATGAAAAAAAATTAAAATTCAAGTTTATAGTATATGTTGAAGATGACATTTTATTTATATTTGATTTTTTACGCATATAGTTGGAGAAGACTTTAAAAAGCTTATAAATGCGTAAAATTTTACTAAAATACTCTCAAATAAAAAACTTTAAATGTTTAATTCTCACATACGACATAATTAAAAAGCAACATTTATGTTTATTTCAACTTTTATTTTTCATCCTTCTAAAAGTGATATTTTCTGACGCTAACTTAGATTAGTATAATATGTTTGCAATATATTCAAAAATAAGTTCTTCAAATTTATACATAATTTATCATCACCTAAAAACACACATTATCGTTGCAACCAGATTTTATCAAAAATATACACCGTCGTTGATATTTGCGAGTACTCGTTTATATATTTAACTGCCTTTTAAAAAAAAGAACAAATTTATTGTTACATTAAAAGAAAAATAAATCAAATCATGCCATTTAATCACTCAATACTTGGGCTTAAGACTAAAGTAGGGATAGTTACCTAATAATATACTTATTCGTCACTTTTTCGAGTTGCGTGTAGTCATGTTTTTATGCTTTTATAAAATCATACTTGAATTTCGTCTATTATGTGTATTTTGAGAATTTTGTTCTTCTTCCCTTAATATGAGGCTTGATAAATGGAAGAGTTAATGATCACAAAATATACACGATGGATGTAATTAAAAATGTAGTTATATAAAAGCACAAAGAAAAATGGTTAAACATAACTCGATAGTCGACATCGAGAATGATTCGATAAATTATCTTCAAAGCATAAAAATTGTAAAGCATTAGTAAAAAATAAAATATTAGCAGACGTAGCATCTCATTTAAACCAGATTGTCAAGTCAAACTTATCGTAGGAGAATTTTTTTTTGTAAACTCATTTTTTTATGCTAATGTTTTGGGTCTTTCGCTTCTAAAACATAGATTACACTCAAAGTTCGATATAGCATATTGGCAAATAATTATTACGGATACATATAAATTTTAGGGCTAATAACCTATTAAAGCATCATACTTGTCACAAATGTCAGTTCGACGTAGCGAACAAAAAAATTAGCTCTTCTAGACATTAAACTTGACATGTTTGTCTTCAACTAAGTAAAATAAATTTGTGATGACCATTTTACCTTTGAATTTTTAAAAATTGCATCTATTGTCCCAAGTATATAAATTAAACCTAACCTAACCATTGTTGGGGACTCATTTCCACATCTAATACTCATATCCAACCTAACCTATTCTATAATAATCAGATTCAAGCAACAAATTCATAATCAATTAAGTCCTTAAAACCGCGCACACTCAAACAGCTTATGCGCCGCGCTTATCTTATCTATCTATAGCCTATAATCAGATTCAAACAACAAAATCACAATCAAATAGCCCCTAAAAACAATCAACAACTCAACGAGCAGGTGATTTGACGGTGGGTGATGTAGAAATTTACTAGATAGATATAAGCATCTTGTGTTTAAGTATGTTAGTCTTGCCCACCCGAACCAAGCGAATCAATTGAAACCCGAAACGTTGTTGTAAGTCCAGATGGTAATAATTTATGTTGTTTATATCTATTAGATAGGTATTAGGAATAGGAAGTCTAGTAGGTAATGAAGGGAGGTTGTCTTTTGAAGGTGGATTTGGTGGTGGTGGTGGTGGTGGTCCGGTAGTGGTGGGTGAGGGTGAGTTGCTTACTATTGATTATGTTGAAAAGGCCTCTCCGATGAGACTACTGAACCTACTCTGCTAGTATCTGGAAGTGATGATTGCAAGGTACGTCATTCTCTTTCAGCACTAACAGTCGATTAAATTACACATTTGGTCTGGACAGTGATAGTATCCATCTTTGAATGTTAGTAGTAACCCAAAGCTTTAAAATACAGTAGTTGCTCTCATGATACTATGGACAAGGGTCTTCAAACCGTGGAAAAGGCGTTCCTTTGTAATTCATATATGTAGTTTTATAATTCATATATGTAGAAATTTATGACAGGGAATCGTTTTGGGTGACCTGTTTTTATCAGATGTAAGGAATGACTTTTCTTGATTAGATCTGGGGTATCTGATGCATTTAATGTCGACCCATGCTTTGACAGATTATTGGATATGTATAGTGTTTAATGAAAGGGTTAAACGGATTAAGAGTTGTGTTTGGTTTGTTTCGGCTATAAAGTGGGTGTTTTGGATCTTCGATCTGTAGCTCTGTTTAGAGTGTGTTACGGCTGATTTTGTGATTGCGTTTGTGATTGTGATTAGCCCTGGTCAGATTGAGATCTTCACCTGGTTTGTTCGATGTTATTTTTGTTTGTAAATGGTTGATTTCATTAGTGGATCTTAGTATTATGCTAATGCATGATTTCAGTTTGTGTTACTTTCACTGTTTTACCACAGTAAATATCAGTTCGTGATCAAATATGTCGCTATTTTTCAATTTCGGATGTTTTCATTTGAAGAATTAATTGCATTTTACTGTCACTGTTAGATAAGGATTTATGATGCATTTTGTGATGTCTGTTATTGAACATTTCAATTCATGTTCGTGATGATCTCAGTAACGTGTAACTTATGTTTAAGTATCACTAATTGTTTTACTCATTAGTATTGCATATTTGCATGATAGGCTCGCTTGTATTGAATATATAACAGTTCTACTTGTGACATAAGATTTCACGTTACGCAGTCAACTTTATCAGTTTTGCTGCACATTCTATTATACATTACTTCATTGATGTGCTAGCTAATAGCTGAGGAATGTAGGAGCGTAAATGTGTATATATTACGACATTTAGAGACTTGGTGTTTCGTCTGCTATTATGCTACTATTCATCTATATAGCAACTCTAATTGTGTAGAATATGTAATATAGTATGTGGTTAACTGCAACTAAGCACGATGTAGGGTATGTCCTGCAGAAGAGATTCAGTTAGCAGAATGCTACGATGCACACAATTTTGGGTCTAATTTGTAACAAAATCAACAATAAGCGATTCAAATGTCAAAACAAGCGTATTGATTTAGTCAAGTCCATTAAAATTGAAAAACGCCTTCAAAAGTGGTAGCAACTTATTATTGATACAGTTACAAACCTTAGGCTGAGTTTAATGTCGTATTGCGATATTCAATATCAGTTATATTCAATATCAGTTTATTTGCTTAAACAACAGACAAGGAACCTACTACGCATAGCGATATTCAATATCGCTTATATCGAGGCCTTTTTCCGAGAAATACTTGAATGATAAGGGTGTCCCCGCCTTAGGTAAATGCCGGTGGTCTTTCGGCTAGAATCAGAGTTGACTTGTTTTGACCTTATGGAATGACTTTGCGTGTCATTAATAGAAATGAAGATCAAAAAGCTTATGCCTATGGATGCAGAGTCTAGAAGACTAGTTGACTGGATGGAGAAAGGTATAATGCTTTTGATACTTTTTATGTGCTTTTAAGATATAGTTTTCTTACATTTCATTACTTATTTTTTTTCGGTGATATGCGGCGTTTTGTTTTTGCAGGTGTATATGACGCTTTGGAGAAGAAATATCTCAAGACACTAATGTTCTGCATATGTGAGAAAGTAGAAGGGCCAATGATTGAAGAATATGCCTGTAAGATTCTACAAATTATTGTGCTATGAATGAGATGATATGATTCTTAGTTACTATTTCATTACTCCTATTTTATAGGAACTCATGGCCAGTTCTGTGAATTCATTAGTATAGTTTGTTTAAAATTTTATTAGTAACACTTTGCTTTACTAACATATATATTGTCCTGCAGTTTCTTTCAATTACTCAAATTCTGAGAGTCAAGAGGTCTCTATGAATATCAATCGAGTTGGAAACAAGAAGCAAGGGGAATTCAAGTTGGCCACAGCAGAGATTACCCAAACTCAAATGAAGTACTACTATTCCCTTATGAATTGGTTTAGCTTTGTCTATGTTTTCCGGGCCTACTAGTTGAATCAAACTAAAAGTTACATTGACGTCTTTATATGGATACTCTTCTATCTCGTGAGTTCGCTTGTAAAATGATTCGTACAATCGGTTCAACTGATGAGAACTCTAGATAAGATGCCAGAAGAGGTAACATGCTCACAAAGTTTTCTGTCTCTAAACTGATGTCTTTATATGGATACTCTTCTCACAGTGGCCTACTTTGACTTTGTTTCAGCGCACCATTTTGATGAAACTCCTCTATTATGAAGTGTTGTTCTTATCCATTTATTTAAATAAATGAGTTCAGTAACTTATACTTGAGAGTTTTGTCACAAAAAAATTGTTCTTATCCATTTCTTATCTTGCCTTGATTCATTTGAAATATAAGTAATATGGCTAAAATATTTATCTTGTAGCCTGCTGATTACGAGCCTCCATTCTTCAGAGGTTGCACAGAGACAATGGTTTAGTTTCATAAAGCAAAGCACTGAGACAATCGTGAAGGTGTGTTAATTTCATAACCAGACAGCGAGACAATGATAGTTGTATCAGTTTATGATATGTGTTAATGTAACGTTAAATTAGTGGATTAACTGGTCCATCTTTTGCATTATGCAGTAGTTTTGGCTCAGTTAATTAGCTATAGAAGTTCATTTTGTTAGTTAGTTAGTGTTTTGTGCTTGTGAATACGATGGTATGGCTTAGGAATGAACTTATGTCAATGTATGACTGTTTATTTGTTTTGTAAATGGTTGATTTCATTAGTGGATCTTAGTATTATGATGAAAATGCCAGTTTTGCTGTTGATGATTACAGTTATTGAGTATTAAAATTATGCGTTTTGTAAACTTCGGTTGATTTTAATGAGATTGAGTATTGTCATTATTTATCAATTCTAAATTAATTCATTTTCATGTTGAAATAGTCGAAGAAAAGAGGTTTGTCATTGGAAGAGAAGCGGGACGATGGACGCAATTTTTTCAAATGACAGGGACTATTTTTGTAATTTACCCTAGGGACGATGGATGCAATTTTCGCAAACTCACAGGGACCATTTATGTAATTTGGAAGGGTAAAATAGTCATAATACTTAAAGGAAGACAAACATGTCAAGTTTAATGTCTAGAAGATCTAATTTTTTTGTTCGCTACGTTGAACTGACATTTGTGACAAGTATAGTGCTTTAATAGGTTATTAGCCCTAAATTTTATTCAACAATGTGGATCCTTAATGTAACAGAATAATTATTACGGATACATAGTACAAATATGAAAGTTGCAGCAACATGCGGGAAGATATCTCGTTCGTAACATATATGGGCTACATTTATTTATTTATTTATGTGGACGTATAGTCCGGACTGGGCCAGGAATGGGTCAGGCCTGGCAGACAGCGGCCCACTCTACGCCTAAACCTTAATCCATGCCCTATAAATACATGGCTGGATCTCTTTCTCAAGGACACACAATACACAAGATGACAGGTTACTCTAACCCTAACTCATCACATCGCATCGATATTAACTTGACCGTCGGAGGTGGACCCCGGGGCTACGGCCTCGGGTCCACTCCTAACGGGTTCTCTTTGTTGACAGGTCTACTTAGGGCTCGAGAAGACGACGAACGGCCAAGGGAGAGTCATCGAATCTAGCCCACGCCAGATTATGCATCAACAAGTTGGCGCCATCCGTGGGACCCGAACAAACTATGTTTCGTGTCCTCATATTAAAAATCACTGCGTACAACTTGCTTTATTCAAGGTTGCTGGGACCACGAATCAATTTCTAAAGTCGGTAAAAACTTTTGGTCTTGGTCGGGCCCACGTGGTCCTTTCTTTTTTGTGTTTAAGTTATGCCATCTTGGTACCTGCGCATGGTCCAATCCTCTTAGCGCAGTCCTACATATTAGTTACAGTATGCATTAATTACATAATAAATTCAACCTTTTGGCATGGCTATTTTAGGCAATTGATAATGGCCAACAATTGGGATTATTAGATAATATTATATTACTAATGACGCTAACCCTTATATGGTTATTGTTTTGCTAAAACATGATATTTCTTTACATAAGATACAAGAAAAGAAAAGTCCGCACGATCGGACCTATTTTATATTTTAGTCCGCACGATTGGACCTAAGAAAATATCCGCACGATCGGAGCTATTTTATCTTTTAGTCGCGAATTAATTCGCGCAGATACTGTTTTTACGGTTGGTATGCCTGTTCGCGCTCGAACAACGCAGTCGCGACAAATCTACCCGCGTTAGGCCGTGCGTTCAGACATCTTCGCAGAAAACGCGTACGCGCGAACACCACGATGCTAGTCAATCGCCATGAGCGCAATGGACAAAGGCCGTGGTATAAACATCTGCGATCATCCACAAACGTTCGAGTCTATGCGGTTACGATAAATCCATCTGCGTCTATTAGTCGCGGTCACGGTACGTCCATCCGGGTTTTTTTTTTTTTTTTAAAAAAAAAAAAAAAACAATTAATTTTGTGTAAAACTTCGCGATAGGGTAATTCATATGCTATGTGCTATATATTGCTTTACTTCATTAGGTTTTATATGATGCGATTCGCGGCATATACTTTTAATCTTTGCATTAAGTGTTTTCGCGGATTAACTAAGTTTAATGCTCCTACACGAGTAGCACCATCAAACTTGGGGGCTACTAGGTATATAGTACCACTGTTTCGTCGCCACGCAGTATATTTGGAAGCGATCGTATGTAAGAGGTATTGCAAGCCCAAAGACGATTTAAATATTCGCACCATCTTGCCGCGGAGAGACGTCCTCCGAAAGGAATGTAATGCGCGCGAAGCACGTCTTCGTCGCACCTTTTGTCGCAAGACAATACAGACTGCTGATGTAGCACGCCTTCGTCGCACCTCTTTGTCGCAAGACAAGACACTTATGCTCTGAAGCACGCCTTCGTCGCACTTTTGTCGCCAAGAACGACCTAAAGTGTCGCACCATCGCTTTGGTACAAAAAGTACGCCTCGCCCGTGATGCGAGATACGGGATCCTCTCTCAATCGCAATGTCATGATTAATTGGGCCTCGCGCCATGAACAGAACTTAAGTCTAGCATAACATGTCACACCCCAATTTACTGCTTTGCGTCCCATAGCATCACGAAGATATATTGAACGACCTAAAGTGTCGTTTGGAAAATACATCGCTTGATTTAATAAAAACATTCGAGTTACAAAGATAGGTCCCAAATGAAAGTTACTATGCACGGAAAATAAGTTTAGTACAAGTCAAACGATGTTTTAAATTGTATCAATCCCATGTGAGACGCCGTCGTCACCGCGACTCTATGATATGTCCACATGCATGCCATGAAGTATGCCTTAGATACCGAGATAAAACATGCTTAAAGAGGTCAACACAAAGGTTGAGTGAAATCCATAGGTTTAAGTAATTCGCTTGAACACAATCATCGTAGTGTGAGTTAAATTGTTTCACACTCATCGTTGAAAACAAAATCGTATTTATTTCACTAAGTTCATGACACCAAAGCGTAAACATCGCACCAATAAAATTGGTAATCATCGCTTCATCGCCGCCTAAATAGGTAAACTTGCCAATTTACCTTCATCGTTCAATATAGTGCGCCGATTTCCCTAACGGGTCAATAAGAGCGGAGTGTTAATTCCAATAGGCCTATTCACAATATTCGCGCCACCGAAAGTGACTAATGGTTCATGATGTAGGGACTTGAACATGGCAAATACTTAGTGACAATAAAACATTCGGATATAGCATACAGCTCAAAGCATATGTGTTCGATTAAAATGTAGCATGTGTCTCCCCAAGAGTTTGTAAAAGCAGTTAAAAGAGTAAAAGTGGGGCTATGAACTCACTTGATAAACCGGTATGATGACAAGAGTGAGTACAATCAAGTATAGCGGAAACTTTAACTGGACCTATTACAAATGATATGATATGATATGTAATGAGTTATGATGTAATGTTATGCATGCATTTCAGATGTTATTTATACCATTTGTGAGTTTTGAAAATAATACTTATCGTCGAAAAATACTCTTTTGACGCCTTGACCATTCTTAAATCACTTTACAAGTATTTACGCCAAAATGTCATCCTACAATAGTTTCAGAATGATTTATTGTGAAATTTTAACTTTTCGTCAGAAAATAACGTCGTTGGAAATTTCATGAAAGTGACAAAATGGCTTTGAAAAACTAGTCGTAAAATGGTGTACGTCATGACGTTAGGAAACGAACTCGACGGTTTTGGAAAGCTTGTATCAAAATCTAGAAGTTTTAGTACAAGAGTTTTCGTTATAGAGGTCTCGAACATAAAGATAATAAAGGTTAAAGATGGTGATTTTGTCCAATTGTTGTGTAAAAAGTGAGTTTCGCAAAGTTTAAGCGATCAGAATAATTTATTACAACTCCGCTATACAAACGGTTGGTCGTTTTGAAAAATATGCTTGGTGATCTCGATTTTATTAGAAGACATTTCGTTACAAAAGTTCTACATCATAGTTAAAAACAGCCTTCAACATGGTCGCTTTAGTTACCGTAACACTTGTCTCGTAAAAGTAATATAGTTTTTCTAAAAATAATAGTTACGGCAATTTTATGAAAACGTGTATATCTTAGTCGTTTCAAACCGCTTTCACGTATTATATGTCCTTAGCTTCGTATCAAAGTATACTAATATATTTTTGATAAGTCGAAATAATTTGTGAAGCTTAAGGCTGCTTTTGACTCGTACAAACCAAAAACACTTTGTTGAAATTTCGTAAAATATATATTTCGTCGTCAAACTTGAAAAATTCATAACTTCTTCGTTATAACTCCGCTTTAATCCGTTCAAGCGGCCACGGATTCGTTTTAAAGTATATTTTCTAAATATCAAGGCCAAAATTTCGTGCCTACTGTCGGATTTTCCAGAAAAACAAAATAAGGACAGAACACTTTATATACTTGTCGAAAATAGTTTTACTCGTACTAAACCTATTCCAATCCCTTCAAATCAACTCCAAAGCTATACTAATCCTACCATACACCTTCTTAGGGTGTCATGGGTTCCTAAACATCATCAAGACCAATAACTAACAAGGGAATAATTATAGGATGACCTTTATATATATATAACTCTAAAAATCATGTAAAATGGTATAAATCAACATAAGTCTTGCATGTTTGCTCCAAATATGAAGAAATAAATATGAAATGAAGATGAAATATGTAAAATGATAGTAATATGCTTACAAGTAAACTTGATGAGGTGCAAAGAACAAAGGTTTAACCTAAACACTCTAGGTTTTTATTTCAAAACCTTAACAAGAGTGTGATCTAGATTGTATACTTGAGCTTGAGAAAAATTTTTGTGATCCCTTCTAGCTTCTTGATAGAACCGGTTTTATGGATAGGAAGGAGAGAAACACTTTGCTTTACTTGTGTGATATAATGAGTGAATGAATGAAATGAATGAAATATATAACTTGGAGTGTAAATCTATACATTCAAGAAAATAATACCAACTCATTTATTGACTACCCCCTCCCCTTGGCCGGTTTTTAGGGGCTATTTGTCCACAAAATATCTTTTTTTTTTTTTTTTTTTTATATAACTTGTGTATAATTGTTACAAAGTGTAAGTAAATGTACAAGTAAAAGTAACTTTATAGAATTGTAGATACATTAATGTGTTTAAGGAAATTTTAGGTAAAAGAAATTTTTAATAGGTCCAAGTAGAGTATAATGATATCATAAAAATTGTAAAAATACATTTCTTGTAAAATTTGAGTGATAAAATAATTATCGTGTAATTTTTAAGAAAAACGTCGTAATAATATAAATTTAACGATTTATATACAAAATAAATTTAGAACACTAGGTAAACTCAAAATATAGTTTTATAAACTAAATGTAAGTATAAAATATATCGGGATCATTTTGGAAGTAACGGATTAAATATTCAAAATAATAACTCACGCGATAACGCTTATTTAATATAAAATTTACGCTTTAATGTGAAATGCAATGTCATGAATGAACTATCATGATGCAAATGATACTAATGAAATGTAGACTAAACTTAGTCCATATGAAATGTTCGTGATGATATGATCATGAATTCGCCGCTAAACCATTAAGGTTACGCGACTTGGAACACGTAAACCTAGTTTACGATAAATGTTGAAATTGTAAAGCATGAATTGTTTCGAGAAATGACCGAAAGTTCGGGTTGTCACATTCGCCATCAAAAAGGAATTCATCCCGAATTCGGTTCGTGTTAGTCTATCGAATTTTGAGTTTGTGATGAATACCGAGGAAAGAAGACATGAAGAGGTGTCGTTACGGTTATTGATGATTGAGAGTGTACAAAACATCGTAGTAAAGAAAATATCGGATGAATCTCTCATAAGTAACACTTTGACTTTGAAATATGTGAAGATTTTGCTTGCACTAAGATTTATAATTAATCGCCCCAACATAACATGACCCTCCGAATTAGACATAGTTAGCTAGGCTATGTATAATTAAGGAACGATGATGTGACGTTCGGTTTAGTTGTTATAACTCTCGATGCTTACAAGGATTTAAACCGTGTCGTTAAAATGGTCGATAAAGTAAAAGAAGTAAAATTCTCGTAAGTAATAACAAATCGGAAAGAAAATAAGTACGATAGATGAGAATATTTTACAACGAGTGGTTTAGCAAAAGTAGTACATCTTAAGTCATAAGATCCGAATATGATGGAAGACATAAACTTAGTACAACATAGTACATAAGGAAAATTAAGACCGTTAGTTTCAAACTTCTTCGCCTTCCGCGTTGTTGTGACCATGACGAGCTTCTCCTCCTCCTAACATGTATGCATTCCCATGAGCACCTTCAACTGGTTGACCTTGATTTTGAGGACATTGATTCCGATAGTGTCCTTGTTCCCACATCCGAAGCATGTGACTACGGCTTTACCTTTACAATCCTCGCTAGATGTCCGGTTTTGGCATTTGTGGCACTTGGCGTGGCAAGGACCCGAGTGATGAAAATTACATCGATTACATAGTGGGTGTGTTCCAGCATACCCTCTACCTCCCATTGGTGCAGCGACATAAACCATTCCCGCTTCTTGCCTTCTATTTTGTTGTTGATGATGGTTAGTGTTACGGTTTTGGTTGTTGTTATTATAACCTCCTTGGTCATTTTCCCATTTCCTTTTGTTATTGTTGATTTGGTTATCATCGTTGTTGTTGTTGTTGTTTTGGTTATTGTTGTAGTTGGTGCGGTTGTTGTGGTTGTTGTTGTTTTGGTTGGTGTTGGTGTACTTACCTCTCTTCACTACCTGGGCCATGAGCTTTTGAGTCACCCTAATAGCTTCCTCGATTGTTTGTGGATCAAACGAAGTCACATCTCCTTGAATAACCTCGGGAAGTCCCCCGATAAAAGCCTCTAGTAACTTCTCGTTATCCGAAACCATAGACGGGCATAACGCGCCAATTCTTGGAATCTCCGAATGTAAGTGTCAATATCATACCCAATTGTTACTAGTTCATAGAATTGCTCTCCAACTTTTTCACTCCGTGACGAGGACAAAATTTCTTAGTTACCAAACCCTTGAATTGCTCCCAAGTAAGCTTGAAAGCATTCTCCATTCCCATCGGTTGAGCATATGAGTTCCACCACGACAATGCTCCATCGAGTAGTGTACTTGTAGCAAACTTGACCTTACTATCATCCGGCAATTACACAAAAAAACACGGACTCCAATTTCTCGAACCATCGCACCATGGCGGTGGCTCCTTCATCCCTTTAAACTTGGTGGGATCTCCACTTTGAAATCCTTGTAAGAACGACTCTTAACTCCGGATCCTCCCGCATTTCCGAGAGAAGAAGAAGCCTTGCGGCTTCAAAGAAGAGCGCGCCCTCGGCAGCAGCAGCAGCCCACCGCTTCCTTTCAATTCTTAGAGCATCGGCTATGCTATCATTCACCAACTTTTGAATAGCCGCTGGGTCATTTCACCGTGGCTTTCTTCGTGCCATATCTTCTTCAAAACAAGAGGAAATGTGAGACGAGCAAAATCCGATGTTAATAATAAACGCTCCAAAGAAATGTGATAAGAATGATAAGTTTGAGGTTATTTTTCAAAATGATCGACGGTTTCCGAAAAGATGGGTTATGAGGTGTTGTAAGTGCTTCAAATGTATAATGGTTTAGTGACTTAATGTGTGAATAAAGTGTAACTCGACATGTTAGTGGTGAAACAAAGGAGTGAGAGTGACTTCGCCCTATATAAAGGTTTATCTCGGCATTCGACGTTATCGGTGATGAGTCAACTGATATAAAAATTATGATAGGGAATGACAAGGAATTCTCCACATTAGAGTATGAAGAAAGAATAATGGAATGGGCATTTAAAGGCATCCATGTGACAATCGATATGAAATGAAAGTAAATAACTCGAAAATGTACGATAAATTGCATGTAAAGTGAACATGCACTTATGATGAAATGATGAGATGCTATGATAATGTAGTTATAGTCTAGGGTCAATGATGCAACCTAGTTCTCTATAATCAAGCTCGATGCCAATCTGTCACACCCCAATTTACCTCTTTTGCGTGAATGGAATTCGGGATTGATCGTCATAGCATCACAATCACAGATATATTGAACGACCTAAAGTGTCGTTTGGAAAATACATCGCTTGATTTAATAAAACATTCGATTTACAAAGATAGGTCCCAAATGAAAGTTACTATGCACGGAAAATAAGTTTAGTACAAGTCAAACGATGTTTTTAAATTGTATCAATCCCATGTGAGACGCGTCGTCACCGCGACTCTATGATATGTCCACATGCATGCCATGAAGTATGCCTTAGATACCGAGATAAAACATGCTTAAAAGGTCAACACAAAGGTTGAGTGAAATCCATAGGTTTAAGTAATTCGCTTGAACACAATCATCGTAGTGTGAGTTAAATTGTTTCACACTCATCGTTGAAAACAAAATCGTATTTATTTCACTAAGTTCATGACACCAAAGCGTAAACATCGCACCAATAAAATTGGTAATCATCGTTTCATCGCCGCCTAAATAGGTAAACTTGCCAATTTACCTTCATGGTTCAATATAGTGCGCTCGATTTCCCTAACGGGTCAATAAGAGCGGAGTGTTAATTCCAATAGGCCTATTCACAATATTCGCGCCACCGCAAGTGACTAATGGTGCATGATGTAGGGACTTGAACATGGCAAATACTTAGTGACAATAAAACATTCGGATATAGCATACGCTTCAAAGCATATGTGTTCGATTAAAATGTAGCATGTATCTCCCCAAGAGTTTGTAAAAGCTTAAAAGAGTAAAGTGGGGCTATGAACTCACTTGATAAACTGGTATGATGACAAGAGTGAGTACATCAAGTATAGCGGAAACTTTAATCTGGACCTATTACAAATGATATGATATGATATGTAATGAGTTATGATGTAATGTTATGCATGCATTTCAGATGTTATTTATACCATTTGTGAGTTTTGAAAATAATACTTATCGTCGAAAAATACTCTTTTGACGCCTTGACCATTCTTAAATCACTTTACAAGTATTTACGCCAAAATGTCATCCTACAATAGTTTCGTAATGATTTATTGTGAAATTTTAACTTTTCGTCAGAAAATAACGTCGTTGGAAATTTCATGAAAGTGACAAAATGGCTTTGAAAAACTAGTCGTAAAATGGTGTACGTCGAACGTTAGGAAACGAACTCGACGGTTTTGGAAAGCTTGTATCAAAATCTAGAAGTTTTAGTACAGAGTTTTCGTCATAGAGATCTCGAACATAAAGATAATAAAGGTTAAAGATGGTGATTTTGTCCAATTGTTGTGTAAAAAGTGAGTTTCGCAAAGTTTAAGCGATCAGAATAATTTATTACAACTCCGCTATACAAACGGTTGGTCGTTTTGAAAAATATGCTTGGTGATCTCGATTTTATTAGAAGACATTTCGTTACAAAAGTTCTACATCATAGTTAAAACAGCCTTCAACATGGTCGTTTTAGTTACCGTAACACTTGTCTCGTAAAAGTAATATAGTTTTCTAAAAATAATAGTTACGGCAATTTTATGAAAACGTGTATATCTTAGTCGCTTCAAACCGCTTTCTACGTATTATATGTCCTTAGCTTCGTATCAAAGTATACTAATATATTTTTGATAAGTCGAAATAATTTGTGAAGCTTAAGGCTCGCTTTTGACTCGTATAAACCAAAAACACTTTGTGAAATTTCGAAAAATATATATTTCGTCGTCAAACTTGAAAAGTTCATAACTTCTTCGTTATAACTCCGCTTTAATCCGCTCAAGCCGCCACGGATTCGCTTTTAAAGTATATTTTCTAAATATCAAGGCCAAAATTTCGTGCCTCACCGTCGGATTTTCCAGAAAAACAAAATAAGGACAGAACACTTTATATACTTGTCGAAAATAGTTTTACTCGTACTAAACCTATTCCAATCCCTTCAAATCAACTCCAAAGCTATACTAATCCTACCATACACCTTCTTAGGGTGTCATGGGTTCCTAAACATCATCAAGACCAATAACTAACAAGGGAATAATTATAGGATGACCTTTATATATATATAACTCTAAAAATCATGTAAAAATGGTATAAATCAACATAAGTCTTGCATGTTTGCTCCAAATATGAAGAAATAAATATGAAATGAAGATGAAATATGTAAAATGATAGTAATATGCTTACAAGTAAACTTGATGAGGTGCAAAGAACAAAGGTTTAACCTAAACACTCTAGGTTTTTATTTCAAAACCTTAACAAGAGTGTGATCTAGATTGTATACTTGAGCTTGAGAAAAATTTTTGTGATCCCTTCTAGCTTCTTGATAGAACCGGTTTTATGGATAGGAAGGAGAGAAACACTTTGCTTTACTTGTGTGATATAATGAGTGAATGAATGAAATGAATGAAATATATAACTTGTTAGTGTAAATCTATACATTCAAGAAAATAATACCAACTCATTTATTGACTACCCTCCCTTGGCGGTTTTAGGGGCTATTTGTCCACAAAATATCTTTTTTTTTTTTTTTTTATATAACTTGTGTATAATTGTTACAAAGTGTAAGTAAATGTACAAGTAAAAGTAACTTTATAGAATTGTAGATACATTAATGTGTTTAAGGAAATTTTAGGTAAAAGAAATTTTAATAGGTCCAAGTAGAGTATAATGATATCATAAAATTGTAAAATACATTTCTTGTAAAATTTGAGTGATAAAATAATTATCGTGTAATTTTTAAGAAAACGTCGTAATAATATAAATTTAACGATTTATATACAAAATAAATTTAGAACACTAGGTAAACTCAAAATATAGTTTTTATAAACTAAATGTAAGTATAAAATATATCGGGATCATTTTGGAAGTAACGGATTAAATATTCAAAATAATAACTCACGCGATAACGCTTATTTAATATAAAATTTACGCGTTTAATGTGAAATGCAATGTCATGAATGAACTATCATGATGCAAATGATACTAATGAAATGTAGACTAAACTTAGTCCATATGAAATGTTCGTGATGATATGATCATGAATTCGCCCATTAAGGTTAAAACACGAAACCTAGTTTACGATAAATGTTGAAATTAAAGCATGAATTGTTTCGGAAATGACACGAAAGTTCGGGTTGTCACATAACATAGCCATGCGCTATCTCATACTAAACTTGGGGGCTTGTGGAATAGTCCGGACTGGGCCAGAATGGGTCGGGCCGAAGCATCTACGCTAAACCCTTCCATGCCCTATAAATACATGGTGGAACTCCTTCTCAAGGACACACAATACACAAGATGACCTCTAACCCTAACTCATCACATCGCACCGATACTAACTTGACCGTCGGAGGTGGACCACGGGCTTCGGGTCCACTTCTAACGGGTTATCTTTGTTGACAGGTCTACTTAGGGCTCGAGAAGACGACGAACGGCCAAGAGAGAGTCGTCGAATCTAGCCCACGCCAGATTATGCATCAACAATTTATTTATTTATTTATTTTTGTAACTTAGAGATGTTGTCATTTTACTACCACCGAATGCTAAACCACACCTCCAAGAATGTCTTTGTTTAAACCCAAGGGTTTACATCTATTGACAATTTTAGAAAAAGATTAGAAAAACAATAGAGTAAACATTATAAGAAAAAGATACCTTATCATTCAGCCCATTCCTAAACTTAGTGTGCATGTCACCTTCGAGTTTATATCTATTTAATCACGATTTAGTATTCTAACTTAGCTTGCATTATAGATATAAAATAATAAATGTATACATATTAGTACTCATCTAAGGTACATATCCTAAGTACATAGGATGTGAGTGAATCTCACATCTCAGCTGGCCTATGTAATGGGTTGAGATGTGAGATTCACTCACTAACTATGTATTTAAATGTTTTTTGAAGTAATATATTTAATAGGTTAAAATCTTTTTTTTTTTTTTTTTTTTTTTTTTAATAAAATCTAAGGTGCATTTCTAAATTAATTAGAAAATTTTGAATAGTGCTTCTAGACTTTAAATTTCCAGCAAGAAATTGTTTGTGACCTATTACACTTGCATCTCCACTTTTTGTAGAAACTAAACTTCAAATCTTAAAGAATGAAACATAAAGTTGTTGATGATCACGAAACAGTGTGGACCTAATTGAAATGAGTCTTTTACAAATAAATAGTCACATTTGAATAAGTATATTTCTTAAAAGTCATATATGTTAATTGGTATATTCATCATTGTAATCATCATGAAACAAAAGATACATTGTTAACATTTCATTTACCTTGCTCGGTTGCTCCTCTGTATATTCATCACTGTAATCATCATGTAACAAAGGATACATTGTACACATATATGAAGTTGAGGGGGTCAATGCTATAATCTATCGAAATAACTACAATTTAGCATTTAAATTAACATATTTATTGGAAGAGGCAACCTCATTAGAGTTTCAAAGTTTATCAAACTTAGCTTTTTGTAGCATTTTGGAATGCTTCTTCGACTTTATATATATGTTCATGATAACATGAGTCAACACTGAAAGATAGATGCTTATAGCTTTCTTGAATGACACATCAACCATAACAAAATATATAAGTAAAAATAGTTATCCTTGCACGAACAGTCAAGATGTTATTACCTAAACTTCTTAACTCACTGAGATGCTAAATGAGATTTCTACCTACTGTATATTTCAAGGTAATTGGGTCGAGAAAAATAACTTGTACATTAGCAAGCATATAGTAAGTTCCTAAAGTTAAAACATTTAATCTACTTGCTCAAAGTCAAAAAATTATAGTAACATATACTTTTGATGTTACATCAAGTTATTCAACATTGTTCATTGTTCCTCTCTCTGAGTGGCATGCCATCGCCATAAGCAACAAACACAATAGAGTAATTAACAAACCCGGTGATAATATTGCCATTCTTTTATTACCGATCAACGTGGTCGTTTCATACAAATTCAAAGTTCAAGCTTGAGCCACCGTCCTATATGTTTCTTCATGGTAGATATCCGGATCTTCATTTATATGTATGATCTTCGACACATTTACCTAAAACAGAAACACACAACGATATCAGAATTAGATAGTCTTACAACACCTTCCATATTATAAAAATGTAAAAATACAGCTACTACGGGTCTTTTGGGGTCTAAAATGATGTAATCTTGTTCCTCTTGGCCAAGTACTCGCTGATTGTTGTTTGAATCTTGACATGGTTGTCGACACAAAAAAAGCAGTAAAGGGTTGTTTGGTTTGTATGCAATTTGCAGAAATTAACAACACAGAAACTCTTGTATAAACTTTGTATTATTGAAGTATGAATGATGTTTTACAAACGTTTATACAGCCTCCTTATATACAAAGTGAAACGGTACCATTAAAGGATACAACGTTTCATTGATAAAACCTAAAAGGGGCGTATATATTACTAATCGACACAATGGTTTACAGATAACCATTTTGACCCGTTTGGCCCAAGCCCAATTAAACTTCCAGGCTTTTGCCAAACACTAACAAACTAATATACGGTTCTTTTATCCTAACTGATGTAACAGTACATAATAATGTTTTACATAGCAAATTACAGAAGACTTTTAAACATTAAAACCAACATTGTCCCCCTTAATGTGTAAAGACTTCTTTAAATTCCCATCTTTTCTTGTGAATCCTTCTTGTCCATCCATGTATCCTTGTTGCCATACGTGTTGAGAACTTGTGCATTTCCTTCTTGTACCACTGCCCATTCGACCCTTCTTCAATCTTTAGGGCCTTCCCATAACCTTCTTTCTTGGCTATCTTCCCTCGGGCTCGTAATGTAGTCTCGAAATAACACCGTACTAAGTCAATGTTTCTCTTGTAACATTCTTTTAGTTCCTCATCATGTTCTCGTTCCAATCCGTGTATAAGTGCAACATCTCCCCATTGGTTACCAAAAGTAACCCCAAGATAGCCTCCTAGACTACCTATTATCTTATAAAGACCAAGTAAATCGATCTTTATACCGTTGATGGCGGGGGGCAAGGGATCCACCATGATTCGACCAAGATAAACTTGGTAAAACCATCTTATCATCTCTTCAAAGTGTTTGCTTAAAACATTCCAATTCTTGTATACTAGATTGACATCTTCTATCATGATTAAAAATGAAATAAATTTCTTAAATGAATTAACCTTCATGATGTAAAGAGTTCCATTCATGCTTAAGAATTCGTCATCCAAGTAATCATGGATCATTCCATCCTTCCATTCGAGATCTTCCAAGCCTTTAATGTTCGTGCAAGTTTCCTTTGGATCAATTGACGCGTAGTAATCATCCAAAAACTTGTCGTGTTCCTTAGCCATCGAACTTGACTCTCCTACGACCTTCTTTCCTTAGTGCCCCATCTCTTCATCATCAAACATGTAAGAGACTTTGCATTTGTCGTCTTCATAAGTCACTTCGAAACCTTGTGCCAAAAGTTGTTTGGCGCTAAGCACGTTCAAACTTGCCTCCGGTGTATATGAAACACATGGTATGATCATCTTTTTTCATTTGTTTCAACAATGGCCTCGCCTACACCATATGAGAAAATATTTTTTTTCTCATCTTCTTCCTTTCCCTCCATTAAAAACCTTGGTTTGATTCTCCTAAATATGATTATTGTATGTGTCGCTTATGTACCACACATGGTTCCAGTTTGCGTAATCCGTCCCTTTGATCATGTGGGTTGTCTTAACATGGACTTGTTCAGGGTACTTTGTCTTTTCAACATGTTTCTGTTTTCCCTCCAAAAAACTGTCTGGTTTTTCTTGACACTTCCAGAAATAATGTCCCCTCTTTCTACAAGCATAGCATCTCGCCCTTCTTTCTTTCTTGGACGCTGCCTTCTCGTATCCCCTTGATGCGTTATGCGCTTCTATTTCAAACAATTTCTTCTTGAGCAATTCTTTTGTCTCCAAAGAAATCCTCCTTCTTGGTTTGTATGGTAACAAACCACTCGTACTTGGCTTCTCCCATGGACGTTGTTCCTGGCTCTGATACCACTGATGTAATCTTGTTCCTCTTGGTCAAGTACTCGCTGATTGTTGTTTGAATCTTGACATGGTTGTCGACACAAAAAAGCAGTAAAGGGTTGTTTGGTTTGTATGCAGTTTGCAGAAATTAACAACACAGAAACTCTTGTATAAACTTTGTATTATTGAAGTATGAATGATGTTTTACAAACGTTTATACAGCCTCCTTATATACAAAGTGAAACGGTACCATTAAAGGATACAACGTTTCATTGATAAAACCTAAAAGGGGCGTATATATTACTAATCGACAAAATGGTTTACAGATAACCATTTTGACCCGTTTTGCCCAAGCCCAATTAAACTTCCAGGCTTTTGCCAAACACTAACAAACTAATATACGGTTATTTTATCCTAACTGATGTAACAGTACATAATAATGTTTTACATAGCAAATTACAGAAGACTTTTAAACATTAAAACCAACATAAAAGGGCGAGTTGTACAACTTGGTTTTAAATAGAACCTCTATCTATGGTTTAGTCTATGCTTTCATATTACAAAAAATATAAAAACACGTAATGATAAGTGTCGCCTAACTATGTTGATGCTATCTTTGCAGATACTACAATAGCAATCACTCGATCAACCACCAGACATAGTTAACTAATCAATTTTTTCACAGATTTTAGTTCGTTCAATTAGTATTGTGTCAAATACATGCAATTTCAAACCATAAATTATCTTTTTGCAGCCTGTCATACATCATAAGCTGTAAAGACTACCAAAGCCCCGACGAGTAGTTAGAGTATAAAGGGTGTATTGTAAAATGCAGCATAACTATTGTCACAATGAAATACTCTGTACGTTTTGGCCGCCAATACCTAATGTAGTAAAATAAGTTTTATAGTAGTAAATAGCTTATATGAAAAGAAAACAAAAAAGTAAAGATCTGTACATGGCTGTCAAACAACAATAAGACAAGCATTTTATATTCTTTCTGCTAACCTAAAATCAAACTTATCCCATAATTATTATACATCATACATTCATACCTTATCATATTGAGCAAAGGAGGTTTCTATAAAAAAAACTTCTACATCGTCCCTTCACATAAGAATAACATTATGTTTTTTCTCAAATTATCAACGAAGAGGAGTGAAACATGTGTGATGTGTTTGTATATGAGTTCATTAGTTTTATACTTGATTCTAAATGTTCAAAATTAGTGTTAATATAAGAAAGGTATAATTGCAAATCAATAAACCACCATAATTTACTGAGAATGTTTAAAATCGAATACTATGAAATTAGAATAGTTACAAATCTAATTGGTAAGCATTAATGTAATAAGGGAAATAAATGTTAATTACTAAAAATAAAATACGTTTTGAAATGGAACTGCCTTTATTGAAATGAATTACATTCAATGCAGAAGTTCATATCTTACATAGAAAACACTTTCCCTATATATAGCATCAGTTTTTATCAATGTGATAATTCAAAAAGTATAGTTGACACATGTCAAAAGAGGTTAAAAGTTATTTATGGGAAAACTTTATTAGGGTGAGGAAAAAACTCTTTTTTATTAGAGAGTATAGATATAGATATAGATCGATTTCATTTCAACATAATGGCAATATAAGTTTTTTAATAAAATGAGTTGGGAGGTCTTAATGCATTGAAAACACATTTTGGGCTACTTTGGACCCGTTTGGCAAGTTTTATAACAAAGTTAGAATTACTATTATTAGAAGAGCTTGACATTTTTTTTTAAATATTTAGATACAGAATGTGGAAGAGTTCTTGAAGGCTCTCGACCTCCATCACAATTTTGCCATACTTCATCGAGCAGAAGTATGAAATTCCAGAATCACTATTGATAATATCTACCAATTGTTGTAAAACTTCTCAAAATTCTACACTTTTTTATAATTTGCAGTATCACACCATGAATCAGCTCCTGTGTGTTACACTGCTACTTATACAAACCTTTTGGCAGCTGGATTAGAGGAGGTAAACTCTTCATCAATAGGTTGGATAATTTCTTTTCCTAACAAGCAGCTCAATTGTGTTTATTCCCGTAGACCCAAATCATACAGATCATGACAGGCGTCTGGTTTCTATATATGGCCTCAACCACCGAAGTTTCATACGCGCTTAACTTCCTCTGAGGTATATCATTTCTATACCATATTATGCACATTGAAATTTTATTGAAATTTTAGACGCAAAGAGTGTTTTCAGGTTGTGCTTAATCCCAAATATTGCTAGTTTGACCCTAACCCATTTATCCGACCCACCCATTTTGCCACCACTATGTAAAATCAACTGTAAATTGTTACAGGCTATAAGAAACATAAAAGATTTTTAGTGTAATGAGGATACCATTTTGTCGTGTCATTGGTCTCTTCATTACACTAAGAAAATCAACTTAAAGCAGCTCAATTCGTTTAAATGTCACTGCAGCTTATTGTTAGTTTTGGAATGATATCTATTAGCTAACATAAAGTTTTTTATGCTGATGTACTGCAGTCTGCAGATAAGGAGATATAGGCTTATAGCAGCTGATTACGTACCTTAACAGTAGAAAGATATGTAAAAATTGCAGCGGATATGTCGGATTGCGTCTTTTTTGGTTTCTTGTACAGTTGCTCTCGATAAAATGAACATATGGTAATCAGTCAAACTTACTCATGAATCAGTCAAAATTAATCATGAAAAAAGTGATATAAAATACCCATGGAACAAGTCATAGTGGTATAGAAATTGATATTAAGTACCCATATGAACATGTGTTGGATTTATTAAGGTGCCGGTATCTGCATCTGTCATGAGTTATGGGGTCGTAAAAGTAACAAGTAAAGCCTCTCTAGCTTAAGAAAAGGTGAAAAGCTGAAAGATCGCACGTGGTTTTAAAAGCAGACGATGTCTGTGATAAACTTTGAAAATTACCATTGTACATAAAATCTTTCAATTTGGAGCGATGTCGTAATATGACCCGCAACTAGTAGGTTACTGTGTCACAAAGTTTGAAAATGACGAAATGGTCCCTGTGGCTTGCGTTGACAAGTCATCCCTTGACTTTATTTTCGGTTAAAAAAGTTTCAGTAATGTTCCTTAAGGTCATTAACTTTCAGATTTAGTCCGTTTTTGTCCGTTTTTCTTACGTTTTGTCCGTTTTTCTTACGTTTTTATCGGTTTTCATCAGTTTTTGCCCGTTTTCTTACATTTTTCTTGGATTTTTGTCCGTTTTTCTTACGTTTTGTCTATTTTCTTTCGTTTTTACCCGTTTTTGTCCGTTGTTTTACATTTTTCTTAAATTTTTGTTCGTTTTTCTTACGTTTTGTCTATTTTCCTTCGTTTTTGCCCGTTTTCATCCTATTTTGTCCGTTTTTCTTACGTTTTGTCTATTTTCCTACGTTTTTGCCCGCTTTTGTCCATTTTTTACATTTTTGTCTGGTTTTCTTAGATTTTTGTCCGTTTTGTCTACTTTCCTTCGTTTTTGCCCGTTTTCATCCCTTTTTGTCCGTTGTTCTTGCGTTTTGTCCGTTTTTATCGGTTTTCATCCGTTTTTGTTACATTTTGTCCGTTTTTGTACTATTTCAACATATTGAAATATTTTTCCAAAAAGAAAAAAAAATTGAAAAAAAATCTTCCAAAAATGAAAATTGGAATTTTTGCGCAAATTTGAAAAAAAAACATTCCAAAAAAATTAAAAAAAAAAATTGGAAATAAAAAAATTCCAAATTTTGTTTTTGCAAATACTTTTTTTTCAAAATTTTCAAATTTGAATAAAAAATTTAAAAACAAAAAATGAATAAGAAAAATATTAGTTAAATATATATTTTTTTTAAATCTTAAAACAAAGTTTTAAAAAAAAATTCAAAATTTTCAATATGTCGAAATACTTTTTTTGTTACAAAACATTTTTTTCAATATTTTTCGAAATTTGGACATATTGAAAAAAAAAATTAAAAACAAAAAAAGTATTTCGACGTATTGAAAAATTTGGAAAAAAAATTCAAATCTTCTTTTAAGATCTTTTTCTTTTTTAAATTTAAAAAACGTTTTTTTTATGAAATTTTTTATTCAAATTTTTTTAATTTAAAAAATAATAAATATTCAAAGAATTTCGAAAAAAACAATTTGGAAAAAATTTTCCAATTTCTTTTCTTTTTTTGAAAAAAAAAGTATTTGCGATTTTTTTTTTTGCAATTTTTTATTTGTAATTTTTTTCAAATTATTTTTTCGGAAAATTTTTTTCCAATTTTTTTTTATCAAATTTGCGAAAAAAAATCAGTTTTTTTTTTTGGAATTTTTTTTTTCAAAATTTTGTAAATTTTTTTTCTTTTTAAAATTTTATTTAAATTTTTTTAATATGTTGAAATAGTACAAAAACGTAAGAAAACATACAAAAATGTAAAAAACGGAAACGGGCAAAAACGTAGGAAAGTAGACAAAACGTAAGAAAAACGGACAAAAACGGATGAAAACCGATAAAAACGGATGAAAACGGGAAAAACGAAGGAAAATAGACAAAACGTAAGAAAAACGGAAAAAAAAAGTAAGAAAAGTGTAAGAAAAACGGACAAAAACGGATGAAAACCGATAAAAACGTAAGAAAAACGGACAAAACGTAACAACGGACAAAAACGGATGAAAACGGGCAAAAACGAAAGAAAATAGACAAAACGTATGAAAAACGGATATAAACGGACAAAAATCTAAGAAAAAGGTAAGAAAAACGGACAAAAACGGATGAAAACCGATAAAAACGTAAGAAAAACGAACAAAACGTAAGAAAAACGGACAAAAACGGACTAAATCTGAAAGTCAATGACCATAAGGACCATTACTGAAACTTTTTTAACCGAAAATAAAGTCGAGGATGACCGTGAAAGTCAACGCAAGCCACATGGACCATTTCGTCATTTTCAAACTTTGTGACCTGGTAACCTACTAGTTACCGGTCATATTACGTATATCGTTCCAAATTTGAAAGTATTTTGCGTACAATGGTAATTTTCAAAGTTCATTGCGTACATCGTCTGTTTTGAAAAACCATATTGCGTATCTTTAGCTTTCACCCTTAAGAAAATGTCAGCAATTGCTACTGCTAAGTTCTGAGTGACCGGTTCAAGCTTCTGTCAAACATGCTAATTTTTTTTTTTTTATATAAAATTTGAAAATAAAATCAATATATTCTATTAATATTGTTTTCCTAAATAAGCGAACAAATTACTTATGTTTTTTCCAAATAAGTGGTTAAACATAGCTCTTGATTAAGTATTTATTTGATTCTTCATCTCTATTAAGTGTTTCAAATTTATAGCTAAAATTATACTAATACTACATTGAATTTCCTATTATAAATTATGTGGCAAGTTTATAGCTAAATTTACCAAAGGGCTTAGATCTTTGTAGATTAAAATATCGTTTGTGAATGTGTTTTGGGTTTCTACTTGGCGTTGAATTAGAATTAAGAAATGTAAAAAATAAGAAAAATGATTGTTGTGCCTACTAATCATGCCTACAAATGTACTTAATGATTTAATTGATTGGTTTCAAAAATGATTGGTGGTAATTTGGAGAGAGAAAATATATAGTAATACAATTGTACAAATAATTAATGCATTAAGCATATATTCAGACTTGTGTTGTAAGTTTAAATAGCACTACTCAAAAAATAATGTATATATTTGTCAAAAAAAAATGTCCACTTTATTATTTATATTTGTCTAAAAAAAAGTGTCCAGATTTTATTTTTAGACATCGTGTTTTTCTACTTAACATTTATAATCAATACGAGCATTAATTACTCAATTCAAATTTCTATATTAACAATAAGGGTAAAAATGACTTTTTATCAATCAAAAGTTTTAAAATATTATTAATTACACATATCATAATTTGTTCATTATGTTTATGGACATTTTTTTGGGGGATGGAGGGGAGTATGTATTTTCGTTGGAAAAATACATATTATTCAAGTTTTCAAGGGGATAAAAGTTTTTCTCCTCGTATATAAAAGGGATTATGTATTCAAAGGCCGCCCAACTATTATGCATTTTACTTTTAGGTCACCCATTTTCTAAACTAATTTATAGGCCACTCAAATATGTGTTTGTTTTTCTTTATACCAATTTTCGTTTAAATTCTTGGCGGATATTCATACAATTACAAGAATAAAGCTAATTTTAACATATCAACACAATAAAATTAACAATTTTAAAATAAAACATTCGTTAAATTATGTTAGTTCACTCTCAACTAACTAAAGTTGTACTTAAATAATGGCTAAATATGATATTTTACATTTTAATACTCGTTTGTGTTGTTTTAATATGTTCTATTTAACTTTATTCTTGTTGTTTTAAAGATTTTCAAGATAAAGTTTTCCGAAATTGGTATAAACAAAAGCAAACCCATAAATGAACGGCCTATAAATTAGTTTTGACAAATAAGTGGCTTAAAAGTGAAAAGTTTAATAGTTCGGCGGCCTCTCAATAAATAATCTTTATATGGAAAGTAAAGTTTTGTTTTGGCTTGTTTATGTATAAAGATAAACAAGATAATGATAAAAGATTTATCCTTTTCTTTTATGGAAAAGATCTTTAAGATTAATCATATCTTAGCAAAATATGTATATATAAACGATGCCATTCGGTTCTCCTTCGAAACACTTGTAAAAAACACGTTACATCAAGAGAGATCAGAAGCAGCAACGACGACCTTGAAGAGAAGTTCGTTTTTCTCGCCATAAAGAATAAGGTAATTAAGTTTCTTTATTATACCATATATATTTGCAAGATGATTATCAAATTGTTTCAAGGGTTTATAAATCACATGCGCAAAACCGAAAATATGGAGGATGAAGGGACAAAAATAAGCATAACACCACAACTAGAATATGTTCCGAATAAGTTAATCCATCATACACAATCACTTTTGCCGGAAAAAGAAGGGACTCTAAGCATCGCAACACAATTAGAGGATGTACCGAGCGAGTTAATCCATCGTATACAATCATTGTTGCCCGCAAAAGATGCCGCCCGCACATGTGTCTTGTCCAAGTCATGGCTACACACTTGGTCTACAATCCCCGCCCTCAGGTTTACTAAATGTGTACCTTATGGTCATCGCACCGATGAAGAAGAAATAAAGTATGTTAAGTTGATTGATCGCACTCTTTCACGGTATCTTAGCGAAAATATATCAATCGAATGTTTTCATCTCACTTGCACATCGAGAAGTGGTCATGGCCTTCTCATGCTGAAAAATGGTTTCGGTCGTTAGCATCTAAAAGTCATCTCAAGGAACTTTGCGTAACAATATGTGGTAAGAAGCTTGCTAGGAATAAACTTGAGTTTGTTTGGCTTACAATTCCGGATGCAATATTCTCTTGTGAAAACCTAGATACTCTAAGTTTAAGAGCTGACAACATGGAGCTGAATAACCTTAGGACGAATATAAATCCTGTGATCAAGTGTTTGTTCCTACGCGTACTCGAGTTGGTCCATGTGGGCATAAATGAAGGGGCACTTCATAACTTACTCTCTTCTTGTAGCTTACTTGAGAAGATAAACATTGAAGCTTTCCGGGACTTGAAGATAATTAAGGTAACAAACCTTCGCTATCTTCGTGAGTTGAGGATAATATTAGTAGGGGATATTAACGACATTTTGGAAATCTATGGTGTCCCAAGTCTCCGCGTGTTTTATTTCCACGCCACACCACTATATACCTTCAAAATTGATCCATTAGAGAGTGTGAGAGAATTGGTTTTGTTTCGTTTGATGATAGACAATACATTTAGTCACATGATTAAATGCAAGTTTCCTTTCGTTGAGAGTTTGACCCTCAAACTGATCAATTGTAAGCTAGAAACCTTAGAGATCAATTGTGTTTCCTTAAAAAGACTGGTTCTAGAGGTGTACGATAAAAAACAATTCAATTTACAGGTTTGTGCTCCGAAATTACTTTATTTCTGTTATGATGGCCTGAAAATGCCTAGACTCTTGTTTCCAACTAATACTCCGGAGCATATTAAGCTCATACTAAATTTTGACAAATACAATGCCTTTGATGAATCAATCTTTCTCAAGGTGAGAGAAGCACTCAATTTATCAAGCAACTTTGATATTGAAATAATAATAGATAGTTTAGCACTAGTGAAAATCGATCTAGATGATCTCAGAAGAAGGGTTCCGTTTCCAGCTAGAAACGTGCAACAACTATCGTTTAAGATATGTTCAGATGACCACTTGTTGAAGCTCTCACCTATTTCTGATTTATTTTTTACGATTTGCTGTTCAGATGACCACTTGTTGAAGTTCTCACCTATTTCTGATTTATTTTTTATGATTTGCTATCCCTGTTATGTTAAGGCATATTATAATAACGGCTATAACTACTTGCATGAGCTAATGGTAATGGGGATGATGGAAAAGAAAATGCCTGATCTGAAAGATATTGAAATAAAAAACCCTCGTGATGGAAAATGGGAAACCCTAACAGATTCTTGGGGAAGTTTTCATGACGAAGCCATTGACTGCGATTCAGATGAGTTCAAATTAAATTGGCGGTCTTGATAGAAAGTGCTTTGTTCATCATCTTTGGTTCGATTATTGATTTAATGTTTATTCAAGCTCATTTTGTTTCATATACCTTGATCTTATTACATTATATAATAACGTTTACGTAAGTCCAATTTTAGCGGGTTGATTTAGGACAATTTTTGTGACATAGGTAAGTAATGATATGCATGATCGATGGTCTATTTACTTTGTGATGTTTCTTATTTACTAGCTTATTGAATAGGTTTTTGGTGAATCAGTCATTTGATAGTGTTTTTCAAGATAACTCTAACAGTCTAACTTAACATTAAGGTGTAAACGAGTGTTGGAAAACCCGCGCGATGCAGCGGGATTGCTTAAAGGACTTACTTTGCAACGACATTTAAACCTCAGGGGTTGTTTTTGCCAAGTTGCGAAAGATTATTAATGTTAAAGGACTTACTTTGCAACGACACTCGAACCTCGAAAATTTGTTTTCCAAGTCAAGAAAGTTTGCATTTAATGCAAATGTTTTGCAAAAAAGGCTCCTGCCTTTTAGTATAATATAGTAATGTCGTTTCAAAGGCATTTTTTTTAACAGTCCCTCTAATTGTAGAGGGTGTTTAGCTTCACGTTATCATAAAACACTTGCATTTTTTTCTTTTAATTTCTATTATTTAAAATTACTCTCAAACACAAAATGAATAATAATATTCTCTCTCCCAAAAACCTCTTCTATGAACTAGAGGAGAGCAGAAACCGTTCTGCAAACCCGTACAAAAGCGTAAAACTCACACAAAGAACAAAAATCGCGGTTTACGAAAAAAAAAAAAAAAAAAAAAAGCATTTTGCGGTGCGGTTTCGGTTCCATGAAAAATCGCGCCACAATAACCTCACTGAACCGCAAAGTCATATTCAAATATATTTTTATTTTCATTTTTAAATAAACCAACTAAATTTCATAATTTTTATATGATTAAATACTTTTATTTATATTTTCATAATTAGTTATCTCAAACGTATTTTATAGATTAGTTATTGTCTGAGTTTTTATATCATATAATTTTAATTTTCTATCATTTTATCATCAAAATTTTAAAAAAATTTCATCTCATTTGACTTTTATTATTGTAGAGATTTATAATTTCATACTAGTACCCAAAATTTTGTATATATATGTTTCCACTCATTATGTAACCTTATGATATATTTATTATATAATAAATATATACCAAAAAATAAAATTTCAAAAAAGAACTTTAAAAACCGCAAAACCAAACTGCAAAATCGCAAACCCGCAAACCGCGCAATTGTGAATTCTCATTTTTAAAAACCGCAATTGCAGATATAGGTCGGTTTTTACCAAAACCCGCACCGACCCGCATCATGCTCACCCCTACCTCAAACCATCGAGATAAAAGTCCCGCAAAGGAAAGTTTTTTCTATTTCTCGCATTGTCCGGCCAAGAGAGGGGAGGCAATTGCTTTTCCCGCTCTTTCTTGTAGCTCTCCGATGCCCCACACCCTATGGCCTAAACGTTCCAGATTATGTGTCTAAATATGTTTGAAGGGAATAAAGGACGCAAAGTCACAAACAACTAATATCATATTAGTATATATACTAAAAGGCAGGACCCAAGGTTTTGCAAAACACGCATTTAATGAAAAGTTTTCCAAATTGGCGAAATAGCCCGAGGTTCAGTGGTAGCTGCAAACTAAGTCCAAACATTAAATGCAAAGTTTCACAACTTGGCAAAACAAATTTCGAGGTTTAAGTGTCGTTGCAAAGTAGGTCCAAACATTAAATGCAAAGTTTCATAACTTGGCAAAACAGTCCCTGAGGTTTAAGTGTCGTTGCAAAGTAAGTCCTTTAAAGCTAATCCCGCTGCATCGCGCGGGTTCCCACACTCGTTAAAAGTATGTAAAAGGAAGAAAGAGAAGTGCACCAGTCACTTGCGCTGTGTTTTTGAGTTTCTTCGTAAAAGAAAGGGGCAAATTTTTTTAATTTCTTTCCAAATCGTTTCCTTTCTCCCCTAAATCAAACTCAAGAACATAGCGTTGGTGACCTTCAATTTCTTTACTCAATCTGTCATATGTGACAATATGGTTGGCTAACTCATGTTACAATGATACATGTTTAGTGTTATGTATTAGTTGTATAGGTGAAGATTTGGTTGGGTTGTTGATAAATGATTAAAAAAAAATTGAGATTAATTTGTTGTATGTATTGATTGTATGAGAATAGATCTAGTGAGAAGAGAAATTGAAACAAGAAGAATGAGAAGAAATTTGAGCCATACATTTCATATAAGGAGGAGAAATTTAAGGGGATATGCATTTATTTCTTTAGTTGCATCTGAAATGTGCGGCTGTGTTTTCTTCTCACTCTTCTCATTTTAATTTCACTTCTCATTTGATCCTTACTCTTGATTGTATAGGTGAAAAAATAAAAAAATAAAAATATTTTTATAATAAATTAAGTTGTGATATTTTATTGATAAACAAGGTCTTATAATTTATCGTTTTGAGTGATTGTTTTATCAAATATTTGATTTTTTTAATCAAATATTTTACTATCTAATATAGCTATTTAATTTATATGTCCATATGCACAGAGACGGAGCTAGAAATTTGTGTTAAGAGGGGCACAAATTTTTTCCGATTGCGAATATGGTTTAATTATAACAAGGACTAATGAAGTGATATTTTACAATGAGGTTATACATAACTGAAATGATAAATTTTAAATAGGATGGGCTAAAAATAAACTTCTTAATAAAAGTACAACACTATTAAAAAGCAAACTGCAGACTCATATATCTTTTCTGGGTTATCTTCCTCATGACACTGAGACCTCAAAAGTCAAAACCTCCATTGTAACAACAATCTTAAATTGCATCTTTTCTTTCTTTCTTCTTACATTAATGTATGGTGGTTCTCGATCCCGATCTAATTATAAGACATGTCTTAATTTTTCTTATACATACCTTCTAAAAGGCTTCAATCTCTAAGGTAGGTTCGCCATTGTTGGAGGGACCGAAGCACCTCCACCCCCCACTGGCTCCGTCCCTGCATATGCAGTCATAAAATTCAAATCTAAGTCATTCCTAGATTTCACTATTGTTTGCGATCCTTTGCAATCGTGTAGAAAGATGAAAAGTTTAAAATATTTAAAAGGTATCACATGATGACATATGTCTATTTTTACTTTTGTCAGCTTTTTTTCTTTGCTAATTTCAGTCAGATGAATATTGTTATCTAACTAATGATAACAAAAAAGAAAAACGTATTCAAAAGCAAAATTGATAAACAACGTGGTCTTGATGAACAATCAAAGAAAACTGATAAACAACGTGATTTAAATGATGAACAATCAAAAAAAACTTATGAACATTATGCTAACAAAAATGAGAAAAAAATTCTTCAAAAAGAAAATGATGAACAACGTGATCTAATTGATGAACAATCAAAGAAGCTGATGAATATTGTGATAACAGAAAAAGAAAAGTTATTCAAAAAGAAAACTGATGGATAACGTGTCTCACATATGAACAATTAAACAAAACTGATGAACATTGTGAGAACAAAAAAAGAAAAAATTCTTCAAGAAAAAACGGATACACAACGTGATTTACCTAATGAACATTGTGATGTTGTTTATCAAATAAAAAAGATAAACATTGTGATGATAAATAAAATAAAATAAAAATAAATAAATAAAAATTAATGGACAACGTGATCTAACTTATGATCATTGTGATCTTGTTTATCAAAGATAACTAATGAATATTGAGAAAAAAAAAAAAAAAAAAAAAAAAATCTTCACAACGTGATATAAATGATAAACATTTCATAAATCACTATAGTAGAATCCAAGTTAAAGTTTATCATATAAATATATTGGTCTTTATGAAAATTATTAAAACATTATTTTACATATGTTTTCAAATATATTATTAAAAATGACATTTGATTCTCCGAAACCCTTATAAAATTTCGTTTTTCTAAGAAAAAAGCAGCAGCGACGACGTTGAAGACAAGTTCGTCTTTCTAATACCAATTTTAAGGTTGTTAAAACTTTTAAAATTAAAGTTACAAGATGATTATGAAATTATTAAAAGGGCTTCTAGATCACGTTTGCAAAATTGTTATGGTACCTAAAGAGACGAAGGATGAGAGAACCATAAGCATCACACCACACGTAGAAGATGTTCCTTTAGAATTAATCCAACATATACAATCACTTTGGCCAGCAACAGAAGACCTTCCAACCGAGTTAATCCATCGTATACAATCATTGTTGCCCGTAAGAGATGCAACCCGCACATGTGTCTTGTCCAAGTCATGGCTACACGCTTGGTCTACCGTCCCTACCCTCAGGTTTACTACATGTCTTTTTGATGATCATGCTACTAAAGAAGATGAAATAATGTACATCAATTCAATCGATCACACTCTTTTACGTTATTTCAATGACAACATGTCAATCGAGTGTGTTCATCTTCACTTAGACATCGACAAATTGTCATTGCCTTCTCATGTTCTAAAGTGGTTTCAAGCATTAGCTTCCAGATTTTGTCTCAAGGAGCTTTCCCTAACCATATGTGGTAAGAAAGTTCGCACCAAGACAGGTGTGCTTGGTTGGCTTACGATTCCGGATGAGATATTCTCTTTTGAAAACCTAGATACGATAAGTTTAAGAGTTGTTGACATGGGGCTCTATCAAGTTAAGATGAATATAAATCCTGTGATAAAGTGTTTATTCCTACGAGTACTCGAGTTAGTATATGTGCGCATAAGTGAAGAGTCGCTTCATAATATATTTTCTTCTTGTAGCCTACTTGAGAAGATAAACATTAAATCATCTCGGCAATTGATAGAAATTAAGGTAAAAAACATGCCTTCTCTTCGCGAGTTGAGAATAGCAGAGAATTCTAACGAGATTTTGGAAATTTATGGTGTTCCAAGTCTTCGTGTGCTTGATTACCATGCCATTTCGCGAGATACATTCAAAATGGATCCATTAGGGAGCGTGAGAGAATTGGTTCTATTTCGCGTGTTGATAGACAATACATTGAGTGACATGATTAAATCGAAATTTCCTTTCCTCGAGAGTTTGACCCTCGATCTAATCAACTGTAGGCTAGAAACCTTAAACATCACTTGTGTTTCCTTAAAGAGATTGACTCTAGATTTGTTTGACAACAAACAACTCAACATACAGGTTTATGCTCCAAAACTACTTTATTTCTGTTACATTGGCCGTAAAATCCCTAGTCTTTTGTTTCCAACCAATACTCCCGAGCATATTAAACTCTTACTATGGTTTAAGAAATCCAATCCCATTGATCGGTCGTTCTTTCTTAAGATGAGAGAAGCACTCAATTTATCGAGCAACTTTGACATTGCAATAAAAATAGATGGTTTAGTGCCACAGAAAATAGACCTAGAAGATCTCAGAAGAAGGGTTCCGTTTCCGGCTAGAAACGTGCAACAACTATCGTTTAAGATATGTTTGAATGAACACTTGTTGAAGCTCTCGCCTCTTTTCGATTTATTTTTTTCGATTTGCTATCCACATCATGTTAACGCATATTATAAGAATGGATATAGCTACTTGCACGAGCTAATGGTGATTGGGATGATGGAAACAAATACGCAGGATCTCAAAGATATTGAAATAAAAAATCCTCGTAATGGAAAATGGGAAAACATGACAGATTCTTGGCGAAGTTTTCATTTCCATTTTGAACTGCCCTGGAGAAGTTTTCAAGACGTGGCCAATGCCTATAATTCAGATGAGTTCAAATTAAATTGGTGATCATGATTGATGACCGTGCCCTCGCTATCATCTTCGGCTCGATTATTTGGTTTAATAATTCAGTTTTTTAGCATATTACTCGAGATAATTTGGTCTTACATACAATGATTTAATTCTTATAATGTTTACTTAGTTCGAACGAAGATCTAATTTGGCAATAAATGATACTAGAAGATTTATTTTTTGATATTTCAGGTCTCAGTTTGAAGATATGTATGATGATTGATGAATAAGTCATTTGATTATGTTATATGTCCATATTTCTACTTTTGTTTTTATAAAATAGTTGTGTATTTTTATATTTTAACCGATCAAAATGATTTTCAAATGCCAACACCGATTTCAATCCTTAAATTACCTCAACCAAATACCTATGTAGTTATCATTATTATTCCTCAGAAACATAAAAATATGTTAGAGATTACATCACTAGGAAACCACCAAAAAATTCAAAAAATTGGCGGATCATTTTTGCAGATGCAAGTATACACGGTTACCATGATATTATGCAGTAATAACTTGTACAGGTTTTAGCAAAAGAAATGCAATTGCACATATGTAACAGTAATAGCACTTTTGCCAAGTCTAACATTAAGGTGTACCTGTGTATAAGGGGCATGAATGCCTCATTGTAGAAATGCTTGTTGCCTATGTTTTTGACCGTTTACCTCGAAACCGTTTCTTCCCATGATGCAGACCCGCGCCTCTACTTTCACGTTTCACATATTTCTGTTTCTTAATTTCCTTATACTCATCTTTCTGTAACAAATCCTTGAATAGCTTTGTAAGTTTTGGATCCTCTTTGATTCCAATAGATAACATCTCATCACGTAGCTCCTTAGCCTTGAATGTTAACCCATGCTTCACTAACCCTTCCACCATTATCATAAAATGTGCAGAATCAGGTGAAACTTTATATTCTTTCATTTTCACCCAAATTTTCAATGCAATTTCAGCCTCGTTTAGTTGCATAAACTTACCAAGAAGTATAAGAAAAGTACTACTGTTTGGACCATTTCCAGATTTCACCATTCGCACTAAAAGTTCCAAACTTTCTTCAAAACTAACACCTTTGCCTTCAAGAAACGCATGATAAGTTTCAATATTAGGATTTATATTTTCGTCCAACATCTTAGATAGTGTACTTCTTGCATCCTCTAGTTTTCCTGCTTTACATAACGGACGTATTAAAAAATTGTAAGTGTTGGAATCGGGAATCAAACCCATTTCCTTCATTTTGTCCAACATTCTGAAAGCTTCTTCATGGCAATTCTCGTGTGCAAGTACATGGACCAAGGAATTATAAACTCTTATATTTGGTTTCCACCCTTTTCTCTTCATTTCATCATACAATCTAAGCGATTCAAAGAGGTTGTTGACTTTCGAGAAACAAGAAATCATGTGTGTGTACGAATCTTCATCTGGGATTACACGGCATTTGTCCATTTCTTTCCAAATTCTTTTGGCCTCAGTTACGTCAACATATACATTACACCAGCCATTAAGAATAATGTTGAAGCCCTCGGTTTCAAGTGGAAAGAGCTTTGCGTTTAAAAGCATGAACTCTTCAGCCTCTTCAACGTTTCCATGCTTACAGAGTGTGTCTAAAAGTGTATACAATGCCTTTTGATCAGGACTCAGTTTAAACCTTTCCATTAATTGGAATGCCCGAATAGCTTCAGCTGGCTCGTTTGCAGCTGCATATCTGTTAAAATACAGATAACCAAATAAGCAACAACCCAAACAAAATTAAAACTGTAAATTGCAGTCCAAATAAGAAAGTCAAACATTTGACATTGAAATCTAAAGTCATCAACTTTTGGGACAAGGAAGCTATTGGTTGGTCGCTTGGGATTCTCCCGTTCACCAACATGATCAAAGATTGATAGTCAAATAACGCCAATCGGGTTCTATTGGTTAAGCGCTTGGGATTCTCCCGGTAAAGACCCAAGTTCAATCACTTAGCTCAGTTGGTTTCGGAGGAGAGGACTTTTTGTGATAATAGTCAAGTTACCCAATGTGGGTAGATACTCTCTTGAGCATATGCTCAATATCGCCTTCCAAATATTTTTTCTCGGGGCAGGGCGTGTGGGCTAGTCAGCATTTGGGCAAGTTATCAACGTTATGGTAGATTACTAGTCAAATAACTAAAAGTGGAATATAAGCACGTCGTTAATCTAAATAATCGTTACCTATCAATCAGGATGAACATCGGTAGTTGAGTATCCATAGAAGCCTCTCGATACAAATCCTTAATCAAACACCAAGCATTACTAAACTTCTTATGATTCCCCAACACCCATACCATCAACCTCCAGCTTTTTTCATCACAACATCGCCATTTCCGACCCCATTTAAATACCAAAAACGCCAACTTCCATTCATCTCTCAACTCCCATATCACTAAACTAATCAAATACTCACTCGGTTTAACACCCGAACCATCAAGAAAGTCATCCGATTCTACGCCTTCTAAACTAACACTACTCCTTAAAAACTTAACTAATTTTGTTAAACTTGTATTGGTGGTTTCATTAGTGGATTTTGCTAACTGGGTGAAGTTTACGGGTTCGGAAAAGGTATGAAAATGGGATGGTTTGAAAGTTGAAAAATGGGCGCCATGTGTTCGGTGAAATGCCTCAAAGAAAGTATGTTTCGAATGGGTGTCTGAGTAAGATGTAAAAACATGTTGGGTGACAAGTGATGATGTTGTAATTAAGGATTTGAATATGTAGGTATGTGTGTGTTTGTTGATTGTGCGAATCAGATTAGTAGGAAACATTAAATGGGGTTTAAGTGTTTAACTTAGTTCCAGGTAGTTGCAGGAGGTAGTGTTGTTTTTAAACGTGAGGTGTGTTTTTAACGGTATTATATGAAAGAGTAAATTACATAAATGGTCCCTGTGGTTGTAGCAAAATTGCATTTTTGGTCCTAAAATGCAATTAATTACACCAATGATCCCTATCGTTGTCCCAATTTGGTTGACTGGTCCTTTGACCGATTTTCAATCTAATTAGACGTTAAGTCCATTTGCACCGTTAGTCCCTAACGGCATCATGTGGCAATGTTAGTCCATTCAGCCAATAATCGTTTGCAACGTTAGTCTTTTATACTAACAGTCGTTTCTAACCCCACCACCACCTACCCTCACCACCACCACTGGCCACCGCCACCCATCGCAACCGCCAACCACCACCACCGCCACCGCCACCCACCTCCACCACTGGCGGTGGGTGGCGGTAGCAAGTGGTAGTGGTTGGTTGTGATGGGTGGCGAGTGGTGGTGGTGGTGGGGGTAGGTGGCGGTGGTGGGTGGTGGTGGTGGGTGGCGGCGGCAAGTAGGGGTGGTGGTTGTTGTGAGTGGTTGGTGGCTGTGAGTAGTTGTTGGTGGTGGTTGTTGGTGGTGGTTGTTGGCGGTGGTGAGCGGCAGTGGCAAGTGGGGGTGGTGGATGGTGGTTGGTGGCGGTGGCGAGTGGTGATTGTGAGCGGCGGTGGTGGTGGTGGTGGTATATGGGTGGGTGGCGGTGATGGTGGTGGTGGTTGTTGATGGGTGGCGGTGGCGAGCGACGGTAGCGAGTGAGGATGGGTGTCGGTGGTGGCGCTGGCGGGTGGTGGTGGTTGGTGGCGGTAATGAGTGGTGGCGGTGGTCAAGCGACCTTACTTTTAAACATAAGAGGGTTTTCAACAATTTAAACATTCATTTGACAATCAAACTAACAGAAATAGTGATCAAGTGGTCAAACCCATTACGGGTTAAAACCACAAAAAAGTTTATAGAGCATCTTCGCTATACCCAAGAAACTAAAGGGGCGACTTAAGTAAGTAACTTTTTAAAAAAACCATTAAAACCCTTTCTAGCATAAATATACATTTTTTATAAGTGATAATTTTATTTGAATTCGGTTCGCTTTAACCCTAAATATGATATTTTAACGTTTAAGCTTGGTAAATATGAAATTGACCATTTTTATACATGCACGTGTCAAAAAGTTAGGGCATGCTTGGTTAAGGGTAAAGTTTTTTTTTTTTTTTTTTTTTTTTTTTTTTTTTTCAATTTTTTATTATTATTATTTTTTTTTTATGTTGGTTTGTATCAAAATAATTGTTCTAACTTCAATTTTTAAAATCAAATTATTTTTTCAAATGTTAAGATGAAATTTTATTGGCGTAGACATATGTACACCCAGTGTATGATTTTTATTTTCTCATGTGAGGTTACGTTAGTCATTCTCAAATCTCAAGGACACCCGTATGGCCGTATGAAATTACAAATGCCCTTATAGCGATTAGCGACATAAGCATGAGCGGACTCAAGACTTTAAGTCATCATGTGCATAAAATTCTTTTACCATATAAAGAAAAAAATATGAACTAAAAGCTGCGATTTTAATTGAAACGGGTAAACAAAATAAAAAGAGATGTATATTTTTTGACATATTAACGGACTAACTAGCAAGGCATGTATTTATGTGACACAAAAATTTGGGACTAGGTTCACTTCAGATAAATCAGGGATTTTAATGAAAACCTACACTGACTAATGAACATCCATCCTGGTTCGTAAAACACCCCCCGACCGCCCCGAACATAAGTACACCTAATCTTGGGACTAGGTTCAATTCAAAGAAATTAGTTTTTAACAAAAAATTACAAGAGACGATAAACCTTCATTCGGATCTCGTGAACCCCCAGGACCCCCCAAGGTCCGCCCCTGGACATAAGTACACCTAAAATCTTAAATGCTAGACTGTAGGGTAAATAGCTTCCTATAGTTCTTTAGCGAATCACGTTGGTTTTTTATTATTGCTTTGGCCTGGTTCACTCATTTATAAAATTGAGTTTTGAAATTATAAATGCCCTTATTAGCGACATATGTGATAAGTAGTAACATCACTCTTTTTGAAATATGAGGCTGGCTTTATAATCTGAAATGTCATACAAGTTAGCAAGCACACTAGCCATTACCTTGCTATTGGGGTCTTTGATAGTCTCCTAGTCTGGCTCACCCCTTAAATCCTAGTTAAAAGTTGTAATAAAACTGAGTTTTTATAGAAATGAATATGCAATTAATTCAATGCTTTAATCATATGCTGTCGATTTCGGCCATAAATATGCACGAAATTGGTGGTGTGATGTCTTATGAAGGTCGTGTTTCAATGAGGTTATGTAAGCGAATTAAAGTTTCATGCCAGTTTGTTCTTTACATCATTACATTGTTAGCAAGACTGGAAATTTTACAAGTTCTAATCACAATTGGTGAATTAGTTTACAAGTTCTAAAGCTTTAACAAGGTTTTTTAAGAGCCAAATTTGTCTAGAAACCAATTTATAAACTTGAACTAGAATTGGAGGGGTGAGCCAAGCCAAGGCACTGCACTCGCAAAGACCCCAATAGCAAGCTATTGTGGCGTCTTTCTTCAAAAAAATAAGATTAATATCGAGTGAACCGATGGCTCACATATCAAATATTAAACTGATAAGAACAGATACTACACTTGATCTTAGCCAAAAGGCCGAGAAAGGTATGCTTTGCTCTTTCTTGGACCTCTGTTTATATAAGCAGTCACCTTGTACCTGGTTTCATTGGTTGGGCTATGTGGGATGAATCATAAATAACTATTCTGCAATGTTAGAGATAGTAGTAATAGCAAGGGTGGACACTCACACTTGATCAAGTTCAGTCTCATAAGCTCGTAATTTCATATTTCTTTACTCCAAAACTACAGTGATCGTTGTTTTCTGAAGACAGCACTGCGGGTCTGCGGCTATTTCTTAGCCAAGTAAGCTTGGTTTTCTTTTTCAGTTTCCGCCTTGTTTTGCGTAGTTTTTTTCTTTTTCCCATCTCTTAGAAACCTTCTAGTGATGCCCTGATATCAAAATAGCCAAGAGAACCTTTTTCGCAAACTGATAAGAAAATCATCATGAAGCACAGCCTCATGCGTAAATCGTAGTCATCTGTGGAACATAAAACATTACTACTTAAAAGCCAACCTTTATGAATAACCATCTGAAACATCAGTATATGATGGTGATCCAGCTTTTCACTCACAATTACTAAACGATCAAGTCAAGTTATTCAATGTTTCTCTATGAAATTCTGGCCTTTAAGGTTCAGGTTATTCATATAGACCATGGCAACGAGTTTTTAAATATAAGCTTGTTTCTGAGTTTCGAACTTTTAGTAATAATAAAACTAGCAAATCAGCAATACAGGATTGCACAGGAGGGTCATTAGAGGTAAAAAAGAAAAAAAAAAAAAAAAAAAAAAAAAAAAAAATCTCTTGACATCCACAATTAGTAAAACATATATAAACAGCAATCATATGAATTTCAAAACCTGGGATCACCGACACACTGTAATTTATTTTTCAAATTCACTGCTCACATGAAAATTGTGATGGATATCAGAGTTTTGTCGGAGATGAGGTAGAAACGAAAGCTAACTGCCATTTTAAAAGAATCAAGGGTCTCACCTTTTTTTTCCTGTGCTGAATGTCCTAGTAAGCTATATAGCTCTCATCAAATGATTTTTCTTTCTGAATCTATATTTCTTTAGCAAATGTTTTAATTAGTAATGCGGATTTTGGTAGCATCCTTGATTTCATATGCATAACTATACGATTGATATATACTGAATCTTTACAGGTTAATATTTACTATCTGATCCTTTACTTTCTAAACGTTGTAAACAAGATACATACATTGTTGGTTATTCCATGAATTCCGTAAGAGTACTAAATGAATCACAAGTTATTTACTTCACAATCAACTACCTTTCGTGTTGTCTTTCAAATTATACTGAACAAAAAGATTGTTATGCATAACCTTTATACTTTGCACACAAATCTTAAACTCGCCACTGACCATATCTAAAAAGGCATCACTCTTCTAGACTTATAAAACCATAAAACGAACAGAATAGAACAAGTCCAGTAACTCCTGTAATCAACAATACCCATTCGAAAGCTGAGGGGCTATCAAACAATGTTATAGGGAAATTCATGCCAAATATCCCTGCTACTACTCCAAAGATTGCAACTACAAATGTAGCGGTTGTCAGTAATAACTCAAACTGTATAAGCTGGTTCCGCACATTATCCTGCAACCCAAATTTAATATCATACAGTTAGCACAGAAATCATAGCATCAAAGTCTATCTACTGTTGCTTCACATCATGTTATGTTTATAAGTTTATGGGTCCTAGTACTAAATTTAAATTGACTTTAACAGCAATGATCTTGGTTCAATATGTCCCGCCATAATCTTAGTGTCGGTGTCCCTTTCATAAATGAGTGGAAATTTTGACCCTTTTACTTATTTGTTGGTGGATTTACGTTACGTCTAGTGCCTAACGGGAAAATAAGGTGAATTCAACAGAAATATCTATAAAAGGAAACGGGTCAAATGGATCAAAAGTCACCAAACATCATTAATTGCTTTTTTCATACATATATTAGATTTGTATAGTAAAGATATAGTTTTATAAATCGTATATAACAAATTAATCATGCCCAGGAAATGGACAAAATATTTTCTGCCCAAACCAACCACAGACACTAAGAATGACCTGTTTTGACTTTTTACCCAACTGACCGACACACCATTATGCCACCTCTACCTATTGGGGGAGTATCCACTAAATTAAAAAATTTACTACCATTTTCAAGCGACACCAAATCATCACAGAATGAAAGTGAACGAGAAAAAAGTAAGCATACCAGTTGAATGTTGATGAAGTCTTCTGTGTCATCAATATATTCCTTCAGCTGGAGCATGACAGAATAAAGGTCAAACCAAGGATTGATATATATAAACAAACAGTAATGAACATTTATGGGTGATTTTCATACCGATGTCAGCTTATTGAGAGTGCTGTCAATGACAACAAAATAAGCCTCCAACAGCATCTCCATCTCCTCAATGTTTTGTGCAGCACTTTCTGAACTCCTCATGCTTTCATGCCTACTTCTTGCAAAGCTAAAAGATTTTTCAAGCTTTCGAAAATCTGGAGGTGAAGAAACTGGAGATACTGGAGCTGAAACAGTGTGTGGACCGTCGGATAACCTGTATCCCGATATCGATTGATCTCCACCATAGGATAATGTATCCATTCTCATTTTCTTCTCAGTCAAGTACATTTCAGCCATGTCTCCATCATCATCCATTAGCTGCTCTATTTCATCTCTTACCTTTTGGACCCTTCGAGTCAATGCAACAAGTCTACTTTTCAGTCTACGAACACGTTCCAAGTTCAAAGTACTGATTGTGGATGTAAGTTCATCTAGCAAGGGATACGCTTCGATTTCTAATTCTGCTGCCTGATTAATTCGTGAAAAGATTATAATCAGTGATGGAACAAAATGCTATACTGTCTAACTTTGGGAATCACAGTTTTTAAGTCTCGCCATACAGCTACCAGAATATCAGTTAAAACTACCACCCCAAATAGATATCTCTAAACAGCAGACTGCAAGGTCGTAATAATACAAGCCAAGCATCATAATCATTTCTAAAAGCCATATACTAATCACTCAAATACATAAAGACATCAGAAACTTAACAGAACTTTCTAAAAATAGGGACAACCTAATCAAGACCGCCTCAATGTCTGTTCATACATTAGCTATCAGACGCCATCTTTTCTACTTCATCTACGGGTCTTATCTTACGAATAAGAGAAGTTCGAGTAAGAACTGAAGTTTCACGCCAATAAGTCCGTTAGTCAAAACTCTAATTTTCCTACATAGCACATCCAAACATACAGCTTTGATACATTTGTCCTACTTGATTGATGTGTTTTTAAGAAGGGGGCGGAAGCAGTGACGCTCCCACGTTAAGATGAGTAGAAACGAAAGATGAAGGGCATCAAGGGGGGAGAGAGTGAACTTTCGGGGCCTAACAAAGAGACAAATCATGAGTATTGGTTGCTTATGTCAAATAAACACATAAATATTCATCTTCTACTTTGGATTTACTACATCTACAATGAATTACTCCCCTACCTCTCTTCCATCAAAATAGTTAACCAGAAAACCACAGTGACTCACTCACTCGTTATAAGTTTAATAAGCAAACAAAAAAGGAGATAAACAACTATTTTCATAATGTGAACTTGCAAAATGTACAAAGTGTATCCTAAGGATTAGAAATTGTGAAAGTAGAAATTGCTTATAGTTTAATAGGCCAAACCTGTGTATCAAGAAACGTACAAGCAGCTTCAAGAGCGATTTCAAGAGCCTTAAACTCAAATGGCAAATAATCAGACGATGCATTCCTAGAAACATCCCCAAAATCCCTACTTCCTTTCCATCTGTTCAAATCAGACGCATCTGACTGCCAAACCTCATTTGCCCCCGAAGCTTTCAATCGCCGTTGCAGTTCCACAACATACTGCAACACATAACTATCAAGCGAATTCAGAAGCAAAACTTCATCAGCTGTGATAATGCAACGAATCTGCTCCAAGTTTACAACTATAGCCTTCTCTCTTCCCAAAATTGTTGAAGGATAAACGAATAATGGATCAAGTAAGCGAAGATCACGTGCAGGAAGATCACAACGTCGCATCACGGTAAACTTATCAATTTCAATAATTTGGGAATCACCAGTTGCAGCATCAACCCGAATCCATGATCAAGGCCTTGGCCACGCTTTTTAGGCCTAGAGCATCCACTCCTAGAAAAGGCTGCCGGAAAGATGCAAATGGCCTGTTAGATGCATCTCCCCCAAGGTTCATCGCTGATGCAGGCTTTGGCAGTAGCCGCTCTTTAAGGTCTCCCATTATCAATGTCTAAAAGCAGAAACATCTATGGTAAGCATATATAAAAAAATATTTTACAATACGTGGACAAACTTCATGCCTGTATGTAAGTAGCAATTATCCATTACGACTAGGTAAAATGATAAAATTTGGTAGTTTTAATGGCGAAACAGGTCAAGTGACCACTGAACTTTCCCATTTCTACTCAAACAAAATATCTATAACTCTCATATGCAGAGTTCACAATCATATCGATTGCAACATTTCTTATCAAATGTTAATCAAACTAACTAGAAAATGTTACTTATGTCAACAGAAGACAGGTAATTTGGTTAAATTTGGAGAAAAATGACTTAACTGATGACACTATCGTAAATACTTTTTTTCCTGCAAGGCAGACATTATCCTTAATACTTATGTTCAGTTATTCAATGATTACGATGTGGTGGTGCAGGTGAGTTTAATCTACTTTGCATACATTTTTAAAATCTGATAAGTTAACAAAATGTATGAAAGTACCTTTTATCCATTAAATAACTGTATGTAAGTACGATATAGATAAAGTGACTGCTGTACTTTCCCATTGCTACTCACATAAAGTATCTATAACTCCCGAGCTAGTTAGTTCAAGATCATATCAGTTAAGATAATTTTTATCCAGTGTTAATCAAACTAACTAGAATAATTTGTTAAAAAGAAGGAAAACAAATTCAACTTCAAAGGAAAAATGTTATCCATCTCAACAGAACTCGGGCGATTCGGTTAAATTTGGAGAAACATAACTTAACTGACGCCTATCCTAGATATCTATGTTTGGTTACACGATGAACAAGATGTTATTGTGCACATGCCTATTATAGCTGTACTTTGCATACATTTCTAAGAACCGTACTAGTTTTCGTTCAATATTTCGGTCTAGTATCAGAAACAAGTACGCCGAGATAAGGAATGAAACTTGGGAGTTTTAGCAATAACACAAGCCACTTAACAAAATATACAAGAAACACAGACATAAAAACAAAAACTAAGAACATCTAATAATAAAACAAAAAGTCACTAACCTCATACCTTGTAAAAATTGTCTAAGGTTTAAAAATCACAAGATGATCAAAAAGGCTGCTTAAACATAAACATCAAGATCAATAATTAACTATGATATGCTTATATAAAAACAGCAGATGAATAATTGAAACTGATGATAGAGGTACCTAATTTTGGATAATTGTCGATGTCTTTCGAAATAATGGAGGAGTGATTGTTGAACATGTCTGTTAGTGTCTTGCTTTTGTTTTCTTGTACGTTGTGCATTACTAGTTGTACTTTTTGCTTGTTGACCGCCTTTTTTAACCGAAAACATAGGTTTTTTTTTTTTTTTTTTTTTTAAATTGGACTCACATAAGAAGAGCCTGCACGATAGGTGGTGGACCGAGGTTAGTCACCATTACGATAAATTTTAAACTTAGAAAGCGAGATTAGAACTCGTAGCGTTCATGCGGGTTATTTTCTTTTGCTTGTATACAAAAGTAGATGCACATAACATTATATTCATCCCAAAAGGTTATAACCATTTTACAAAGCGCGCCATGGATGTTTTATAAACATGGATGTAAATATATATAGATAGTTAAGGTGTTTATGCATTGACATGCCAAATGTATCAGTCCTATTGCAAACATGCCATACCTATGCAAAGCGTCATACAAAAGTATTTTAGAAAATATGCAATAGTGCATACATGGTTCTGCCTACAAATAGTCCTATTGAAGGTTCCATGGCGTTTTTTTTTCAGAATCTGAGAGAAAATAACCATACAGTTTGTGGTATACAAAGATAGTTGCCATGGTGTTTTCCGTTGCGTCTTTTGCAGTGGTTGTCGGCCTCAGGCCTGCAACCTGTGGTATACAAAGATATGTGTTAGATCAGGAGGTGAAAAAGGGGAGTCATGCAGATTTATGACGGGTCAAAACAGGATGTGCAGAAAATTGTATGGGAAAAATTTGTTTATAATCTATAACATATGTACTCCATGATTTGCACTATAGTTTTTATAATTTATGTTCTATAAATTGTAATTCCTAAGACAATCCGTTTATAATCTATAAGTTGCACTATACGTCAACCCCTAAGATGTTGACTCTTTTATGAGATAGGCCTTTTGGTGTTTACAGTAACCAAGATTTGATGACTATCTTTATAGTAGCAATAGAATAATAATCGGTCAAAAAAAGACGTTGATAGAAACCTTACCAGGGTACGACGTTTCCAAATGGTTGTATTAACATAGGCATCGGGAAAGAAGCCTTGCTTCCAATGTTTAACTGGCCATCTTTCTTTGGCTGCAACCTTTAGTGGCCAGACTCCCTATTCCCAGGTAAATGTTACCTTTTGTTTTCTGAAATTATGACACAAATTAGTGACATAAGAAACATTCAAAATGTTGGCCAATGCAACTAAAAATCTCAAGAAACCATAAGTATACATTAGTTTGGTTTGGTCAAACGGGTCATTCCAGAAGCAACTGACTTATTATAATTATAATTATACAGGTGTTGTTATGTGTACCTTTTAGACTAACTTTTTATCTTTTTGAAACACCCTTAACTTTGTCTACCATCTCTGGAAAAGCACCTGCAACGTTCATAAGAAACATTAAAAATGTTGGCCAATACAACTAAAATCCTCTAGAAACCATCAGTATGAACCCACCCACTGAGTAGTTTCCCTAAACCCACCCACTGACTCAATATACTCAACCAACCAACTGAACCAAGACACTCGACCAACACATGATGAATTTGTTAATATTCGTGAAAATGAACATGATGATAGCTTAATAAATGTTATCAGCAGACAAGAATGTATTTTTAAATAACATAACCACTAACCTCTTTGTGTCTAGCAGTCTCTTCGTCCTTGAGATCACCCTGGTCATCTAACGATTCCATGATCATCCCTTGGAATCTCTATTCCAGCTTGCTTAAAAATAAGTTCAGAAGGTCCGCTTTGACATCCGATTTCCATGTCTTATTCAGATGCTGTGATCCGGAGTCCACATTCTGTTGACTATCACAACTTTCCTTTTGTTGCACCATCCGCTCTTGTTAGCTCGATTGATCTAGATCATTTCTATCTCCCGCTTGACACACAAAAAGAAAAAGAAAAGAAACATACGCTTATGCACGTGAGGTTTCATATCCAGACACCATGATATAACTTTGAACATCCATGTTTCAAAGCAAAGTTACTGAAATTTGGGCCAAATGATTAATTTGGAATAAGATTCAAATGAGTTCCCACGTTGTTGAGCCAAATTTTGGGCAAAGTAAAAAGGCTAACGTAAATGACACCGTTTATCATCGGCTATAATAGATATAGGTAACCCTATTTTTTACAAAACGTTATACCATACGACAAAAAATTGGATCCAGCACTGTTGGTGAAACCTTAAATATATCAAAAAAATCTGGTAAGGAGAACAATTGATACCTCTTTCATTGCAAGAAAACATTTTTAGGTGCAGTCTATCTGGTTCTTAGGTTGATAGAAGTTTAACAGTGATGGGATCAGTATGTTCATCACTTGATATGTTGAGGCTAATAGGTGTGTTAATACAAATATCGTCATTAAACGTTATTTATATTTTTGATCTTTGCCTAAGTTTTGTTAACGACAAAAGTAAATTTAATTTATAAAAGCTTAAAGCTTGTCAAGTTTATTAGATATTAAAACAAGCTTTCTCAAACAATATATTCATCATTCAAGCATTTACATTTATGATTAGTAACATATTGATATGACTCAAATCATTATGTATGATAATAGTTTGTAGAATGTGTTAGGTTCTTAAAACCAAACACTACTTAAGCATTTGCATATTTCTATTAATAGTAATACAACATATTGACATCATATATTACATCATGGAGATCATTGGAAGATTCCATTAGATATTTTGTGAAGATTTGTACTCTTCATATCTTGCACAATCTTACTTAGATAGAGTTGACTTTAGGCAAGATTTGATATCTTGATCGTCGATCAAGGTACCAATTTGGTACACGGCGGAACCTTTGTAAGGGTCCGCGGTCCGTGGACGCCTCACGTCCATTTGGCTATAAATAGCAATGCCAAGCCAAGTAGTTTATCATCCTTTTCAACATACTCTCATACATATCTTCTCTCTAACCTTTCTAACTCAGTTTCATATCATATTAGTGATCTCTTTTGTAGCAAAGAAGATCAAGTCATATTCAAGCTTCAACGAGAAGTTGGAAGTCTTGTTTGTTTAGTGTTGTATGATCTAGTATTGATCCATACTTCATTGTTGTATCAAACCATCATAATCTTGTGAGTGTGAGTGGTTAGTATTTTAGTCCTCAAAATACATTGTGTGTGGGAGTAGTTGTACCCTTGGAAAGAACTCGACATCTAGCTTAGTGTCGGAAATAGTGTAAGCGAAGTGTAAAGGTTTTCTCCGCGGTGAAAGGAGCTTGTTGACTAGTGAAGTTAAACTCGAGTGTGAGACTCGGGAGTGGAGTAGGCAAGGAAAAAGAGTCCTTGTAGGCGAACCACTATAAACAACTTGTTGTGGTTTGATCATTTCTTTCCTTATTTACTTATTACATATTGCTTGCATATTTCATTAACATACTTAAGATCAATATCAATTGATCTTTCAATAAGTTTCAAAACAAAGTTTTTAATCGGTAAACTATTCAACCCCTTCTAGTTTTCTACAATTGGTACCGAGCCTCGTTGCTCAAGAATTTCTAAAATAACTTGTATTTTATAAACTTGAAACGATCAATGGATTCTGAAAACTTTAAAGAAGGGCAATCTATGCAAAGACCACCACTCTTTGAAACCAATGGATTTATCTATTGGAAAAACCATTTTGAAACATATGTAAAATCAAAAGATATAGATCTTTGGTTTATTATTGTTAAAGGAGATTTTAGTTCTACAACAAAGGATATTTCCGTTGATGAACAAAATAAATTAGTTGCTAAAAATAATGAAGCTAAAATGATGCTTTATAATGCTTTACCTAGAAAAGAATATGAAAGAATTTTTATGTGTGAAACCGCTAAAGATATTTGGGAATCTTTAATTGTTACACATCAAGGTAATTCACAAGTCAAGGATAACAAAATTGATCTTCTTGTTCAACAACATGAACAATTTGTTATCCCCAAGATGAAACCATTGATTGTGGCTTTGCTCGTTTAACACTATCATTACATCACTTAAAGCACTTGATGAATCTTTTCGTAGTAAGAACTTTGTCGAAATTTCTTAGAGCACTCCATCCCAAATGGAGAGCTAAAGTGACCGCTATTGAAGAATCAAAAGATCTCTCAATAATGTCACTAGACGAGCTAATTGGCAACCTCAAAGTTCACGAAATGGTAATGGAGAAAGATTCGAGATCATCAAAGGAAGAAAGGAGAAGATCAAACCGTTGCTCTTAAAGCAAAGGCGGAATCAGCGATGATGGTGAATCTTGTTCCGATAGTGAAGATGAGGAGTATGCCATGGCGTTAGAGATTTCAAGAAGTTCTTTAGAAGAAGAGAAAGTTTGTAAGACAACCTCGAGAAGAAAAGAAGCCATTCCAAAAGATCGGGATGATAAGAAGATCAAAGGTGAAAGAAAGTGTTTTAGATGTGGTGATGCAAGTCATCTCATAGGAGAATGTCCCAAGCCACCTAAGAGCAAAACTCAACGAGCTTTTGTAAGTGGTGCTTGGGTGATAGTGAAGACGATGAAGAATCAAGCAAGGAAGAGATCGCTCTAATGGCACATGAGTCAAATGAGGTACTTTCCGACTCTTCTTATTCTTCCATAGATGATGACACCTTGCAAAAACAATATAATTAATTGTGTGAGCTAAGTCTAAAATCATAACTAAAATAAATTTCTAAAACTAAAAAGGAGTTTTTGGAAAATGAGGTATATGAGTTAAAAGAAAAGCAAAACGACTTGAAAAGGAAAAGCAAATGACAATGATTGTAAATCATGTCAAGAGCTTAATCTTGAAATAGAAAAACTAAAGCTCACACAAGAAGTTTTAATAGAAAATAATTCTAAGTTTAAAAGGTTTAACAAAAACATCGCTATTGCCGATGAAATAGTTAAAATCCATAAAACACCGGGAGACATGAATGGGCTAGGATTTAATGAAGTATTAATTCCAAAGAGTCAAAACAAAACGGTAAAAAGGACGAACATTCATCAAAATCTGTCAGATGAAGACGGACGAGACGGAACCAAAAAAGGGTTCCGTCCGTTGTAAAAAGGTACATGGGTACTTCAAATAGTAATGAATGTTCGCAATACGGACCGCATCTTGAATTTGTTAAAGTAACAAAGAAAACCAATGATAATGTTAAACTAAAACCAGCCATTATATCAGGAGTAGGACTTGTTAAAAATGAGTAGAACAATGCTTAATGAACAAAACATTCCTCAAAAGTTTTGGTGTAACGCCGTTGACACTTCTACATATATTTTAAATAGAGTCCTAATACGTCCTTTCCTAAACAAAACACCATATGAACTTTATAAAGGTAAAAAGCCAACATTATGATATTTTAAAGTCTTTGGTTGTAAATGTTTTATTCTTAACACTAAGGATTATCTCACCAAGTTTGACCCAAAGTCTTATGAAGGTGTATTTTTGGTTACTCTCAAACTAGTAAAGCTTACATTGTCCTAAATAAAGAAACAATGATAGTCGAGGAATCGTTGAACATAACATTTGACGAAAGTCCACCTCCTCTAAGACATCACCTTTGGTAGATGATGACTTAGCCGAAAGTCAAATAATTGAAAGTCAAATTAATAATAACAAGGAAGATGAACCATTAAATAAGGAAATTGTCAACATAAAAGAATCTAAAAGTCATCCATTAGAAAGGTCATAGGAAAACTTAATCAAAGAACCTTAAGATCACAAGCTCAAAATCAAAGTAATCATTTTTGTTTTGTATCCACCATTGAACCAAAACCATAAATGAAGCAATAAAAGATGAATCATGGGTAATGGCCATGCAAGAAGAATTAAACCAATTGTTAGAAATGATGTTTGGAAACTAGTTCCAAAACCCAAAGATCAAACTATAATTGGAACAAAATGGGTCTTCAAACAAAATGGACGAAAATGGTATAGTATCTAGAAACAAAGCTAGGCTTGTTGCACAAGGTTATAATCAACAAGAAGGAATTGACTATGATGAAACTTATGCACCGGTAGCTAGACTTGAATCTATTAGAATATTACTTGCTTATGCATGTGCTTATGATTTTAAATTATTTCAAATGGATGTTAAAAGTGCTTTTCTTAATGGGTTTATTAACGAAGAAGTGTATGTTGCTCAACCTCCGGTTTTACCGACTTTGAGAAACCACATCATGTCTTCAAACTCAAGAAAGCATTATACGGCCTTAAACAAGCACCTAAAGCTTGGTACGACCGCCTTAAGACTTTTCTTATTGATAACAAATATACTATGGGATTAGTAGATAATACTCTTTTACTAAGAAAAGGAATCGCAAATTATTATTGTTCAAATATACGTTGATGACATTATATTCGGATCAACTTGTCAAGAACTATGTAATGATTTCTCTAAAATCATGCATGACGAGTTTGAAATGAGTATGATGGGTGAGTTAAACTTCTTTCTAGGACTTCAAATTAAACAACTAGAAGATGGTATTTTCTTTAACCAATCTAAATATATAAAAGACATGCTTAAGAAATTTGGTCTTGAAGATTCCAAACCAACTAAAACACCCATGTCTTCGGACACTAAACTCACCAAGGACGAAGAAGGTGAATCCGTAGATAACACTAAATATAGAGGAATGATTGGTAGCCTACTCTATCTTACGGCTAGTAGACCCGACATTATGTTTAGTGTTTGTCTATGTGCTCGCTTTCAAGAAAACCTAAAGGCATCACACTTAGAAGCATTAAAAGGATTTTAGATATATTAAGGGAACAACATGTTTAGGATTATGGTATCCCAAAGGAACGGGTATAGAAACCATAGTGTATGCCGACTCGGATCATGCCGGTGATTATGTCGATAGAAAAGTACAAGTGGTATTTGCACTTTTGTTGGACATTGTCTCACCTCATGGTTTGCATAGAAGCAAACGGCTTTAGCCATCTCTACTATCAAGCCGAATACGCCTCACCGGAAAAGCATGTCAACAAGCTCTTTGGATGAAGCAAGCTCTCGTGAGACTACGAATTCATCTCAACGATATTGTGATACTTTGCGACAACAAAGGAGCCATCGATCTCAAAGAAGAATCCGTTCAACATGCTCGTATAAAGCACATTGAAATCCGTCATCACTTTCTTCGCGACAATGTTCAAAAGGAAACATCTCAATCGAGAAAGTATCCTCCAAGACAACATTGCCGACATCTTTACTAAACCTCTTAAACGAGAACCTTTAATCTTCTTAGACTTGGTTTAGGGTTAATGGAACCAAACATGTAGGATAAACATAGTCTAAAACATTAGAATAGTCAAACCAAAACAATTTTGTCTTGTATACGCTCATCAGAGCCACGGCAGACCAACGACAACACGGACGGAACCAAAATTTGGTGCCGTCTCGTCCGTGGTGTCTCTGTACAAAACAACTTTATACATAACATCTTCTTCCTCACAACCCACTTTACCAAAACGTGTAAAACTTAAACCAAGCTCATTATTGTCATCTTCCCACTCACTAATCATCAAGATAACATCATTGTAAGTATCCTAACTACATTTCATCTCTTAATTCGAGTCTAGGATTCTTATTTATGCACAAAAACTATCACAAATCATTACATGGGGTTTTATGTATGCTTTTATACCAAATATGAATTCAATTGGCAAATTGCATAACTAGTCATTCAAATTAGGTACTACATTATCATATTGCATAAACAAATCATGTTTCCCACTAATTGATAGATAATAAATATAAGGCCTTATTCAAACAACCAAACACCCCATGTCAAAAGTTTAAAAAAAAAAAAAAAACTTCTCACTTGTAGGAAAACATTTTTCATTGCTAATACAAATAGAAACGTTAGAATTTTCATCACTTGCATGCTCTTGAATACTAAAGGTATTGCATAACTAATATGCACTCCCGGGTATATTCAAATGTAGCCACATTGAATTAGGAGCATTTGGGTTATCTCATGGTATTTTCCAAACACTCCACTAAAACCATTTTGTGCATAAAATGAGTCGAGATAGCCGCAACTCCAAATTGTTTTCATATAGGCACACACTAGAATTAAAAACGTTAAAATTTATTTTCATTATTTTTTAACATGTTAATTCTTGTCCTTAGGAATAATCATGGTAGCCGCAAGATTCTATGATCACAAAGACACCCTTAACTACATTCCCAAACACCACAAAACCAAAGGACTCACCAAGGAACAAGTAGAAATATTTAGGGGTCTAGAATCAAGGTATTTCCACGAGGGTAGAACCATTCACCCATCCTTCCTTGAGCATACCAATCTTCGTGAAGAACTAGCCGCCATTCAATTCGATTGTCTTCTTGACATTGATGAACCAATTTGTCCTAGGTTCAGATTAGAATTCTATGCTAGTTTGACCGGTTTTAGTGATGAAGATGATGAGTTTTGTCTTAGCTTTAGAATCAACCAAAATGACTACACCATCACCCTAAGTGAATTTGCTAGAGTACTAGGAATTCCCAACCGTGGAACTTGTGTCTACACGGATAAGTGGTCACCACCGCCTTGATGCAATCAATGACCGCTCTCTTCCCTACATAACCCGTTTAGCCGATAAGGATGTCATCCGTGAACACCTTTTAACCCAAAACGGATACAACCCGAGTAACCCGAAAGGGAAAAGAGGTAGACCGAGATCCATATGGAATGGAACTCAATGAACTTAAGCACGAATTTAAGAAATGGGAGGAGTTACTTAGAGCAAACGTCATTAGCACCATAGGAAATAGGGATCACATAAACGCTTGTCTTTGCCACATGCTTTACAACTTGTCCACCCGACAACCATTCAACTTAGCCTACTACATAGCTAGGAGAATGATTGATATTCCAACTCAAGGATCCGTTGCTCTTCCATACGGGATGCTTCTCACCCGTCTCTATAGAAACTTCGCTCCAATTCCACCAACCCCAAAAGGGATGCACCTTCACTATGATCTCATCCCTCACATCTTTGTGCCTTTGAGTGATGCTCGAGTTGCTAAGACTAAATGCAAGAGAGCTAAACCTCCAACTCCTTCATCATCATCATCAAATAGCTCCGAGGATGGTCTTCCAAGCTCTCATCTTCCACCTCAAGAGTATTACGATCTCTTCCCGAGATTGAGAATGAATCGGTAGAATTCAAACAAACTAAGGGAATGTTCAAGTGCCTTGGTAGGATGATGAACAAGATTTACAAGAAGTTGGACAAATAAGGGTACTTTAAGGAGTGTTTGGAACAATGCTTTATCATTAATGTTTGACACTATTTAGTTGTTTTTATTATGTAGGATGATAATATAACTTAAAACAATGGTGTATGCTAACAATCTCATGCAGGGGGATAGCACAAGTATGCTATCAATTTTACCCATTTTCACTATATTGTGAAAATCAATAAGCCTTGCTCAAAATCTATGCTCCAATGTGTTTAGATATGTGTTATTTACTTTTCCTAACTAGAAATGTTTAGTATAACAGTTTTAAGAAAAATTTCGTGTTTGGAAATTTGCGACACCTAAAACGAACTCTGTCCAATTTTCAAGACTCTCCACGGATCCGACGGCACCAAAATTTTGGTACCGTCCTTTATATCGCTTGGTACCGCCATACCGACAAGCGGACCAGACAAAGACCCTTTTAGGGTACCGTCCGTATGATTTTGGTGCCGTGGATTCTCCAGTAATTTTCTCAATTTCGACTCTTCGTAATTCCAAATTATCTTCCATCACTTATAAATCAATCTTAACTAGTTTATACCGTTATTAGAACTAGTATTATTCACTAAGATATGAAGAAATCAATTTCCACCAAAATTCAAAAATTTGAAAAATCCACCCAAGGAGCCCTTTTGCATAAAGGAAGGAACCAAATTTTGGTACCTTCAAACCGTGGTAATCAATATTAGGAAATTCCACTCACTAGAACACATTTATTGCATATCTTTTCTTCTTCACTCCATCTTCTTTGTATGGATTGACTTGGGTGATATGACTAGCATTCAACCCACTTCCAAATCATTAGGAACCTCATCCCTCAATGGTTCAACATCAAATCAAACCATTTCTCAACAATTTCTTACCTCTATAAATTGAAAGGCTTTACCATGATCATCCTCACACCTTCTTCATTCTCACTACTATCTAGCAAATCAAAACCCAAGTTAAAATGACTAAATCATCACCAAAACCTTGCAAGAAAACCGCTAGAATTAGCGTTAGGCCTTGTTGTTTTGTTCATCTTAGCTCATCATCCGAATCTTCACCACTCACCATCTCATCTCCCGTTAGAGATGATACACATCTTACCTTAGCTACACCCACTTCATCACACATTGTGATTACCACTCCACCACCAATAAAAACACCTACTTCACCTCCACCGGCACCCATCCAAACATCCAAAACACCTTCACCACCCTCACCAAGGTCTCCCACTCTCACTCCCATAGAGTTATTTTCAACTCCACCAACATCACCAAATCCTTTTCTAGAGGACTTGGAAGACTTGCCTCCTAGGCCAAGTCATCCACCACCATTGCCATCCTTTGGCACCATTGATCGAATCGCTCATGAGTCACCTCAGTCATCCATTGACCCAAACGCCCCATTAGGGCCAAGACCTCTCCTTTTCCACCCCATTCACAAGGACATTCATGGTCCTTTATACGGGGATCATCCACTTCCATCATCAATGTCCCCTCATATTGAGGACATTCCGGAGAGCATGTGGGATGACAATCCCACTAGAGAGGAGATTCAAGCCGAACTCCACAACCTCCACCAATTCAAAGGCATGGTGGATTCTCACTTAAGTGAGACTATGCAAATGCAAAGTGCTTTGCTTGCATCCATTATGACCACTCCAAACATCCCCAACACATCAACCATTCCACCACCACAACCTCCGCAAACTTTCTACCCTCCAAGGCACGGTTGCTCAACTTGTGAGCAAACGGGTCAAACCGTGGAACGGACCCGGATTATGGTCCATGACTTCCACGAGGAAATGAGGTTCATCCTCAACCACATTCTTGAGCGTCTAAACGCTCTCTCCCATCCACCATCACTTTAGGATGGTTTTAGAATAGTCTTTCTTTTATTTGCTTTCTTAGGATAATTTTCTTTTCTTGTACTAAAAACACATCATTGTGTTCTCTTTTCATGATCTTGATTCATGAATAATTTTAACAAATGAATGTTGTTTACTACATTGTTGGTGTCATTACATAATGTTTGGAAATGCTTGTGAATGATCATTATTACTAACAATTTTTTTTGTAGCTTTATTTTCACAATCCATGTATCTTCCCATTAAAGCACCCAATTTAGGGGAGCTTTGAACAAGGGGAGATAATAAGCTCGGCTCATTACATTCAAGATAGCCTCTTCTTTTGTTGAGACAAAAGGGGAGAAATTATAGAACTTGAAATTATTTATATTTGACTTTTCCGAAAAGTCAACCGCATACAATTGACTTTCTAAAAGTCAAACAGAACCCTCATTGATAATACTTGACTTTTCTTAAAAGTCAAATCGCATACTTTGACTTTCTCGAAAAAGTCAACATCATGCATCAACTAGTGAATTCTTTGACTTTCATAAAAGTCAAATTACATACACTTACATTATCATTTCATTTTCAAAGTTCTAAAACTAATATTTTTATAACTCTTGTACAAACTTTGTTTCTTTTATAAAATAAAATTTATATTTTGTCCTCAACAAAAGGGGAGATTGTTAATACAAATATCGCCATTAAACGTTATTTATATTTTGATCTTTGCCTAAGTTTTGTTAACGACAAAAGTAAATTTAATTTATAAAAGCTTAAAGCTTGTCAAGTTTATTAGATATTAAAACAAGCTTTCTCAAACAATATATTCATCATTCAAGCATTTACATTTATGATTAGTAACATATTGATATGACTCAAATCATTATGTATGATAATAGTTTGTAGAATGTGTTAGGTTCTTAAAACCAAACACTACTTAAGCATTTGCATATTTCTATTAATAGTAATACAACATATTGACATCATATATTACATCATGGAGATCATTGGAAGATTCCATTAGATATTTTGTGAAGATTTGTACTCTTCATATCTTGCACAATCTTACTTAGATAGAGTTGACTTTAGGCAAGATTTGATATCTTGACCGTCCGATCAAGCGGTACCAATTTGGTACACGGCGGAACCCTTTTAAGGGTCCGCGGTCCGTGGACGCTCACATCAATTTGGCTATAAATAGCAATGCCAAGCCAAGTAGTTTATCATCCTTTTCAACATACTCTCATACATATCTTCTCTAACCTTTCTAACTCGGTTTCATATCATATTAGTGATCTCTTTGTAGCAAAGAAGATCAAGTCATATTCAAGCTTCAACGAGAAGTTGGAAGTCTTGTTTGTTTAGTGTTGTATGATCTAGTATTGATCCATACTTCATTGTTGTATCAAACCATCATAATCTTGTGAGTGTGAGTGGTTAGTATTTTAGTCCTCAAAATACATTGTGTGTGGGAGTAGTTGTACCCTTGGAAAGAACTCGACATCTAGCTTAGTGTCGGAAATAGTGTGCGAAGTGTAAAGGTTTTCTCCGCGGTGAAAGGAGCTTGTTGACTAGTGAAGTTAAACTCTCGAGTGTGAGACTCGGGAGTGGAGTAGGCAAGGAAAAAGAGTCCTTGTAGGCGAACCACTATAAACAACTTGTTGTGGTTTGATCATTTCTTTCCTTATTTACTTATTACATATTGCTTGCATATTTCATTAACATACTTAAGATCAATATCAATTGATCTTTCAATAAGTTTCAAAACAAAGTTTTTAATCGGTAAACTATTCAACCCCCCTTCTAGTTTTCTACAAGGTGTATAGAAGTTTTAGCATATAGCTTACATATGTAGATTAATAATTTAGCTCAAAAGTTTGGTTCACATTACAATAATTACATAATCACACAATACGTAACAAAAATTTGCTATTTCAACCAACTGGTTAAAGTGAGGCCCTCTTAGACCTATTAGCGTCAAGATATCATGTGGGATACTTCTGAAATACTTGAGAATTAAAAAGACAATAACAGGTTGTTAGCCTCTTAGACCTGCCAAACAACTTGTTAGGGTCATTATCCCACTTGAGAATTAAAAAGACACGTTAAAATTTTGGTCATCCATTATATCTAGCTACGACCAATGTTGCAAAAGTCAAGGGCCATTAACAACAACAAAGAAGCTATGACAATAACAACTATAGAACATTGTAGGATAAGTAAGCAATCCCAAACACTCTAAAATGCTAAAAAGGCAAAGAAAATGGTATGACTAATACACTTAGAAGATTCCGATTTAGAAAAAGTTATGTATGTGATTTATGTCTAGTTCAGCACAAACAATTTTTTATATTAAAATTTGATATTCAAACAATTTTCCGTATTATTTTCAAGAATAGAAGGAGTATAAAAGTACCTCTTTATGGTGAGCAAGGATTCCAACGATAGATACATCAATAGCATCTTGGTCCATTTCATGTGCTTTAGGGTGTTATATCGCATAAAGCACATGAAACCATAACTTCTCATCATCATACTTTCGCCCATATAATTGGTTGTACTCTAAATAAATATTGAAAAAAAGAGTAAATAAAGGCCTAAATGGACCATTGATTGCAATAAATTAGTTAAGGAAAGCATAATCACCGCTTTTCTTTTACCTTGTAAAGTTTGTTTCATCGATCCTCTTCCTCGTTCGGATGCATTCTCCTTCTGCGCTTTTCCTCATATGGTGAACAACAAAGCGAGGATGGGTTGTTTGTCGATTTGCCATGGTAAGTCCATTTGTAAGATAGTGTTGTATAATATACCCATAGAACACTGCTTGTAATAGTATACGAACCACTTTCGTCAAGATCTCGTAAGATGGTGCCGCTAACCTCGCCTTGATCGTTGATCCTCTGTTGAACCGCAACCGCTTTAATTCTGCCACTACATCTCCGAACATTTTATTTAGATTATATATAACTTTATCCTCGAACATTAAGTTTAATGACAACAGATATGAAAGTTAGATTACATCATGCTAAATGTTATTAGTTATGCGTCAAATGTTGCAGAGGCCAAGATTCAAATACCTTCTAATTGACATGTTTCGGTTCGTCCAAACAAATCGACCATCATTGGCCATTAATCACCTAATCTCTACCACATTTTTATGAGACTATTATTATTAACAATATGAAAGCAAAAACTTTAAAAGGGCGTTCAACTTAGTTTACATGGCTTATAAGCTTTTAGTGAAAGTTTAATTAGCCCTTAAGCTATTTTTTAAACAGGTATGTAAGCTATGTGTGTTTGTTAAACATTCACTAATCTTACAACAACTCTGCATAAGCTATAAAAAAATCAGCAACCATATATAGAAAATAGTAGTTACACTTGACAGCAGTAAATTGGCAATACATGATACACATGGAAGAACTTACACACCTGTTTCTACTTTGTGAAATGGTTGGACGTGTAAGCATATTGAGCTCCATCCCTACAGCCACATTCACAGATCTCTGCTCCTACACGGTGTATCTCTAATTTCTCTAAAAATAAACAGCTATCCTCCAACTTTCCGCACACCTACAACATATCAATAATTTTACCAATTATGAGTATTCATATTCATCACGAAATCAACTATACCAAACTTTTTTTTGTGCGTAAAAACTCTATGGGTATTGGATCTTTTTCACAATTGAAGAATACCCACTTTTATTTTTGTTTGATTCGACTCTAAATGCTAAAAGATTGGATCTTTATCACAAATGAACAATACCCAACTCAAATCTTTGGTTAAACCGACTTAAACTATAAGAGTCGAATGATTGCCACAATAACCTTATGCCATCACAATTGTGATTGAAATTGCTTCATCATTTTCACCGCATAAAACCCGAAAAGCCCAAAGATAAGACACACACCACAATGAACAAACCTTTGATGTAATTGTATAATAAGAAAACCGATGTAATAGTCAGTATTGATTTTTCCGTTGAAAAAGTGGAGGTGATCGGAGGTCGTGGTTCCGCGAGTCCGATCAACACCTTTAAAGGGATCCCGTTAATTGGTCTCGCTCTTTCAAGTTGTGGAGATGTGAGGAGAAAAGTGTAGAAGCTTGAATATGTCGGCATATACATCTCATATAAAAAAGTGTGAACCGGACCAAGATAAGGATTCCTTTTGCAAGGCCTAGTTGAGTTGAGGGGTATTTTTTGCCATTTTCCCAAACTATCGAAACGACGTCGTTTCGATATTGTCGTTTTACCCTTTAAGTTTGGGACGAAATTGTCGTTTCAAACATTTTTTGCAAAGGCCGAAACGGCGTCGTTTCGCTCCTCAATTAGTAAATATAATAATGTTAATGTTTTATTTATGGTTAACTAGCAAAGTACTCACGTGATGCAACGGCAGGTATCCTGTAATTAAAATTCTAGCAAACAATATTTTCTAGTTATATGCGTTTTATAACAATAACTTTACAAATAGTGAGATTTTTAAGTAAAAACAAACTATTTCATATAAAAATAGTAGGGTGCACATGCAATACTGTAAAATATAAAAACAATATACAATAATATTGTGAAAATAGGAGGTCAAAATCGTTGAGAGTGAAAACTCGGCTAACAAAAAAATTGTCCCTCTGATGAATAAAACACTTGGTCCACTTTAAAATTTGATTAGTAGCACAAAACTTCTACAACCAAAATTGTGAAGGCCTAAATGAAGTTTAAAAAGTCCGGCCCAACAAACCTTTACCTAAGTCACTTTTAATACCACTCGCTCACAAACTAAGCTACTTTCACTACACAAAACATACAACTGATTTCTCCTTTCACCTAAAACGCAATTTCAAAAAAATAGATCCTCTTTTTCTTACATTTAATATTCACCACGAAAAATACAAATACGCCCCGTGTTTCAAATCACAATCAACTTATTAAGAGTAATGGGTAGTTGTAGGTCTTTTTTTTTTTTTTTTTTTTTTTTTTTTTTTTTAGTTTTAGTTTCTTGTTTTATTTATACCGAAAGAAGGTGGGAATAAAACCAAGTTTGTTTTGTTATTGCCTTTTAAGCTTTGCTTCTCACAAATCAATGATGTGGTTTTTCAAAAACTTGTGAATCTTAAATGATTTGAAAACAAGTTAAAATTCTGAGATCTTGTCATTCCTTTTTGTTTTCGAATATTGTTATGAAACTGAGATGGGTTGTGGTTTGTTTATGAAACTATGAATTAAGGAGTTGCTTGATTATATTGTACATTGTGGTTAAATAGTTGTATATATTGGTGCATTGGTGTTTTTAATAGGGTATTAAGGGTGTGTTTTGTATGATGTCATGAATCACAGTCGGTATTGGTTTCGGTATAAGATAGGTCCCTCACCTATGATAAATTCATTCCTCTCCTTTTAGACTCCTATGGAGTATGGACAATATCCATATTCCATTCCCATATAATTCGGGCCCCTCATCTTAACCAAACACTTACAGTGCGCTTGGTATGCTGCCATGAATCACAATGGGTATGAGTTTGATAGTAGTGGTGGTTCCCTCACCTATGAAAGATTCATACCTAGCTCTCTTGATGTATATGGAGTATGGATTATATCTATCATTAATTCCCATAGTGGTGGGTCTTTCATCTTAAACAAACACCTTGATTAGAATGAAAATTCATTATATGATTTCCGGGAATGGATACCAAACGCACCCTTAGAATCATTACCACTATCATTCCCTCATTCCCATATGGGGATACCAAACGCACCCATTGTATGTAAGAAATAGTGTTTTTGTAGTTTGATTTGTGTTTTCATACTTGTAAATTATGTTTTTTGACTTGTATTTGCTTAAAATCCAGATAGTGCATTCATATGTACGGGGTTAACATAATTTTGCATATTTTTTTCTGTGAGCCAGACATTCGCCTCTTATTTAATTTTTAATTATTCTTTAAATATATTTTTTCCTATTTTTAGTTATATACTACGCTATAAATAATTTATTTATTTTTATTATTATTTTTTAAAGGTGACAAACTAGTTAGGTCAGGTCGGGTTACAAGTCTAGATGGGTTTGTGTGTAAACGGGTTTGAGTGTAGATGGATCTTCTAAAAACAAGAGTACAAATGAGTTGAGTTCGGGTCTAGATGGGTTTTGGTCATTTTCAAAAAAAAAACAAAAATGTCCAGTTAAACCCGCCCAGACCTATTGGGTAATTGTTAGTATATAATTGCACTTTTTATCAAATAACTAATTAGACTTATCTTAAAAATATAAGAAGACCCAACTAAATTCATCACTTAATATATATTAATCCAACTAAACTCATGTTTGCCGATGAGTTTAACTAATGAGTTTCAAATTGCACCTCTATTTTTTTTTCTTTCCAACTTTAAATCTAAACTCAAATCCTAAAACCATTTACAAACCAAACAATCCCTTACAATTTTCATGCGACTTTAAAAACCATATGAAAATCATACGTGTTACTTCTCTATTTAATAAGAAAATCACATATAGTTGGTATAAAATGGGTAGGCCCAAGTGCCCAACACTCAAAGTCAGCATGCGCACAAATTTATTATACAAGTATAATGAAAGCAAAAATGAATTAAAATGTACGATTTTGAAAAGTAGTGAACAAATTAAGAAAACATGTATTCTCTTTGACCTATTAGTTGACTAAGAAAACAAAACATGTATGATATGACACAAAACATGATTATCCGTTGAGGGGTAATCAATATGTTATCGTGCAAGTGGCTATGATCTACTTTGCATACACTTCTAACATTTGTACTAATTTTCTCGTTCAAATTCATACAGGAATGAAACATTTTTGTGCGTTGCACAAACCACTTAACAAAATTTGTAAGAGAAACATCCGTAAAAACAAAAAATTAATAGACAAATTTCAAACAACAATGAAGTCTATTTACGAAAATCATATATAGTATACACTCACTAACCTTATACATTCTATTAGGGCAATTCGTGTCGGGTACAAGTTGGCGGGTTTGGGTTGATAGGTTGGCGGGTTAAATAGGTTACACGGGTTTCGGGTTGACCCATTTAACCCGTTTATCTAAACAAGTTGACACATTACATGGGTTAAAAAGGTTAAATGGTTTGTGGGTCGATCCGTTTAACCCACCTAACCCGTATAATAAAATATATATATACATATATATAATGTGTAATTTATGAAGGAAAAAAAATCTTAAAAGGGTTGGCCGGTCGATCTGTTTAAGTTATTCCTAACCCGAACCCGACCTGTTTAATAAACGGGTTAGATTAGTCAACCCGACCCAAAACTTATTTAGACTCAATCCAAACCTGTTAATTTTCGTGTCGATCTCAGATTTCGTGTAAGAGAAATTGTCGCCCCTGCCTTCTATGGATAAACACCACATAAACTACAATATGATCAAACAACCTACATATATATGATCAAATATCATACGTTTCATTTTTATATAACTGCTAATTCACTAGATGTGTTTATAAATTATCAAATATGTTAGATATAGAATTACAACTTTTGTAATTTAGCTGACTGTTGTAATTTGATAGTCATATGCTAGTTATAATATCCGTGCATGCACGGGGTTTTGACAAAAAAATCTATTTTGTATTAATACTGAATATTGTGTTTTTAAAGGTAATTACATATAATTATATAGTTATAAGTTTTATGCACACACGAAGTTTACACATAAATCAAATTTATTTTAACATTTTAGTTCAGTATATACACATATAAGAATTTGCCCATGAAAATTGTGATATAAGTACAACTAATACTTATACACGAGTTTTTCATTATGCATTAATATCCATTAGAATTTAGTAAATATTTATAAAAATTTCTTTTAGGTAACTCAAGATTTAATTTTATTTAGCTGACAAAGATGCAGATGTTGTTATTTAAATTTCACTACTGATATTATGTTGTACACATGATGTAAGTTTAATAGCACATAATGAGCGTTGATAAAGTTAAAGTATACTCCTTAAATTTTCTAAAAATGCTTTTCTTGATATTCTTATATAGATAAATAAGAATTACATGAGTCATTGTTATAATTACAATCTCGTATATTTATTTTTATATTAAATTAACCCGTGCTTACAATTTTATAATCATATTCCCGTTTTCAGTAATTTAGCCAAATTCGTGTCTACATATGTTAACCTTTTAAAAATAAAATAAATGAATCCTTATTGAACATATATAGTAAAAAAAATTAATACTTATAATTTTATGCAAATTATTGTTATTTTAAAACTACATATACATTGTATTTTTTAAGATATAAAGTATAAAGGGTATAGTATTTGTTTATAATCCAAAGTTATTAAAAAACATGGAGACTTATAATATTACACTTAACTCTATATAATTTTTAAAAATTCAACCACTAAAACTTTATTAATTACCTCATCTTTTTTGAAATTTTTGTTTGCACAAATTTGACACCTATATTTTTATGTGTTTTTTTTATCAACCAAATTTCTTCACCAAATTTATTAAAGTTTGACCAAAATCAATTTAATTTTGACTTTTATTAACCAATCACACATCACACGATTTTGTTTACGTGGCTAAATCGAGCTCTCTTATTGGGCCAATTGTTTTTCAATAAGAATGAATTGACAAAATTATTCCAAAATGATGTAATTCTTTTATCACATAAAAGATGTATAGATGGACTATCAACATGCAAGCTACCACCGTTATATCTTTTGTTTTGTTCATTCCTTTGTTCTTTCTATATAACCATTTTTTTAATTTAACGACGGAAATTTTATTAAAAAAAAATTAGCAAGATGCTAAAAATTATATAGGAGATTTGAGTTAATCATTCCAACTACTAGACATACAACCTTTATGCTTAAACCAAGAAAAAAATACAAACAAATATAATCGAAAATGTCACTTTTTCTCAATGAATGAGAGTTAAAAATGACACTATTACGATACCGCCAAATGAACCATAAAAATCCGCGATAATAACAAATAAGCAATGTTTTTTCTCTCTAGAAATGGGCCACGAATTCAACCAATCGATCCAATGGTCATTAGAAATGAAAAGAGGAAAAGAATTATCGCACCACCTCCGAATAATCCTCCAAGTCTCCTTGGCAAAATGCATTCAAAAAAAATATGATTATTAGATTCCACATTATCGTTGCAAGAGGGACAAGATATCTCCGGGATTTCAGTACCTCTAAAAGAAAGATTAAGACAATGCGGGAGCCTATCTAACTTCAAATGCCACATGAAAATGTTAACTTTACGTGAAAGAGACTTATTATACTTTTATACTATGATGGTGAAATTTTCTCCATAAAAATTAACCATTTGTATGCAAATCTCGAATTCAATTTCTTAAATTCATAATCATAACAACGTCACACTTATAAACCTAAAGACCATGGATGTTTTAATATTTCCATACTCAAAATCAGTATAATGTATCGTAAGTTCACTTATACAACTTTTGTATGTAATTACTGTCAATAAATTATTGTTTCATTCCATAAAAACTCAAATCACACAAATCATTAGATGATCAAATAGCCTACATTATCTATATAAGTTTTATGTGTATAGGAGATACCTATTTACGGATAGTTGTCGTTGTCTTTCGAAATAATGGATGAGTGATTGTTGAACATGTCTGTTAATTGTCTTGATTTTGTTTTATTGTACTTTGAGTATGTTGACCATATTTTTTTTATCGAAACGCAGACTTTTATAGTTTTATAAATATGGTTAAAAGTTACAATTGGTTTCACACTTTCAATGTTGATTTATATAGATTTTCAGTCATGCAACTTTAAAAACAACGTGAAACTACTGGTGTTACTTGGCCATTTACAAGAAAATCACTTATGTAAATCGAACGGAATGATAACGCTAAATTAACTAGCTAAATTGTGTGACATGGAGCAATTGAGAGTGAGAAATGTTGTCCCACATGGACACAGTAAGAAACATTAGAACAGTTTATAAGTAGAGCTATGAGCATAGCAAGCGACTTATATTTGTTGTTTATAAGATATGCACCAAAAGTGTTTCAACTCAAAAGGGACACGTGTCAGCTTTTGAGTGGTCTTGGTTTCAAATAATTAACTTTGGCGCCCAAAGTTAGTTACTCCATTTCTGAATGTGTGTATAAGTAGTCATTTTGTACATTCAGTTGGATATCAATCTTGTAGTAAACCAATTTCCTTTCTCTCTTTCATTGTAACAAACTTTCATAGTTTCTTGATTAATCAACTACCATTTCCATTTATAACATTTTGGATTTCTAGTTGTTAATCTCCATTGATAATAAGTTAACATATCTTCATTGAGATCTAATTGAGTATATCAATTGGTATTCAGAGCCCTTTTCTGGCATTATTCTCTTCAAGAGTATTACACTGATACTCTTGATTTCTGGTCATCTTCTCCGGTTGAAAACCGGCCAAAACAGAGATTTTCCGGCAAGAAATTAGGCACCACTAATTTCACCTGTTCTATTACATCAGATTAGCGCCAAACATCTGTACGATCACAAAGCTAGCCCATAAGTGGTTAAATCCTCTAGCTTTGAACAAGCTGATCAGCAGCAGTTGGTTTGGGTAATCAAGAACAGGATCAGTAGTCATTATTCCATTGTTGATGAGAAATAGTGATATTGATACAATGGTGACCACAAGAAATGCTTCTAACAACCCTCAACAATATGCTTCTAGCAACTCTTGAATCTTTACAACAATCCATGACTGACATGAACACCATCATCCAAGCTCTAATGGATGAAGTCCAAAGATTGAAATCAGGTGAAGGGACTAGTAAAAATAGAGGAAATCAAATGGTGTCTAGCAACTATGGTAGATTATCCAAGATTGAGTTCCCAAGATTCCATGGGGATGATGTAAAAGGATGGGTTTACAGGTGTAAACAGTTCTTTAAGATTGATGGGGTGCAAGATGATAGAAAAGTGGAGTTAGCTTCAATGCATCTATATGATAAGGCTTTGATTTGGCACCAGCAATATGTTAAGAGGTTTGGTGAAGAAATTCCATGGGGGATGTATGAAGAGGCAGTTCTTAAGAGGTTTGGGGTACTCTATGATGATCCAATTGTGGACTTGAAGAATTTGAAGCAAGATGGATCAGTTCAGCATTATCAAGAAGAGTTTGAATCCTTGTTAAGCAGGGTGGAATTGAATGAGGCTTATGCAGTTAGTTTATTTTTGGGAGGATTGAAGAAGGATATTAGTATGCCATTAAGGATGTTTATACTAAGCACTTTGCTTGAAGTTTATGCCATGGAAAAAATGCAAGAAGCTTCTAATGATGCACTTAAGCTAAGGTATAACTCTCCTTTACTGTCAACTCCAAAATTTGTGCCTAATAACAGTTTAGTGAATAAGAATGTTAATGTGGCTCAAAAGACTGTTAATAATTATGGTGGTAATCAATTAGTGGCAAGAAATGGTGGTAATAGGCCTTATAGATTGACTCAGAAGGAATTGGAGGAAAAAAGAGCTAAGAATCAATGTTTTATTGTGATCAAAAGTACACACCTGGTCGCAAGTGTAGTGGTCAATTGAATTGTTTGGAGGTTGTTTTGGATAATGATGAACAGGGGAAATGTGGAGAGGAGAGCACTGTGGTGATTGAGGAAGTAGAAAATGAGGAAGAAACTGATGGTCAGGAGTATGAATTCACTGAACAATGCCCACAGATATCCTTGAATGCTTTATCAGGCATTAATTCATACCAAACCATGAGAGTAAGGGGTATGGTGGGAAAACAATTGTTGCATATATTGGCTGATTCTGGTAGTACACACATATTTTTGGATGTTCAAACTGCAAAAAAGTTGGGGTGTAAGTTGAGAAGTACTACTCCTCTGAAGGTTTCAGTGGAAAATGGTCAAGAATTTTATAGTACTTATGAGTGTCTTGGTTTTAAATGGAGTATAAATGGGAACCAGTTTGAGACTGATGTAATGCTTTTGCCATTAGGAGGTTGTGAAATGGTGTTGGGTGTCCAATGGTTGTCAACTTTAGGAGAGATTAGGTGGAATTTCAGGACACTGATTATGAAGTTTGACTATGGGGACAAGTAAATTGTGTTGAGAGGAACACACAATTCTAGCCTACAATGGATGCAAAGTAAGAAAGCTCTTAAGGAACCTGAGTCAAAACAGGCTGAATTGTATTCTATGATGCTTTGTGTATACCCAGTGACTTGCTGCCAATTGGAAGGAAAAGGGGACAAAATAACAAGGGTAGATGTTGTTGTGAATGAGTTTGAAGATGTGTTTGCAGTCCCTAATGAACTACCACCCCATATATCACATGACCACAAAATACCATTTGTCCCAAACACCTCTCCAATTAATATCATAACCTTACAAGCATCCACCTCATCAGAAGGATGCAATTGAAACTATGGTCAAGGAATTGATGGATTCAGGAGTGATTAGAGCAAGTCAAAGTTCATTCTCTTCTCCTATAGTCATGGTTAAGAAAAAAGATGGTACATGGAGGATGTGTGTAAACTATAGGCAGTTGAACAAGTATACAGTTAAAGATAAGTTCCCAATACCTTTTATTGAGGATTTAATTGATGAATTTGGAGGATCTACAATGTTTTCTAAATTGGATTTGAGGGCTGGATATCACCAAATCAGAATGCATGATGGTGATATTGAGAAAACTGCTTTTAGGACTCATGAAGGTCACTATGAGTTCCTAGTTATGCCATTTGGGTTGACAAATGCTCCTTCAACCTTCCAATCACTAATGAATGCAGTATTCAAGTCATTTTTAAGGAAGTTTGTGCTAGTCTTCTTTGATGATATACTGGTATATAGCAAATCAGAAGAGGAGCATGGCAAACATTTACAGTTGGTTTTGCAAATTTTGAGAGAGCATAAGTTGTTTGCTAAAAAGAGCAAATGTTTGTTTGCTGTACCAAGGGTGGAATATTTGGGACACATCATTAGTGGTGAAGGTGTAGCAACTGACCCATCAAAAGTGGAAGTGATGAGAAACTGGCATGTTCCAACTACAGTCAAGCAGTTAAGAGGGTTTTTGGGATTGACTGGTTATTACAGAAGGTTCATAAAGAATTATTCCATGATCAACCAACCTTTGACTACATTGCTCAAGAAAAATGCATTCCAGTGGAGTGAATCAGCTAAAAAGGCCTTTAAGAAATTGAAGATAGCAATGACTGAAGCACCAGTTCTTGGTCTTCTAAACTTTAGCCAAGAATTTGTTGTAGAAACTGATGCTTCAGGAAGTGGAATTGGAGCAGTGCTATGCCAAAATGGTCATCCATTGGCTTAGGGGTGTTCATCGGTTCGGTTATCGGTTTGTTCGGTCCGGTTTATTCGGTTAATTTTTTTTCTGGGTATAACCGAGAACCGAACCGAACCGAATTCAAATTTAACTAAACCGAACCGAAAACCGAACCCCCAATAACCGAAAACCGAACCGAATAACCCGAATTACCTAAATTTAATAATTTATTCATTTATTTATATATATTTTTTGAAATTTTTTTTTCAAGCTTAAAAATATTATATATATATATATATTATAAAAGAGTTTTAATATATTTTTAATATAAATATATAAATATATATATATATATATATATATATATATATATTTATTTTTTTCGGTTTGGATTGCTAAAACCATAACCGAATCGAAAACCGAACTTTTATTTCGGTTCGGTTCGGTTTTGACAATTTCGGTTCGGTTACGAGTTCGGTTCGGTTATTTTCGGTTCGGTTCGGTTTCGGTTTTTGGTTTATTCGGATATTACCTAACCCATGAACACCCCTACATTGGATTATTTGAGCAAAGCTTTATCTGTGAATCACCAAAGTCTATCCACCTATGAGAAGGAATTTCTAGCTGTCATTGCAGCCTTGGAAAAGTGGAAAGGGTATTTACTTGATAGGCATTTTAAAATAAGGACTGATCACTTCAGTCTAAAGTACTTGCTAGATCAGAAGCTAACCACTCCATTTCAGCTTAAGTGGCTACCTAAGTTGTTGGGATTTGATTATGAGATAGCATATAAGAAGGGAAATAACAATGCAGCAGCTGATGCCTTGTCAAGGGTAGATCATAGTGGTGAGTTTCTGCAAATTGTGGTGAGTTATGTGGCAAGTGATGTGTTGGACAACATTAAAGCTGGATGGGAAACTGATGATACTATACGGCATTTGATTCAGTCAATAAAAGACAAAAGCTACAAAGGGGACAAAATAACTTTTGTTGATGATATGCTAAGGAGAAAGGGAAAAATTATGGTAGCAAATGATCCAGCAATGAAAACTCAACTGATAACACACTTTCATAATGAAGCCATTGGAGGTCATTCAGGAGTTTAAGTTACTACAAAGAAACTTAGCTCACTCTTTTATTGGAAGGGAATGAAAAGAATGGTGAAGCAATTTGTAATAGATTGTGATATTTGCCAAAGACAGAAACCTGATCTTAGTGCCTATCCAGGATTACTACAACCATTGCCTATTCCTGATAAGGTATGGACTGAGATTAGCATGGATTTCATTGAAAAATTACCCAATTCACATGGCAAAACTGTTATTATGGTAGTAATAGATAAGCTCAGTAAGTATGCTCATTTTATGGCTCTATCTCACCCTTTCACTGCAAGTCAAATGGCTCAAAAATTCCTGGATGAAGTATACAGGTTACATGGGTTACCAGATTCAATTATAAGTGACAGGGATAAGGTGTTTGTAAGTAATTTCTGGAAAGCTTTGTTTGGGATATTGAAGGTAAAACTGAAGTTGTTAACAGCTTACCATCCTCAAACAGATGGGCAGACTGAAGTTGTTAATAGAAGTTTGGGATGTTACTTGAGGTGCATATGTGGAGAGAAGCCAAAGAAGTGGCTACAATGGTTACCTATGGCAGAATTTTGGTATAATACCAATTTTCATACTGCTATCCAAACCACCCTTTATGAAGTCATGTATGGACAAACTCCACCAGTTCATGTTCCCTATGTACCAGGAGATAGTAGGGTGGAGAAGGTGGATAGAACATTGCAAGCTAGGGAACAAGCCATACAAATGTTGAAGTTTCATCTCAAAAGGGCCCAAGACAGGATGAAAAATCAGGCTAATAAGGGTAGAACTGATAGAGAATTTCATGTGGGTGATGTTAGGAATTGGAAATTCCATAGTGAAGTGTCGGTCACCCCATCTATAGTCTAGCATATGTTAGCTCGTAGACATATCGTTATTTACTGTTTTATTAGTTAGTTATTAGCCTAGTTTAGCGTAGTGTAATACCGTGGAGGAAGGACGGGTCTTTACCCATCAGATACCGATCCATGTGCCGTCAGAGGTCGTTATGTTCAGAACTATAAATACCCCTTCCATCCTTAGAAGGGGTGGTGCTTCTGAATCTAACATTTCATTTGTTTCAAAGCAAGTCTCTACCAAGAACACCCTCTCACTCTTTCTCTCTCTAAAACATGGCATACTTGTATTTTCATCATCCAAGACCACCCGAATCATCAAACACAATAATATTAAGATCCTAACAATTGGTATCAGAGCCATGGTTATTGTGTTGTGTTGATTTGTGTGGTTTAGTATCATGGTTATGGCGGTTTTTGGTTTTTGTTTAACTGATTTTACATCGTGTGAATGGTCGAAAAAATATTCTTTTTGACTTACTTCTTCTGAAAACTATTTTTAACAAGTTATTACTGATTCTTTGTATCCTTTCTTTGGTTAAAAACAATAAGTCCTGATATTCAAAAGGCTACATTATCTGCTTTTGTGTCAAGTTTTTGTCTAAACGGATTGTTTGTGTCTTCATCTTTAGACTGTTTTGGTATCAATCCGTGAAGTCTCTTGTGGTCATAAGTCAACTTCTATGGTCTTTATTTGTGGTCAAAATGGGTAAAAAGTATATCTTTTTATGCCTCTTTCTGAGTTTGAATATGTTCTAAAATAACTGGTCATGTCATTCATACTAGCGAGTTGTGTTAACTTAAAACCTTTAGCGACTTATCACAAAACAGTCCAGATGCAATGTATGTTAAGTAGCGACTTGTCTTTACAAGTCGTAGCGACTTGTTGAAGTTAGCGACTTGGTGAAGTTAGCGAGTTTATGTAGCGACTTGACATTATTGAATGTCAAGCGAGTTGTTAACTGAACTACGTAGCGACTTGTCTACTACGTAGCGACTTGGCATACTTGATTTGACTTAGAGACTTGACAGAAAAAAGATGAAGAAGATGATTCAACATATGACCACGACCAAAGAATTAAAATACCAGACACTCAAACATCACGACCTCAGGTCCAAAAACCATCATCAGTCCACAAAGGTATTAAATCGAAAGAAAAGTCTCGAAGCTGTAACATCAAATACTCGACACAACCATACAACTAAACAAGACTCATCGACTGCCAAACATCTCCAACACTCATCTAAACCAACAACAACCACTCATAGCATCTTGACTCAATCAAACGAAATGAAAACAAAAATACAATAAAGATCTCAGAATAATTTCGTGGCACTTAAATGATATATCAAGACTGCCAAGAGTCTTTAACACGAAAGCTCATCATCATCGATCTATAATTGTTAAAATATCGGAATATGATTGAAGAAAGTTCAAAACATCTAGGGTTTCAAACCTTGTTCATTATTCGGTTATATGTTAATTTAAGACATCCAAAAGAATGAAAAACCTACCGTCGATAAGCCTTCTTGTGGCAGTTACACCATGTCGTGCCCTAAACCATCCATGTGGCTGTGATATCACGCACCTCATGCCATCCCTGTGGCGAGGTCATCTTGTTCTCTAAAGATAAAACTTGCTCCAAGTCATATTTTAATGGAATGAAACTATCTTAACTTGATTCGATGAGGTGCGGTTTTAAGGTGTGGAGTGATTGTATTGTTAAACATGTAATAATATGCGTTGTGTATGAATTGGAAATGGATAGATTATGCTTGATATTATGTGATTTGGGAGAGAGTTTATAAGATGGGGGCTGAGTATTTATGATCTAGGGTTAATATGTGATATTGCAGTGTTTAAATACCCTAATATTAGGGTAATGTGGGTTAATGAACCGGTTAGGATATGGGCTTGGTGGAGATCTCATTTTTGCTATAACGATACAGGGCTACGAATTACATTGGGCTGCTCACTTTAATTGATAGATGGGCCGAACATTACTTGTTATCAGATGTGATGTTTGTTGTTGTGGGCCGAAAGAAATGGAGTATACATGGGCTTTGTGTTGAATTAGATCATGACCTGACATAGATCATTTGGAACAAGACTATTTAGAAAACGTTCATATAAACTCTCATGAAGCTACTTAAGTATGGTTTAAGTGAGATTTGTATTGGCGTGAGTTGGTAAATGAGCCCATGAAAATTTTGAACCATGGATTGGAGTAGGCTTGACAAATTTGGGATAGACTTGGATTAGGACTTGGATTGTTAATGGATCGAGTATTGGATTTTGAATGGGCTTGAATGTTCACCGATTGGGTTAGTTTATGTGATGTCTTGAATTTGCATAATAAAGATGGGCTTCTCAAGTTATTGGATGATGTGTGAGTTGATTTATGATGAGATTTGAGATGTGCGTGGTATTAAATGATCATGAGATTTGTGACTTGATGAGATTTAATCATGAGTTTTGATAAAATGGATTTGGTGTGAAATGAGAGTTGATTCATAATATGATTTGAGCAATGTTGCAAAAATCTTGAATCGGTAGTCGGGCGGTCGACCACCCTGCAGCGAGTAATCGGTCAAGTCGGGATGAATCGGCGATTAATCGGATTGGCATTTCCTGCAGTTTTGGGGTATTTCTGGAGACCGAACTAAAAATCTTAACCGATTAAGCCTGCTATGTTTCCAAACCTCAATAAAAGGCTCCAATTCTGATTATGATGCCCATTGTGCCTTATAAGTGAAATATACGATCCCCAAATTAAGTATAATGCCTAAACTATTATTATTTTTAAAATGACCGATTTGCCCGATTCGGCCGATTAATCGGCCGATTTTTTGACTGCTTAGTGTCGATTTTTATCCTACGCCGATTTTTCGACCGATTTTCAAAAATCGACAAGGTACTCGGCCGATTAACGATTAATCGGCCGAGTTGATCGATTTTTGCAACATTGGATTTGAGTCATGTGAATTTTAAAATGTGATAATGAGATTCGTTGTGTTAGGAGGTTTGGTACTTTGGTTTACACATTTTCACGGAAAATTATTATATCACGGCTAGACTTGTTATTGGAACTAGGTTGACTACGGGGTTGGTGTAAGGTATTTCTTATTTAGCTTTGAAGTGAAGATTTCCGGGCGCGTCTACTTATTTTGTCTTCTTTCCTTCTACCATTCCGCGAAGATGACTTGTTTGGGCATTTATAGAGTGTGATAAAGACTTGGCTATTTAGTTACGGTTGTGATTCTTTCTCGCTTAACCCACCACGTAGCTATCACTTCGGTGTCTCACGCAGTTGAGGATTTGTCAAGAGGTTTTGTACATTGGGTACACCGTTTCTTTTTCACAAGGATTAGTACAAGTTTAAGTAACAAATCTAGGGATTTCTACTTCATGATCAAGTTTGGTATATCGAGTTTACTTCACCAAGTGGTCACAGCAACAACCGACATAATATGTGGATGATGTGTTTACCAAAGTGTTTATTGGATGGTTGATGACATTGTTGATATTGAAGTAAGAATCGCTGATGAACCGCTGCATGTTCTCCTAAAACAGAAATTCTCTGAAACCAAAATTTTCATAACACATTCAAGCTGACATTGTTTACAGTTTTGTCTTGATTTTGTAAAAACCCGTGAAAGAATCTATTTCTCGGTTTAAATCATAGACTTGTAAAATCCCGTGACAATGGAATCATTCCAGTGTAATTAAAGTGCATTTCCGGCTCTATCTCTCGGTTTATTCTTGGTTTTGTAAAATCCCGCGAAAGAAACTATTTCTCGGTTTAAACTATAGAATTATAAAATCCCGTGATGATAGAACCATCCTGGAAAAAGGAAAGTGTATGTTGGGATCTTATATGATGCTGGTGCTACGGTTTCTGCTTCGAAGAAGGGATAAAAGGGTGTATTTCATGAGTTGGGTGTTTGTTTGGAGTTTCTTCATGACGGTTTGGTTACTTCAAAGTTTTACGGGGATATGCTCATTAAACCATGGTCAGGATGAAAACCATTATCATAGTTCACTTAAAACGTCAAAGAAGGCTAGAATTGAGATTTTAACCAGAAGATGTGACAAAGGCGTTAATTCATTATTATTTATTTGAGGTTGAAGTGAAATATCACGGGCGAGTGTACTTAGTATCTGAAGGTATCGGGGATGGTTGGATGAAGATTCTTCATGATCCTTGTTCGAACTTATTATCAAAAATGAAGACTTGGAAATCTAGTTGTTGTTGGGTGACTTCTTCCTTTTCTTTTACCACTTGGGGGAATTGGGCTCTTATCACCACAAGATAACTATCACTTTAAGGAGTTACGTTGTAGTGCTCAGTGTCACATTCAATTGTGGATTTTCAAGAGGTGATGTACGTCTTATACTTGATGGTTGGTTGGATGAAGAGTATAGAGTACTTAGAGATTCAATGGAGGATGAAGTCTCGACACCGCTCTTTGTTACATATGTGCAAGTTTAAGTCACCAGTTCGGGTTAGTTTACTTCAGGGTCAAATTCATCATATTGGGTTTTCTCCATCAGCTGTCACTACAAAGATCCTACTGAATGATAATGGGGTGATTACAAGTTTTGCCATGAGATGATGAAAAGAGAGAGATTATGATGTATGAACACAACAGTTCATGCCTCGTTCTCTAAAGAAAAGAAAAGTGTACGTGTCAGTGCGCTTTATCTTCGAAGAAGAGAGATCTTCTAATGACGTTTGAACACAACAGTTCAAGCCTCGTTCCTTAAAGAAAAGAAATGTGTACGCTTCAGTGCGCATTATCTTCGGAAGAAGAGAAATCTTCTTATTATGACCATTCTCATCAACATGCTTCATGCTTTTTCCATGCGCTTTCAAACATCAAGTGAACCGAACTACCGTTGATTGTTTTTCTTTTTCCACTTGCTCAATTATAATGACGATGGCGACATCCTATGAAACCTTTGGGGGGAGAAGTGTGAAGAGACTACATTTTAAAGATATTCACTTGTTCAATCAAGAATGGCAACTCCGTATGCAATTCTTGAGGGGGAGATGAAGTGTGAATTTACTGCATGGTTGATTGATTTATGAGAACAAATGGTCAAACGACTCCAAACTCATGTAAGAACCGAGCTTCTTCTTATCGGGTCATCTTTACATGGAGTTTCTTTTTAAGAGCCGTTGGTTGACATCTTCATACGGACTAATGAGTTTAATGACAAAGTGCTTATAGTTGCTGGGCTGATTTCCTTGATGAACATCTTTCTGTTCTTGTATGATTGGGATGGATCTTAGTTAAGGAGATTTGCTATTTGTAAGTTAATGGGAATGCATTTGGTGAGTTGAAGATGTCGACTTTCTATTCCCCAATTGGACAATCTTGAAGAAGGTCGAGTCTACAGTCGGTTCTACATTTTCTGCTACATGTTAGAAGACTAAAGACGAGTTGCATTTGATTATCAAAAGACTTCTTCTTATTCTGGGCATTTATTAAAACATTGTCGGTTTAGGGGAGAGCACTAATTGGGAGAGAGTGTAATGTCATATTTAATCTTCAATTAGACTTGCTCATATTCTTTAGCAAGTTGATTCTCACAAAGACTTCTAAGGTTCTTCTCAAATGATTTCGAGTATATGGGCTTAAAATATGTTGCTGATTCTAAAGTGTCAAAACCAGCAAGGGGGAAGGAGACTAACATCTAAACATAAAGCGAGTAAACTTGATAAACTTAATTCTTCTAAGTGATTGAAGATATTCCGGGAAGACAAATGTCATGACCGCAGAGAAACTCAAGGTTTTACTCATCAAGGCTTTATGTGTTATTATTCCAACTACGTGGGGAAGAGATGGAAGAGTTAGTTTCTGAAGATAAAATAGGTACATAAGTGTGTGATGATTTTGATGTTATCTCAATCAATAGGGGAGAGAGATTGTGTACATTGGGGATGCTCAGCTTTTTACTTGAGGGCTTAATCAGTGATTCAAAGATATAATCACTTATTCCGGAGTTGAAATCCTCAGAGATAGTCCTCCGCAGAGATAATCAGTGATTCGGCCTACTTCTTCAATGTTATCGGTTATTCTGTCTTTGGGCATTCAGGTACTTCCGATTTTTGAGCGTCATACACTTTCTTCAAGGGGAGAGAAAAGTATACATCGGGGTTATTCTTTGGCTATTGGACTTAATCTGCTACTTCGATGGTATAAGTTTCTCTATCTTCGGGTTTATGTGTATTCGGGTTCGTGAGCTCTAGTCTAAGATACTGACTGCATCAATTCATCTACTTGGGAGAAGTGGTTTCTTGACAACTTTTTGGTATGGATCGCTTCAGACTTCAGTGGTTATGAAATTTGAGAAGATTATTTATGAGTGGGATGATACGTTGTTGTTCTTGTTGATGATATAACCCCGAATGGAGAATGTCGATTATCGTTCTTAAAAGGAGCAGCGGGATTTATGATAATGGTGTGCCTCTCTGTGCACCTGGTTAAGGCAAGCTTGAAATAGAGCTTCGAATTTGCTCATCTAAAGGATTTACGGTTTGGGGGGAAGCTTCCAAAGTCTCACTTTCAGATGGTTCAATTTCTTTCTTCAATGCAAGAGCCTCGGAAGCTTTGGTGGTGAAAGTTTTAGGGATGATGACTTCTATCTTCTACAACGGGGCTGCTCGATATCCTTATCTCGGTACTCGTATCATCATCTTCTTAAACTATATCATCTACTCTATCTGTGTAAATATTTTTCAAAAAACAAAATACAAAAATATAAAACCAACAAAAAGAAAATAGAAAAATATAAAATCTTCAAAATCCATAAAATCGAAAATTTCAAAATACCAAAATATGTTTTCTCTAGACATGTCTTCTGGTATCGATAACATCTGCGGTCTTAGAAATGTCATTCAATAATGGCACGGGACCATAGATGAAGTTCGAGCAGGAGGTGTAAATATTCTTTTCCAAAACATGTCTCAAAATATGGCTTGCAGTTATTTCAGACTGCAACCCGAGCTTAAACTATGGTTTGCTATTATTTCAGATAGCAACCCGTTCTTCAAGGAAGGAAAGTGTTGCGCTAAACCAATTTTCAAATATTTTGTGCACTTATCCTAAAACTATTTGAGGAAAGTATGTCGAAGGACTGTTGTTCCTACACAAATGTTTTTCCGTCTAAAATTCTTCAGAAAAATATTTGTTGTTTTCAAAAATGGTGGTAAATGAGTTGCTTGTAAATCAATCAGTTTCAGAGTTTTCGATAAAATTGAAAACTCAATCAATGACTTCAACGCTTTTAAACTTTTCAGAACAATAAGTAATTGATTGAGGGGGAGAATGTTTTCAAATCTATATCATCTAACGAGATTATCTAATTATCCTATATACTTAATTATAAAACATGTTAACCTACGTTGAAGGACTAGGTGCCTAGGATATTATTGTTAGGATTAGATGATTAAAGTTTGATAAACACATTATTCCCATACCTTTCATGATATGATTGATATGTTGGATTGACTTTTATTAGTCGATTGCTGTTTGGGTGTTGTCAACCACCATATATCTGTATGTATGTCCACTAACGAATATAGGTATATTGGTATATAAGAATGTTCCCGATCCGGATCCCACAATTGAAGATGATTGGATGCCGCAAGGAAAGGGTAGCGATATCTTGGGTTGACAAATGAAGAAACGGAGCTTAATTTGACCTCATGGAGAGTTGGCATTGGCAAATGCAAAAAGCAACTTAAGAAGTCTCGCCGCATCGTCTCAGAGACGGTTTTCTTCCAAGCCCTACAGCGACAACATAAGCTTCTCAACCACCTAACGTATCTTGTGCAGGAAAAGTAGTGGATGATACCATTTTTCTTAAAACTATTTTGAAAATATTGTTTTTGAAAATGGAAAAATATTGTTTTTGAAAATAAATTGAAATCAAATTTTGGAAATCAACCGGACTTTATTCTTTAAACATAAGCCACTCAATCAACGACTACGGTCATTGATTGAGGGGGAGAGTGATTTCATTCTAAACATTTTCAAACGATATTTCATCTAAAAAGTCCGGTTTGTACTAAAAAATAAGTGGTGATCTAAAGATTTAATGTTATGTCATGGTATGATTTTCTTTAAAACCCAAAGATCTTTCAAAATGAAATTTTTTTTGTTCTTGTTTGATTGTGAAAATGTTTTATTTTACTTAAAGATCTCTTAAAAACTATCATACCTGACACTAACAATCTTTAATGTTGAAAAACTGTTCCTTATCCATCAATTTCAAGAATTAAATCTTGCCCGTGTTTCCCTTAAAATTTTAAATGATTTAAATCAATTTGGATCAAAAATCTCAATTGGTTTGAAATTTTTGATCGGGGGAGAGATCGTGATTTAAATCTCAAATCGGTTTTAAAGGGTGATTGTTTCTAAAGCACTCATTCCTTCATGTGCCAAACGATTTCAAATACACAATGCACATGATTGTGAAGGAGAATTTAACCATAAACCAAAGAGCTTTTAAATCAGGCACATATTCTCCCATGTTTACTAAACCTTATTAAATCACTTGGGATCCAAAATCTCAAAGGGTTTGATATTTTTGATCGGGGGAGAATTTGTGATTTAATATGAAATTTGATAAAAGATGATCGTTTTGATTCAAAGTGCAAGTTCTCTCTAATATGTGCCAAACTCTTTTGTTTATCGATGCACATATTGAGGGGGAGCGAATGGTTCTATTGGCAATCGTGAAAAGTACATCAAAAACCTCTTGCCTCTATGTGATAAAATTATTTTAAATATCCTACACACATATTGAGGGGGAGAATTTACCAAAGAAAATCAAATGGCTTTTTCTATGAAAATTGTGATCAAGAAATTATTTCAAAGAACTCTTGCCTCCATGTGCTAAACAATTTCAAAATCATATGCACATGTTGAGGGGGAGCATTTCTTAATGATCAAAACTATTAAGGTACAAAATGCTTTGATCTCGTATCACAAGTACCTTGATTGATTTTCCAAATGATTTTTCAATTGGTTTCATGGAAGAATGAACAATACCAAAAGACCGACCAATTTACTTTATGCATGGTGTTATAAGGATGGTTAGGTTAGGTATTCGTTCCCACGATCCCGCCAGAGCCGGAGGGATCTTCCCAGGGACAATCCACTAGATAGTGTAGAAGTCCTTAGGTATGATGAAAAAAAGAGAAAAGTGAGAAACGGGAAGAGTATGGACTGAGACAGAGCTAGTACTGGAATAAACCCAACAAGGTTCTAGTTATGAAGTCTTGGTAAGCACTGAAGGGGTTGAAGAATGAAAAAGAATTAAATGTGAAAAGGGTGAAAAGAAATAGCCCTCTAATAATTCAACTTTAGGCGTAAACCGGTTCAATTCATATGCTACCGGTGGTTACTAAGGTAACACTGGTATTGAAGACAAGACATCATGGACCCAGTGATGCACTGCACTAAACTTCCCAAGCTACTCAAGTTCCTCTTAAAAGTGCTTGTTTCATTCTCACGGGGAACCGACATAATCTATCGACTTTCTTTTAGAGTTTGTTGATATTGAAGAAGGAGACCCTCTCCCTAGTCTCCGACATAGGAAACCAAATGTGCACTATTGAGTCTAGAGCCAAGAGATCATCCACAATATCTCATTAGGACACTAAATTAATGAAGACTTGCTGTTTCACACAATGTGGAAAGTAAGAATATATTAAGAGTCCTACGCATTATCCTTGTGGTATTGCCAGAACATCCGAGTGATATGTTAAATATTCACGATGAAGATGGAAATCCTTCTAGAGCTAACATCAAACAAGCTCTTGGTGGGTGGCATGTGAGATCTTTTCCAAAGATCAAGCTTGTGACAACTGGATAGAAACGATGGGGCGATTCATTCTTGAATCAACCTTGGTCCAGGAAATGGATTGACGGATACCTTTTAAAACCCGTCGTTGTGCTTAAAAATTATTTTCTTTAGCACATTGACTGTGTATTAATATTTCAAATATAAAAGGTGTTTATGATTGATAATTGATTTTTCTCAAAAACCCTCGTTGTATTGCAAAAACACTTTATTGAGCAATACTCGATTGTTTTCAAATCTCTTTCATCAATCGGTGAATCTCAAATTATTTGGTTCACTCACCCGTGTTGTCTTCTTTGAGACGTTCCGGTTTGAGAACAACTAGAAAAGTCGAAACCCCGCCAAGGAGATTCTTCGAAATTATACCGATCACAGCGATGATTTGTCTTGATCAACGGGAACCGTGGGCGTGTACCTCAATTCAACGAAGTGATCAAAGACACTTTCGTGTGTTTATTGCTAACTGTTGTTTGCGGTACATTTGGACGGTTGCGGTGATCGTAATTGAGGAGTCAATCCAAAGCCGCATGCTCACAAATCTACACTTAATTGAAGAAATCATGACCGGTGCATATCTACATAACCGGCTCGAATTTTTATACTATGCTTCGCCTTTCTGTTGCGCAAATATCATGAACCAGTAAAGCTTCCGCTACTCTGATGGAAAGATGTCATGATCCAGAAAGTGTAAGCATGTCGCTCCAAAAGTCACAACTTCACATGATGGCAACATAACTATGGATGATCCAGAGAGATTTACTGTGGTTGATGATATCAATGAAAGCTCGAAGATCATCAAAGATGTGGATCAGTTAAAGGCCTCCACTAAAAGTACAAATCAATGCTGACTTTGAAGAATCGCTACAAAAGCACAAAGATTGCGGAACTTGAAGAATTGAAGTCTACGAGCTCAGAACAGAAGAAAAAGAAAGAATTCTAGGATGCAAAATGTATTTCATGGGGTGACCTCCCTTAGGGGGAGATTGTTAGGAATTGAAAATTCCATGTTAAAGTGTCGGTCACCCCAATTATGGTCTAGCATATGTTAGCTTGTAAACGTGTCGTTATTTACGTTATTCAGTAGTTAATTAGTTAGTTTGTAGCGTAGTATAGTTTAGTGTATCACCGTGGAGGAAGGATGGGTCTTTACCCACTGTATGCCTGATCAACATTCATTTTTTGGGGCCTAATTCTTTCAGCCCGTTTTCTATAATCCGGCCTCTTTAGTGTGGGGTGAGGTTGGGCCACGTATATATCAACGTTTCATATTCCAGCTTCGTTAAACGTGATCTTTAACTAGAAGAAACTCGAATTCTGCTAGATCTGTAGGGTTTCGGTAGGTATCATAATTTTTTTGGTCTTTTAGTTGCTGCATGTTGCTTTTGATGTTTGGTAGTTACAGTTAGGTTGTTTTCATGACTCTTTTGTGCATCCTATTTTTTTTGGAGTGGTGTCTAACCCTTTTTATGGTTGTTTGATGCATCAATGTTGTTCCTGTTAATATGAATTAGTATTTGTTGTTGTGAAGTTTTTTTGCAATTGTTTGTTGTTTTACTTTCTTAAAATATTCTAATAAATTATGAAGATAAAAAATAAAGCCTCAAAAAAAGTTGGTGCCTTTGAAATTGTTGTCGAATCTGTGGATAACGACGTTGTTAATTAAATATGTGTATGTGAGGTTCCAATACGTTCGGGTTCTGTGGTTACGAAGGCTCCATGCATAGAAAGTACCGACGTGGGTGCCTTTAACATAGGGGTTTCTGCTCTTAAGAGAAAATTGCCTTTATATGAGGAGCCTTTCAATACAAAGAAGGCATCAATCTTTAGTGATTCCGGACCGGGGTGGTCATGTGGTATATAGATGTACATCTAAATCTGCACCAGCCTCTGCTTTCGATGTTTCGTCTAAGGGGTTGTCGGAAAAAAAAGGGGTTATGTGGAAGGCGTAGATGTCGGCTAGGATGTTAGCAAGGTTGCTAGAGTGGGTATTTGTTTATCTCCATCGCGTTGTAAGCAGATAGAATCTGAAGTTCGGAAGGAACAACCGCAGGTTCACATATCAGGTTTGCATGATGTTTTATTGTGTATTCAGTTGCTTCATTTTTGGTTCTTTGCTGTTAGTTAATATATGGATTTTCTAACTTGTCTTCTTATCGTAACTTTCTGCCTTTGCCAGCGCCAGGTTGTATGTTAACGTTGCACCGTGCCTGTGAACTGTCACTGGTGCAGCTTCCTACAGGTGGTGATGATGTTGGATCAGTGACGACGACCTTTCAGGGTGATTCTATTGCATTGGCACAAGGTTTGTTATTTCATTTTGCTGGTGGTTAGCTTTTAGGTCGTTGCATGTCTGTTGGTGTGTTTGAGCGTGGTGTTTTGTTATATTTGTCATTTGCTATTGCTCGGTGTGGTTCTTTATAATGTCCTCTATATCATTGTCTCATTGTCGTTTTAAACTTCTAAAAGAAACTTTTGATGTAGGCCGCTCTGGTTGCTCATCGGCTTTATATGAATCTCGACAAGTTCATCATGGTGATCGGAATGATATATTCTTTCTGTTTTACTTTATATGGCAATTTTATCTTTGCTTTATGGTTGCCTTATAGGTTATAATCTGTGGTTTGCAGAAACTACCGATTCTCAAGGGGGTTTTGTCATGTATGACGTTAATAATCAGACGTGTCAGTCTGGTAAGCTTTTCGGGAGAGATTTTTTTGGGTTTATTGTCTTGGTTATTGTTGCGTACGTATTTGTCAAACTTTTCATTATAATGTTCGGTTGATGCATTCGCTATAGTTTCATGCTAGCTATTTGCTATTTTATCTTTCATTGCTATGTATCACAAGCCCAAAGTAACGTTTTGTTATATATTTCAGCAGCTGCCTCAATGGGTGATCAACCAAATATGCCGAACCCTTCTGCAGGTGTCGTGTCGTGACTTCTCAGTTATAGAGTATGATGTTTGACCATCGTGCTTAACTCTGTTGGCTATTATTGTAGGTACGTCTAATCGGCCTGCAAATGGCAGTAGACAGCGTAGGAGGTATCGCCTCCGTGGTACTGGTAATTTAATTCCTTTGTGTGCATTTCGGTCACTATTTATTGTTGGAGTTTTCTATATTCGTATCTTTGGTTGGTTGTTATTATCTTTTACACTTTCGTGTTTCTGCAATAGGTGGTGATCAAAACGAATCAGCTCGCCCTCCAACACTTGCGCCAACTGATAGACGTACATCTGGTGAGCATATTTTTACTTATGCTTCTTCATTATTTTTTTTTCACTTGAACTGGGCCGTTGGATGATCGTTTATGTTTTGTCGTTCCTTGCAGGCCCACCCCAGCAATATAGGCGTTTTGGTCAATGTGTACATGTGTGCCGGTACTGTAAGGCTCGATTCTGGGATGAAGAAAAGCTATCATATTCCAGTAGAAGGACTGGACCTTTGTATCATCGTTGTTGCTTGCAAGGCCGGGTCAAACTTTTCGTCCCAACGCAATATCTTCCGCTTATTCATCAACTATTTTCAGACAGGCATTTTGTTGATAACATAAGGATGTACAACCAAATGTTTTCTATGACATCTTTGGGGGCAAATATAGACGATTCTGTCAATGTGGGTGGCGGCCCATATATCTTTAAAATATTTGGTCAAATATATCATCGTATAGGGAGGCTTTGCCCTGAGCCTGACAAAGCGCCACGTTTTTTACAATTGTATATATACGACACAGATAACGAGGTTCAGAATCGTATGAGCCATTTTATGGACGCGAGTCAGTGCAACATTAGGCCTGATATTGTGGAATCCTTGATAGAGTTTCTAGATCACAATAACGCGTTGGTTCAGCTTTTCAGAATGGCGAGAGATAAGTTACAACAACATGATGTTCCGAGTTTTAAAGTCGCGTTATTCAGCCATGGGCCGTCGCCTCAGTATGAATTGCCTACAGTTGACGTTATTGGGGCGATCATCTTTGATGATACTGTAGAGACACAAAGTGACTTCGATGTTGTGTTAGAAACGCATTCAGTGACGCTCAACGGATAAGCAAATTGCACGCGATTTACATGGCGCTCATTTCCCTTTCTTTGTTAGTATACGGCAGCAAGGGTACCATAACGATCTCAAATACTTAAATGTGGAAGGTGTTGCTACACGTCGTGGAAAACGTATGTCGATGAAATCGTTCTATAGTTACCGACTTCACGATAGAATGGGTCATTATAATCTCCTAAGTAGGCGGAAGGCTTTTTCAAGAAGATGTTGTCACCGCCTATTGCAGTATCGAGCAAAATAGAATGGACTTTATTAGAAAAAACCAGGCTGATATAAGAGGAGATTTTTTGGCGGGTCTTCATGATGTAATAACGAGGGGAGACACTGACGGCTCTGAAACAGGCTCAAGGATCATCTTGCCTTCATCGTTTACTAGGGGCCCAAGATACATGTATAGCCACTACCTAGATGCATTGGCAATTTGCAGAAAGTATGGAAACCCATCATTCTTCGTCACGTTTACATGTAATACTAGATGGCCAGAAATTGAAGAGTATATGCAGCAATTTCCTTGGTTATCGGCAAGTGACAGGCCTGATGTAATTGATAGAGTATTTGAGCGGAAGATTCATGATTTGATAAAGTATATACGTGAACGCCAACCTTTTGGAGTCCTGAATGCATGTATGTTTACTTCATGTGCCTTTATAGCTATTTTATAATTCTGTCATATATACATGTGATTGGCTGTATGACACGATACCTGTGGACATTATGCTTATATCATTTTCTTTCTTTTCAGTCCTGTATAAAGTGGAGTTTCAGAAATGTGGCCTGCCACATTGCCATATATTGGTATGGATAAACAATGGCCGTAGGGGTGTACGTGATGTTGACATTGATAGATATATTAGCGCAGAACTTCCTAATCCAGCAGATGATTTTGAAGCCTTCAGGGTTGTAACATTATTTATGGTGCATGGTCCTTGTGGGATAGCATTTCCCAATGCTTCGTGTATGCGTGGTAGGCAATCGTGCAAGAAAACGTTTCCAAAAGAGTAATGTCAGTCCACATTTGTAGACAACTCAGGGTACGTCCACTATCGAAGGCGTGACGTTGACATGAGCGAGACAAGGCATAACGTTCGGCTCGATAATGCATATGTTGTTCCTTATAATCGAGAACTATGTATGTCGTTTTATGCACATATAAACGTTGAATTTTGTGGCTGGTCGATGCTAATCAAATACCTGTTCAAATATATCTCTAAGGGCACCGATAAAATAATGGCAAAAATAACTAACAGTTGGGGATGCTCCAGAGTCGTCAGCGGATCCTTCTACTTCCAGTAACGGTGCTCACGTGCATATTGACGAGATTAGCAATTTTACAGATGGGCGTTACATAGGCCCACATGAACCGTGTTGGAGAATCTTTGGTTTCGATATACACAGCAGGGATCCAGCTATTCAGATCTTGGCTGTTCATTTGGAAAATATGCAAACCGTTGTCTTCAGGTCTTCTCAACGTTTACAATAAGTTATCAATTACTCTTGGGCAACAAAAACAACCCTAACAGAATGGCTTGATTTTAACGAGTCGTTTACTTTAGGCCGTCATTTAACTTACCTTGAATTCCCATCAGAATTTGTATGGTCAAAGGCTGATAAAGCATGGTCACCAAGATGCAATTTGAATAGGCCTTCGATAGGCAGGTTAACATATGTGCACCCTACTAGCGGTGATCTTTTTATAAATGGTTACTCTTATGTCATCAGAAGGGCTGTGCGTCGTTTGCAGACATACGTACAATCAACGACATTGTTTACCGTACAAACAGGTCAGCATGTGAAGCTATGGGACTACTTGAAGATGATCAGGAATGGATCACTGCAATGCAAGAGGCTTCTGGAACCGCAACCTCATCACAACTGCATGCCCTTTTCTCTGAAATCTTAGTTTTTACGAACGTTTCAAGCCCGCTTGTCATATGGGAACAATTTTGGAGAGCAATGTCAGATGACATTCCACGCATCCTATCAGAATATTTAGGCATATGGCCACTACATGTTAACGACCCTGAGTTGCAAGGTGGTGTTTTATATGAATTGCAGACGCTATTATCGTTGCATGGTAAGACTTTAAAATACTATGGGCTTCCTGAGCCGCCCAATGGGTTGCTTCATATGTTTAGAAACAGGGTGGTGATGGAGGAAAGGAGCTATAATAGAGAGGAGTTAGCTGCTCAGAGCCGAGATATGATACCACAGCTTAACCATATGCAAAAGATTGTATTTGACCTGCTCATCAGTGCAGTTACTCAAAAAAGCCAGCAATTATTATTTGTGTATGGTCATGGCGGTACGGGAAAACATTTCTTTGGAATGCACTAATAGCAACCTTACGTAGTGATGGTCATATCGTTTTGGCAGTTGCTTCTTCTGGCATTGCGTCATTGCTGTTACCGTCTGGTAGGACGGCTCATTCAAGGTTCAAGATACCATTACAATTAACAGAAGAATCGGTATGCAGAATAAACAAAGGCACTCAGTTAGGTCAACTTTTAAAAGAAACATATTTGATTATCTGGGATGAGGCTCCGATGAGTGAACGTAGGTGTTATGAAGCCTTAGATAGAACTCTCAGGGACATGTTAGATGAGCCTACGATACTTTTCGAGGAAACACCTGTAGTTTTGGGAGGTGATTTCAGGCAAACTTTGCCTGTTAAGAAAGGCGCCCACAAAAATGAAATAGTAGCTTTATCCGTTGCAGAATCATATCTCTAGAAACATTTCAGAGTCTTTTTTTTGGAAGAAAATATGCGGCTCAAAAGACCTTCAATGACATTGACAGAGGTACAAGAAACCAAAGTTTTTTCAGAATGGCTTCTTAATGTCGGTGACGGAAATGTTGGTGTCCAAGATAGTATGGACCCGGTTGATACCTCATGGGTACAAATACCTGATAGATATTGCTTTCCACCAACGGATGAGGGAATGCTACAACTAATAGATTTCATATACGATGCTGCATCGCTTCATAAACCTACCCCAGCAACTTTTCAAGACAAGGCTATTGTATGCCCAAAAAACGAAACTGCAGACGTTATAAATGCACAGATTTTAAAAAAGGTTACCGGTGTATCGTATTTTTACAGTAGCGTAGATGATGCAATTCCGATTGGCAACGATGGGGGGGCATCAGAACTGTTGTATCCAACCGAATATCTCAATTCTATGACTTTTTCAGGAATCCCTCCTCACAAACTTGAAGTAAAAATAGGAAGCCCAATCATGCTGCTACGCAATTTAAACTTAACGGGAGGTCTTTGCAATGGAACTAGGATGATCGTGAATCAATTGCTTTCTAGATTTATTGAAGCTAAGATTATTAGCGACACAAAGATGGGTCAAAAGGTTTTCTTGCCAAGGATAGTTTTGACAGTTAAAGAAGAAAAGATGTCGTTCACTTTCAGGCGTAAACAGTTTCCGGTCAAACTTTGCTATGCAATGACGATTAATAAAAGTCAGGGCCAATCGCTAGAGAAGATCGGTGTATACTTGCCTGACCCAATATTTGGGCATGGCCAGTTATACATTGCACTTTCCAGAGCCACGTCACCAGATGGGCTAAAAATGATTATAGAAGACCAACCTGGCCACCCTCCCAATACGACTAAAAACATTGTGTATACAGATTTCTTAAATACAATTCGGTGCGTGTTTTAAGGTGCCGCGTTACTTATTTTTAGTATCTTTGATCGTCATGAAGAAAACATCATCTGCCTCATCTTGGTTTTAATAGCTTTGTGTCTCTTATAATTTTGTGTCTCTTATAATTTCAGCAAATTTATGACTATCCATATCCAACTATGTTATATGAAAAGGCCTTTTAAAACTGTTTGCACCCTTTATAGCATAGGCTAGATGTATAGACCATCCTATCATATCGTAATTATTAATAAATATGCATGCAGCAGTTAGAACAGGTGCATTTCGCGTTATCTTAACAACCCATATTTCTATACGTTGACCTTTACTTGCTTGCTAATTGTTTACATGTGCATGGATCAACTCATCTGTTTCGTGTGTAACATATATGGCGTATCCTTTATTTTAAGAGCGGCGTGCAACTTGTCCTTAGTAATGAACGACCTATTATTAAACCCCTCGAATAACATTTTAACGACCTATAGTTACATAAGTTAGCGTTTGCGTGACTATCTGATTCCTACATAAACATACATAAAATTACACTGCTCAGATTGTATATACATCATATGTCTTTTACTTCAGAAGGGGGACAATTTCTCCTTAGCGATGAAGACCTTATTGCTACAACTATAAGATTATCGTTAAACCATACCTAAAACAACAAAGTTGTTATCTACAATTTGCCGTTTAAAATTCTTATGCAGAATCATGGTGAACAAGAACCA